>JAAGEH010002178.1:0-11969 GCA_011751065.1 Lasiurus cinereus
ATTGGTGAGTGAGTGGGTGAGTGAGTGAGTGAATTAATGGGTGAGTGGGTGAGTGAGTGAGTGAGTGAATGAATGAGTGAGTGAGTGAGTGAGTGAATGAACACAGTGGACACTCGTGGCCGCAGGTCGTCTGCCACTCTAGGCCCCACGTGCCGGGGTTTCCGGGGTGAGGGGGCAGGACTCTGGCGGCTGCCAGCCCTCCCTCCCCGCCCACAAACCCAGGCCCACAAGGCCCCGGGGGAGAGGGTCCCAGCCTGCACCTCCTCACCTGTGCCCTCGGAGGAGACTGTGCCCAGAGGCTGAGGCCCTGTCTCCACCCTCCACACAGCCTGCCACCAGCCGGCCCTCCTGACCGCCCCCTGACTGCCCCCCTGACCGCCCCCTGACCACCCACCTGACCGCCCCCCTGACCACCCCCTGACCGCCCACCTGACCGCCTTTTCTCTCTCTTGCAGCCAACAGCTCCCTGCTCGGAGGCGGCGGAGGTGAGTGACCGTGACTGTCCTGGGTCTGAGGGGGTGCGGGTGGGGAAACGGGGTGTGGGAGATGCCACGCCCTCCTCAGTGGCTTCCCTCCCCGCTGGGCGGCCTGGGGTCCCCACACTCTGACCAGAGGTCCCTGCTCTGTGACTGGGAGGAGGGGGCAGGTGCAGGGTGAAAGGGCGAGAGCGGGACTGGCGGCCGCAGGGAGGGGGAAGGGGGAGCCAGCCCTGCCTTTGACCCTGATGGGCTCTCTGCTGCCCTCTGGCCTCAGTTTCCGGGGGGGAGGGAAATCACCGCCTGTGCTCTGCTCCGGAACCCTGAAAGGTGACCCCACAGCCAGGCCAGGTCTCAGAGAGCCGGGGGGAGCCTACCTGCTGCGGGCTCAGTCCTCGAGAGGCGGGGTCCCCTCCTGGCAGAGCCAGGCCAGGTGGGCGGGCCTGGGGTCAGGGTGGGCTGCCCGGCCAGGCTAAGGTCAGCAGGTGCCGCGGGGCAGGCCCTGGCCCCAGGGCCCCCGGCTCCCCAGCCAGCTGAGCCCCCAGCCCCTGGCCCAGGCCCGGGCGCGCTGGCGAGGCTGCGGCTGTCGGCCGATGATTGGCGAGGCCGGGGGCGGAGGTTAATGCGCCGCCGGATAAATCCCGGGGCTGTGTTTACGGCGGTGGCGGCCCCGGCCAGGCTTTAAAAGGGGGGACAGGAGGGGGGTGAAGGTCAGGAATGAATAAGAGCAGCGCTAAGAGCTGTGGGTGCCAGCCAGGAAGCGGGGGGCTGTTTGTGGCTGCGATATTTCCCTCCCTCCCGCCCGCTTCTCCTCCAGCCGCCGCCTGGAGGTCACTTCTCCCCTGGAGACCTCCCACATCTCCCCCCCTCACTAACCACCCCCCCCACCCAACCACCCACCCTCTCCCCAAGCCTCCGCCACAGCCACCCCTCCCCGCCTGTTCGCTCATCACCCAGGGGTTGAGCACCTACTGTGTGCTGGGCCCCGACCTGGGGCCAGGCAGAGCCACTGGGCACCAGAGGGGCCTGGTCCCTGCCCTGCCAGAGCTCACAGTCCAGATGAGAGCCCCCACCATGACACGGGTCAGCCGGGGGGACCCTCACAGGCCGGGGGGGGTGCGGGGGGACTCGGCCGGGCGCAGCGGTCCAGGCTGGACAGCAGGGCGGCTCCAGGAAGGAGGTGGTGCCTACGGTGGGAGAGGGCTGGGAAGGGCAGTGGGAGGGTGTCCTGGGCAAGGGGACCAGAGGGTGAACCCTGAAATCAGGGACAGCATGGGGGTCGGGGGAAGCTCAGACGGGGGGACAGGTCTGAGCCCAGCAGGGAGGAGGGAGGAGGGAGGAAGGAGGAGGGAGGGGGGAGGGGGCGGGAGACCACAGGAGGGGCCGGAGTTTTAGCCATTCCTCATCCAAAGACAAGGATCACACAGAGAGGTGTGGCCTTCTAGATCCCAGGCCAGGTCCCAGCCCTCTTCTGCTCAGGACTCTGCCAGCGCCCTCACCTCCCCCTGAGCCCTGGTCCCCAGCTCCCCAGACCCCGCTCAGACGCCCCCACACACACCGCCCGGCCCCTCCCGCTCTGCACCTGCTGCACCGGCCTTCCTTCCTGGAGCCGGAGCCGGCCGGGCCCCTCCTGCCCCGGGGCCTTGGCACTGGCTGAGCCTCTGCCCCCCACGCTCCCCCTCAGCCACGCAGCTGCTCCTTCCCCTCTCCTCGCCTCTCCCCCCTCACCCCAAGTGAAACTGCAGCTGCCGGCCCCCCGGCCCTGCCTCCCGCCCGCACACGGCTCCAGGTTTCTTTCCCTTCCGCCCCTCGCCCTCGCCCGCCAGACACCTCCGTCCCTGTGCCCACTGCTCCTGTCTTGTCTGCCTGGGCGCAAAGCTCGGGGGCACGGCTCTCTCCAGCACGGAGCGGCTCTGCCCACCAGCAGGCGCTGGGTCCGTGGCAGCGAAGGCAGGGAGGGCCCACACACCAGGGAGGGCAGGGGAGCCACTGAGGTCTCAGGCCCAGCAGGTGTGGCCTGTCGAGGGCCTGGGGACCTCACAGGCAGGTCAAAGGGCACCTGCTCTGGCCAGCCCCAGGAGGGAGGCCTCTCGGGGTCCCTCTAATGCCCACCCCTTCCTGCGTCACCGAGGGGAGAGGAGGCCCCCGGGCCCCCGTGCTGCCGCCTGACGCGGAGATGGATGGGGTGAGCCGGGCCAGGAGGAAGTGGGCGCCCAGCTGAGCCTTTTACCGCCGCCGAGATTTATGGAGCCGCCGGGGACTCGCGGGGCTGTCACTGCGCTAATGTGATTGGAACAGGTGGAGGGGCCGGGAGGGACCGGGCAGGGTGAGGCTGGGCTGGAAGGGAAAGCCCCCCAGCCCCCGTCCCGGGACCTCTCTGCCTTCCAGCTGTCCCCCGGGCCCGCACCACCCCGAGGTCCGGTCAGGTCCACCCGCCTTAGCCCACCGGGCAGGGGCAGCCTGGGGCTGGGGGCCGGGGTCCCTACCTGACTCCGCCCCGCTGGGCCCCAGCCTCCCATGGGGTCCCCTGAAGTTCCCCCCGTGAGGGGTTCAGGCCTCTACTCACCCCAAGTCTCCTGTTACCGTCCACCCATCTCCCCACCGTCCCCCCTCACCACCCACCCCCTGCCCAGCCACCCATCCATCACCACCCACCTCCCCTCCAGCCATCCACCCATCTCCCCACCCACCTCCCCTGCCCAGCCGTCCAGGCATTTAACAAGCACGCATCCTTTCGACCGCCCTGGCCCCCCGTTGGCTGGGCAGGGGGGTGGGTGGTGGAGGAGGATGGGGAGATGGAGGAGGATGGCAAGATGGAGGAGGACGGGTAGAACGGCCCGGCCCAGGCCGCCCTCCCACCGGCTCTGTGCCTTCCCCGCAGCACTGACCCCCCAGTGGCCTCTGTCTTACGTTGTTCTCATGGCCTGTGTCCCCACTAGAATGTTCTTTCCCGGGAGCAGGATTCTGGGGATCTTGGGGGGCAGTTAGTGGCACGCTCTGCACTGGGCCCTGCCCTCTGAGGTGGGACCCAGGCCCCGGGTGCCCGGCCAGTCCTGCAGGAGGAAGCGGCCACGAGCCCGCGGGGCCTGGGCAGCCGTCAGCCCTGAAGGGGGCCCCCACCAGGCCTGGGCCCCGCGAGGTGTGGAGCCCCACACCGGGGTTCTGGCAACAGGGAGTCCTGGGAAGCCCCCTGCCCCCCCCTTCCTTCCCAGGGCTCCGTCCTTCTCTCTGTGTGTTTGGGGAGTGCCGGCAGCACTGGCTCTGCCCTCGGAGACCCGTTTGGTAGAAGCTGCCCAGCAGAGGGCACCTGGCCCTGCAGGCCAACAGGTACCGAGGGCGCAGGGCCCGCAGGTGGAGGCCAGGCCGTGGGCAGCCGCCCGCCGCCCAGCGAACCCTCAGCTGGAGCCTGCGGCCCTCGCCCGCCCTCCTCCTCCTCCTCCTCCTCCTCCTCCTCTCCCTCCGGCAGCCTTCCACTGTCTGGCTAAGAAAACATCTCCAGCACCCCTCGCTGTACGGTAAGGAGGGAGGCGGGCCCTAAATCAGGACGGGAATCGACAGGGCCCTGACCGTGTCCCTCCTGTTTATTAGGACTGAAATGTTTACCCGGCGATAAGGAGCCGGCTCTCTCGCCGAGATTTGTGCGCGCTTTTTCAATTACCCCTCGTCTTTCTCTGCCACTTTTGCACTAAAGGGATAATAAATGTATCGGAGCGTTTCAATTATTCATCTAAATCATGCCTGCGCCTGCCACGGCCGAGCCTCAGTGACAGATTAATTCAGGGGCGCCTTCCTCCGCTGGCATGGCCGCCATCTCCGCTCCGCCTGGCAGTGCCCCCGGGCTGGCCTAGGGCTGGCCGGGCCGCGCTGGGCAGGTCCCTGGCCAGGCAGGTGGGCAGAGCGGGAGGGAGGTTCCCCCCTTCCCCCCCTCCACACACACCACCGACGATCCCCTTCCTTCGGGGGCCCGCGGCCCATCACACCTGGGGGAGCCCATGCTGGTACCCTCCCCCCCTCAGCTGTGCAGCTCCCCACGCCCACATGGCAGGTCCCCGTGTGTGTTCCCTGCACCCCGTGCCCAGGCAGGTCACAGACCAGAGAAGCCAGGGGGCCGGGGCCTGGGCACCTGCTGCTGCCGCTGTGCCTGAGGCCTCCGCTGCCCCCTCCCCCACCTTCCTCCCTGTCATCTGTCAGCCGGCCTCTCCCCTCCCGCCTGGGCCTGCGCGCTCAGCCCGGCCCTCGTGGCCGGCATCGGCCACCTTAATCACCAGATGCCATTGCAGTGGTTATTTAGGCCCCGACCGCTCCCCCTCAGACACCCGCCCCCCACCGAGGGGCACGCACAGCGCCCGTCTGCCCACCTCCTGGGGGAGCGTGGGTGCTCCAGGCAGACCCGGGTGTGGGCTGGCGGTGCCCGGGCCCCCGACCCCACCCTGCCCAGGTACCTGTGTGCCCCCGGGCACAGATCCCTCCCCCCAGCCTGGCCACCTGGGCCCCCCCCCCCACACACACACCCTCTCTCTGCACACAGGCACCAGGCACGCAGGACGGGGGGAGGTGCGTCTTCTTTCCCTCTCCCTGTCTCTCACCCTCCTCCCTCCCTTCCTCACTCTCAGTCTCTCCCTCTGCCTCCACGGCTCCGCCTGCCCCTTCGCCCTGCTCCCTCGTTGGGGTCCGCCTCCCTCTCGGCTTGCTCTCCCCCACACGTGCCCTCTCTCCATTTCTCATTCTCTCTCGCCCCCTCTTCTCTCTCCTGCCTCCTCTGTTCATGGACAGTCAGGCCGGGAGGACCAGCGAGGCCTCACGTCTTCTGCCCGGTGCACCTGCCATCCCAGGACCTCGCCTGGCAGCCCCACCTCCCACCACCCGGTGCCACCAACCACCAACCCACAGCTGCGTCCCAGGCGGCGCTCTGACTAGCTGAGCGGGGCACGGGGGGCACGCCAGGGGCGGGGCTCAGAGGAAGCAGACTGACTGAGCACCACTGCGTGCCAGGCCAGGGCAGGGCACGGCCGGACCCCGATAACCTAGAGTGGGCGGGGCAGGGCTGCAGGGAAGGGCAACTGGGATGCGGGAACAGCCAAGGGCCCGGAGGACTCTCAGACCGGCCCCTTCCCTGCTCCAAGCGTCCTGCCTCCAGGGGATCCAGCCCAGGCTCCTGCCCTGCCCCGCAGCTGGCCTTCGGCCTGGAGCGCCCTCTCGGGCCTTCCAGAAGCCAGTTCTCGCCTCTCTCTCATTGGCTCAGCTCTCCCTCCTGGGGAGGCCTTCCCAAGCACAAACAGCACCCCACCCCCTTCAGCCACCTGTGTCTCAGGTGACAGGGGAGCTGTGCTTGCCCTCCTGGCACTGGGCATGGCCCTGGAACCCTGGGAACCACGTGGGAGAGCCAGTACCCAGCTCAGCGGTGGCTGCAGGGAGCCCCAGCCTCCCTCTGAGCCGAGGCCTGTATTTCCTGGGCTCCTGGGAGCAGGGGGGACCATCAGGAGCCGGGAGAGACCAGCCCGCCCGCCAAGTAAAGGCCCCGCCTCCCTGAGCCCCTCCCTGCAGAATCTCGCGTCCCCTCCCCTGATGCTATGGGCTCCACCATTAGCTCCCCCACTTTGCAGACGAGGAAACCGAGGCACCTATGCTCCCCACCCCCGCCCGGCAGTTGGCCCTCGCTGGGCAGGAGGACCAAGCGGACTCTGTCCCCAGAGGGGGCTCTAGCACAGGCTGGTGGGCCCCCCCCCACTCTCCCCCCCACCCGGCAGGCAAGATGCCACAGCCCCGCAGGCAGCTGCCGGGATTTTAATAAGCGGAGTGATTTTTGCATGATGAATGAGGCGCTGCCGTTGTGTACATAATGAAGCCCTAATGTTTTCAAATCCCCATTTAAGGAGCTGATCTCACCCCATAATGAATTTCAGATCACATCTCGGCGCTGTCCTCCATCCATCTCCTCCCGGTGGGGGGGCCCACCCCCCACGTGGCGGCCTGAGGGTGGGCCTGGCGTGGAGGAGCTCTGCACCCCCCCCCATGGGACAATGGGCGGGGCCAGGCCTCGCGCAGAGCTGGGGCTGGGGTGGGTGGTGTTGTTGTTTGTTTTGTTTTAATCTTTATTGCTGAGAGTCTTACAGATGTTCCTCTCCCCCCCCCAACCGCCCCCTCCACCTGGTTCCCAACTGGCACCCGGCCTTCACCTCCCTATTGTCTGGGTCCGTAGTAAGACCTTTGGATAATCTCGTCCCACACGCCCCCACTTCCCTCATCAGTCTGCTCCACGTGTCCATGCCTCTGATTCTGTTTTACTCACCCGTGTATTCTGTTCATTAGATTTCTTGTGTATTTTTTGTATTCAATTGTTGATAGATATGTATTTCTTGCGGTTTTCATGGTTCACATTTTTTAAATCTTCTTCTTCTTAAATAATACCCTTCAACATTTTGGTGGTGATTTTGGTTTGGCGGTGAATGAACTCCTTTAGCTTTTTTCTTGTCTGTGAAGCTCTTTTTCTGCCCTTCAATCCTGAATGATAGCGTTTCTGGGTAGAGGAATCTTGGTTGTAGGTTCTTGCTATTCATCACTTGGAATATTTCTTGCCACTCCCGTCTGGCCTGCATAGTTTCTGCTGAGAAATCAGCTGACAATCATAAGGGTGCTCCCTTGTAGGTAACTGTTTTTCTCCTGCTGCTTTTAATATTCTCTCTTTGCCTTTTGCTCTTGGCATTTTAATGATGATGTGTCTCGGTGTGGTCCTCTTTGGATTCCTTTTGTTTGGGGTTCTGTGCACTTCCTGGACTTGTAAGTCTATTTCTTTCACCAGGCGAGGGAAGTTTTCAGTCATTTTTCAAATAGGTTTTCAGTATATTCCTCTCTCTCATCTCCTCCTAACACCCCCATAATGTAAATGTTGGTATGCTTGAAGTTGTCTCGGAGGCTCCTTACACTATCTTCACATTTTTTTTATTTTTTTTCTCATTTAATTGGGTGTTTTTTGCTTCTGCATAGTCCACATTTGTTGATCTGATTCTCGGACTCCTCTCCTCTTGAATCCCTCTAAATTACCCTTTCTTTCCGTCAGTGGATGCTTAATTCCTGGCTCTGACTTTCTCACGAAGATCCTTGAAAGTCTCAGGAAGCTGTGCACTGGCTCTGGGCCTCCAGCAAGGGGTGGAGCCCGCCAGGGCCTGGGCCACGCTGCAGGAGCTCTTTGTATCGGGCCTGGAGGTGCCCAGATGAGGCTCAGCTGGGAAGCAGCTCAGGCTGTGCTGGTGCTGGATCTTGGGCCCTTTATTGATAGGTTGGGGGCAGGCTGAGTCAGCTGCAGCTTGTTTGAGAAATTTTAGCTAAGTCTGAAGCCGGAGCCAGGACAGGCCTTTCATATGCAAAAGCTGCCGCAAACAGGTCAGGTGGAGCTGCAAAATAGATGGGGCAGGGCCTCAGGGCAGAACAAACAGAAAGGGCCCGCCAGTCAGCCCTGCCACCAGGGGTGGGGCGGGGGTTCCCCCCCACACATACACACACAGGAACCATGACGCTGGCTTTGAGCACCTCCCTCGGGGACAAAGCCACCAAGGTCTTGCCCTGATGCCAGACAAGCCAGGTCCTCTTCATACGTGTCTGGGTCCCCCTGAGCCTCACCCTGGTGCTGGGGCTCAGGAAGCAGGACCTTGTAAGTTGGGTGTATGTGCTGGCTCTTTAAAAGGAACTGTGGGCCCCCACAGCCCCCACCCCGAGGTGTTTACAGCCCGCAGTGATGGGGACTTCTCTGCCCAGTGCTGGGAGCTGGGCTGGGGCTGGGACTCCTTGCAGAGACCATCTCCCTCCCGATTAGAAACAGCCACAGCTGGGTGCTGGGCCAGCCTGTCCCTGCCTCCGCCGCTTGCTCCCACGAGCCTCCACCTGCTTTCTCTGGCTGCTCTCGCTGCAGGACTTCAGGCAGCCAGCTCTCAGGCGGTTCTGTGTTTTCGCTGTCGTTGCGATGTGGCTGGGGGAGGCGGTGAGTACTGGCATTGACCTCTGCCACCATCTTGGTTCTCCCCGGTGCGGGTTTGTTGAATGAGCGAGTGACCAGGCGGGCGTGGGCAGCAGCACAAAACCCGTTCTGGCACGGAGGCACCCCGTGGGGTTGTGGCCCAGTCAGGGCTGGAGGGACACAGAGGGCGCGTGCAGGGAGGGGCCAGGGGAGAAGGGCACAGGGCCCGCGGTGGGTCGCTGAGCCAGGCTTCCTGGCTGGGCCTGCCCGCTGCAGGGTAAGGGGCCTGGGGGTGCAGCAGCTGGCACCCTCTCAGGGACTCAGTTTCCACATCTGCCCAGCACTGGCATTTGGTGTTCATGTAGGTGGCTAGAGTGGGGTGCCCAGCCTAAGTGGGGTGCCTATGCCTGGGTGGGGAGTGGTCTCCAAGGCCCAGACCCAGGTGCCTGCCGGGTTCTGGAGGCTCAGCCTTCCCCCGGCCCCTCGGGTTCAACCTCACCCCAGGGCCGTCTCCAAGCCCCGGGCGCTCCTCCGTCCCTCGGGGGAGAGGCCTGCGAGCGTGACCGGCTCCTGTTTGCAGGGTCTGTGACGGGGCCTCCACGTCCCCGCCTGTAAAACGGGATGGCAGTGCGGTAACGTGCGGGCCATCTCACTGACTCTCAGGCCAACCTGGAGGGAGGTGCTGTCACTGCCCCTGCGCAGCTGGGGAAACCGAGGCACGGCGATGAGGTGATGCAGCCAGGGTGGAGGGGGTCTCACTGGGCTGGCTCAGCCCTGCCCTCACAGCCCCAGCGAGCTCCACTCAGAGACACTGAGATACCCCTCCACCCCCCACCGGTGCTCCCCAGCCCCAGCCTCTCCCTTCCTGCCTGAGGCTGACAGGAGCCGGGGCGAGCAGGGCGGGGTGAGGGCTGCGCAGGCCAGGACCCCCCCCCTCCCCCGACATGGCCGTGGCAGAGAGGTGGCTTTGGCTCCAGGCGCTTTGGTCCCCGCTCCTGCTAGACGGGCCTCTGACAGGAGACCGTGGACCAGTTGCTGAATGACTCTGGCCTTCAGCCCCTCGCCCCCAGGCCACCACTCAGTGTATCTGTCCTCCCACGGCTCTCTGTGGCCAGTGCTGAGGCTCAGAGAGGTTAAGTGGCTTGCCCAAAGCCACCAGCACGCTTGTGGGCAGGATGTCTGGGAAGGGAAACCCCAGAATCTGGGTGTGCAGTGGCCAGACCCACCGGACAGTGGAGAGCGATGCGGGGGGGGGGGGGGGGGGGGGGGAGGGAGAGGCCCAGGGTGGGCAGGTCTCCCGCCCTCAGGTGGGGCGCGGCTGCCCCGCCTCCCCCCGACCCAGGCCTCCCCCGGCTCCTGTAAATAATTAATTAGCCCCTGCTTGCTTGTTTGTTTAGCATGAGGAATGTTCTCCCACTGAGATGCATTTATTGCTGAATAAATTTAAATACCTAATCTTCCCTTCATGAATATTACAGCACCCTAAGCAGCGGCCACCGGAGCCCCAGCACCTTGGCAAATGGCCCCACCGGCCCGCCTGCCCGGCTGCCGGGCGGCCAGGCTGCAGCCCTGCCCTGTGCCCGCGCCCTCTCTGCCCGAGCCCAGCCTGTGCCCACGGAGGGGGAGGGGTGGACCGAGCTGCAGGCTGAGGGTGGGGTGTGGGGACCACGCTGGGGGCAGGAGAGCCTGCGGGCCCCCCAGCAGAGCCGGGGCTGGTCTGGGAGGGGGGTGCCTGGGAGGGCCGGGGCCGGAGCCGAGGGCAGACGGGCCCCCAGACCGCTGCCGCCGGTCCACTTCTGAGGGGCTCAGGGAGGGGACCGAGGGGCCAACTGGTAGGAACTGGGGCTGTCCCCTCCCACCAGCAGCCCCCGGTCAGGCAGGAAGGGGAGGGAACCCCCTTGGAGGGAGCCCCAGGAAGCCGCCGCCTGCAGCCTGCAGCCTGCAGGGCTTAGCTTAGCTCAGCAGAAGGCCAGGCCGGGCCGCTGGCACTCGGAGGAGGGAGAACCACTCTGGAGTGCGGAGCGGGGAGAGGGGGGAAGATGGGGGGCTGGTGTGTGCTCTGGCCAGGGGGGTGCCCAGGGCCCTTCCCTCCTCTCTGTCACAGGGTCTGACCCCATTCTGCTGGGGAGGCTCCAGCCGGCCTCCGCCAGCTCCAGCTCCTCCTCCTCCTCCTGCCCCCGGGTCAGCCCCAAAGGCCTGGCTGCAGGGCTGGCCACGCTCATGCAGGAAGCATTAAATCCCGAAACACCGGCTCCACTTCCGCAGCCCCCCCTCCCCCCGAAGCAGGCCAAGGTCACCTGCAGGGCGGGCAGCTGGTGCCAAGTGGCCGGCACCACTGGGCGGGGTGGGCCGTCCCCAGGGAGCTGGCTCAGCCCCAGCCCGTGCTCCCCCCGGTGCCCGCGCCCCCTGAGCACGCTGGGCCGGCGCCGGCTCCCCACATGCGCTCAGGTGAACACAGGCCGCGCTCTGCCAGCCCGCCACGCTGTCCCATGCCAACACCAGCCAGCCTCGCGGCATCTCCCTCGTGCCAGGCGCTGGCTCACCTCGCCCCGCAGACTAACCCACCTTACCCCGGAGCCCGCTGAGTGGCTGTTGCTCGCGTCTCGTGTGACAGACGGGCACGTGGGGCCCAGAGAGGCTGCACCCTGCGCCACACCTGTGACGGGGGGGGGGGGGGGCGGGGACCTGCGCCAGCTGCCGGCTCCCAGCTCCTGCCCGGGCCGCCCCTCAGCGCCTGGTGGACTCTCTCCTGCCTCCCAGGGGCCGCAGCGGCCACGATCCCCGCCCAGTTCCAAAGCCCCCCCCACACCCCAGGGTTCCCCCAACTGCACCCCCACCTATGGGATGCTCTGGAAAATGGTATCAGCCAGAGTCAAGCTGCAAAATTAAGTGTAATTGGGACCTCCCCCACCCAGGGGCACAGAGGGGGGGTCCAGCTGGTGGTGGGAACCTGTGCCCAGGTGCGGGGGGTGCGGCTGTGACGGAGGAGGAAGGGCCTGGGCCTGTGCATCTCTGAGAGCTGGCGGGCCCGCCCTGCTGCCAGCGCCGTGGGCACCCAGCCGCTGGTGCCCCCCAGCTCCTGGCCCCTCCCGCCTCTCCGGGGAGCAGGGGGAGCAGGGGGAGCTGCGAGCTGCCCGCGGCGGGCCCCGTTCTCCTGGCCGGGACGCCAACTCCACCGCAGAGGAGGGTCGCGGCCCCGGTTTTGCAGAGGAAGCGGCGGGCACTCCGGAGAGGACGTGCCAGCCGGCCCCTGGGCACAGGGAGGAGGTGGGGGCTGAAGGGGTGTCGCCTTTGCGCCTCCGCCCCGGCCGCCCGAGTTGTTTACTGAGCCCCGCCGGGTCCCCAGAGGCCGGGCCGGGCCCCGGAGCCGCCTGCGTCCCGCTCTGGGGTCACCCGCCGGCGCGGCCCCAATTAAGGCGAATGCGCTAACGAGGCGGCTCGTTACCCAGCAGGTGCGCGCCCCGAGGGGCCGGGGGCCGGGCGCCGCGCCGGGCGGGCTCTGCCGCGGGGACCAGTGGCCTCGGTTCCCGCATCTGTACCGG
>JAAGEH010002179.1:0-13187 GCA_011751065.1 Lasiurus cinereus
GACAATGGCCGGGAGGCGGCGGGAGGAGGTTGGGGAGCCGCCCCCCCACCCCCCGCCCCGCGCCGCCGCCGCCGGGGGCGAGGAGGAGGGAGGCGCCCAGAGCCAGCCTCCGGCGCGGGGTGGGGGCGGGGGCAGAGAGGGGTTCTCGCTCCCGCAGCCTGCGCTCGCACCCCTCCTCCTCGCCCCCACGCACTCACTCACTCATTCATCCATTCCTCCAGCCATCCATTCATTCATTCATTCATTCACCCGCCCACCCCTGCATTCATCCACCGCAGGCACCCCCTCGCCGGCCTGACCCCCTCCGCCCCGCCTGGCGCCCGTCCCCACGCGGACCCCCTCACCTGCACGGGCTGCGAGCGCCCACCCGCTGCCTAAGCGGGCAGGGCCAGGTCAGGCCCCAGCCCCGCGCCGCCCCCCCTCCCCCCCCCCCCCCGCACCCCCCCCCCCCCCCCCCCCTCCCCAAAGCCGGCTGTGACCTTGAGCGTTCCTTAACCTCTCCACGCCTCCGCGTCCTCTGTTGGGAAATGGGGGCACGAACCCCCCGCCTCGGAGGGGGGATGTGAAGGCTGAAGGAGACCTTGGCTAGGAGGGGCCTGGGGCAGTGCTGGGCCCACATGAGGGGCTTGGGAATGCGGCACCTGTTGGGGGGTCAGGGGTTGGGGGAGGCCAAACCTCCCTCTCCTAGCCGGAAAGTGCCTGCTCCTGACCGTCTCTGCGACCCCAGGGAGCTCCATGCTGAGCCTGAGCCCCGTCATCCCATCCTGCCGCCTCTTCCCTGGAGTTGAGTCCCCGCCTCTGGCTAAAGCGCCCCCTCCCCTAGCCCCACTGCTTGCAGGTCACCACCCAGACTCCCCACCATCTGGCTGGGACCCTCCCTCCTCAGAGCCGGCCAGGCCTGTGTCAGACCCTGCCAGGGCCCAGCACCCCCTGCTCTTCGCTGACCTTCATGGCCTGGCCAGCCACCCCTGCCCCTGGGAGGAGAGTCTCAAGCCCCTGGAGGGAGAGCTGTGCCCCACCCCCACCCCGTGTGTCCCCATCCCTCCGCCCCCAGCCCAGGGCACCAGGAGGCCCACCTTGCCCGAGGCTGAATCTCTGTTCTCACCGTGGATACCCCAGGCCTGTGCCCTTCCTGCCATCCTTCCTCACCTCCCTTCCCATTTACCTGCTCCCGATTCCCACTCAATTCACCAAGCAGCTGTTTTCCTCCAATTTTTATTTATCGCCCAAACATGACACCAATAAGGAGAGAAAACCACCCACAATGCCACCGCCCCGTGGCGTCACCAGCCTTTGTGTCCCGCGCCCTTCCTGGCTTGTCCGGCACCATAACGTTCACAGAAATCTGGTTTCTGTTCACCCGCCCAGACCCCCCGATGGGCTGGGGCCCCGGGCTCCGTCCTCCCTCCCTCGTGGCAGGGGGCTCGTTGCTCAGGAATTACCCGCGTGCCTCCCTCCTCCTCTGGCTGCATCCTGGAAGGAGGGACCCCTTTCCCCGTCCTGCCGCCCACATGCCCGGCGCAGGGCTGGCCCAGGGCACACGAAGTGGGAGGGAGGGGGTGCACGTAGCCCTGGCTGTGGCTCTCACATATCCAGATGCCATCTCCACCACTGTGGTCCTAACGGCCGCGGGACATTCCCTCCCGCGGATGCACCGAAACTCGCTCCGCTGTGCCGGGTGCCGGGCCCAGTTCACAGAGCATGTATGGGGGGGTCCGCTGTGTCTGAGCACTTTGGGGGACACCACAGACCTGCTCCATCCAGTCCTGGCAGAGCGGGACATCCAGCGAGGGGTGTGGGCGCCCAGGCAGACAGGGTGTGCTGCAGCCGACCTCATCACCCCATGACACCGGGCCACGTCAGCTGCAACCCGCATGGCCAGCTTCTGAGGGAGGGGGCTCCCCAGCCAGGTCTCGGGGGGCCGGGCAATGCGCTGTGACCTGGAAGAACCTGTGGTTTGGAGAGAAGGAGCTCCCGGTCAGAGTTTGGGGGTGGGAGGGGGGTCCCTGGTGAAGACGAGGAGACGGATAGCAGCCACGCCAGGTGTGCGGGGCCGTGCACAAGCGGGGGAATCCGGCCTGTCTCTGGAAGGACAGGGAGGGGCGCCCTCAGCGAGGAGATTTGTTCAACAAGCGCTTGCCGAGCGCCCGTGTGCACCGGTGACAGGGAGGTTGGAGGGCCCCGGCCTGGGCCCTGAGCTCGTCTTCCTCTTCCTCTTCCTCTTTCTCTTCCTCTTCCTCTTTCTCTTCCTCTTCCTCTTCAAGCCGGGCACTGAGGCGCTCGCAGCCCAGACAGCTGTCACCGGGGCCAGGGTGGCTCTGACCGGGGCTGGACAAGCCCACTCCCCTGCTCCCAGCGCGGCCGTCAGCGGGTGGTGCCAGCAGCTCGGTGTGCGACCCCACCCCAAGCAGCCACGCTCACCCAGGCCCTGCCCCCAGCATCCGCCTCCCCACCTGCCTCCCCTCTCTGCAGGCCCCAGGTCTGGACTCTGCTCCCCACTTACCCGTGGTGACCCCAGACTCTAGCCTAGCCTCTGGCCTCGCTGCTCCTCAGTCTTCTTACTGTCGTGGGGCCATCGCAGCCCTCCCAGGGCCGGTGTGACCATCCAGGAGGTCCGGGAGGCAGGCGCTGTGTGTGCTGGGAGGCTGTGATTACTAGATTGTTGTCAACCTCGGTGGTGCTACCCGTGGCCCTGCGTGGGCCTGGGCGGGGTTGGGGGGCGGGAGAACCTCCTCTCTACCCTCCAGGATCCCCAGGGTCCCCTGGGCCTGCGGATACCTGAGGGGGTTCCCCGAGAACCCCAGGCACTGAATGAATACCTGGTCCACCTGGCTCCCAGACGGTGACCCAGGGAGGTGTCCATGAGCCGTGGCCTGTGGCCTGTGGGCAGGCTGGCTGGGCACAGCTGCTGGGCACACCTGCCGGGCACACCTGCCCTCACCAGCACGTCGGTCCGAGCAGCTGCTCATTTCCAAGCCCTGAGCACCGCGCTGACTGACCCCCACCTGACTGACCCTCCCCTCCTGCACCGCAGAGCACAGGGTCCGGGTGCAGGAGCGGCGGGCGGACCCCCGCACAGCGTCTCTGGGGGAGAAGCCCAGAGCGGGTGCTCCAGGGAGCGGGCACAGCAGGGACAAAGCCAGTGGGGTGAAGCCAGCGAGTCCTGAGTGGGGGCAGGGGGACCCCAGAAGGTGGGCCTGGGCCGTGGGCCCGGGGATGCTGCCGGCCGGGCAGGGGCACCCCTGCGTCAGCCTCCCGGCTCCCGTCACTGACACAGGCTCCGCGTCCCTTACTCCGCCGGAGGCCCGCCCGCTCCTGCTCACCCCTTCGGCCGGGGCCTAACCGTCCTGTCCCCCAGCACCCCTTTCCCCCAGGAGGTGCCCCGGCTCTCTGCTCCCTCAGCCTCTCCTCGGCGGCTCTCAGCTCGGTGTGTGATCCCCTGTGACCTGTGGGCTACATTTCCACCCCTGGACGCCGCTTTAGCAAGGAGGCTGAGAGCAGGTGTGGCTGGCGCGCCCACCCCCACCCTCCTGCCCACCCCATAGTGCCGAGAACAGTGGCGAAGACTGGAACTGGGAGAACAGTGGCGAAGACTGGAACTGGCAGAGCCGGGTTCTGCTGGTGCCCTTCTCTCCCGGCGCCGAGGGCACAGCCAGGGCCCCTTCCTGTCCCCAGCACCTGCCCCGGCCCGTGTGTGGCAAGAGCAGTCAGGACCGCCCACAGAGACCAGCCCTGCCGGCGGTGCCCGCTGCCCCCAACTGGAACTGCCCCCCGACGATGTTCCGGCCCCTGGGCAGAGCCGGGCAGGGCCGGGCATGGTCCCGGGTGTGTATGGGGGAGGGTGATGGGGCCTGGGCAGAGGCAGAACTGTGCCCCGGGGGCCAGGGTTCCAGGACAGAGACTTGTCTCTGATTGGCCCTCCTCTTCTGTGGGAGCCTCCTCTTCTCCTCACCATTGACATCACCACCCCCCCCAACTCCCAGCTCGGCCAGCCAGCCCGGGGCTGCCTCTCAGTCACTGCTTCCCTCACCCGCTCGCCCCCTGGCCCCCATTCCCAGCCGAGCAGCTGCTTTCTCTGGGGCCCCGGCTGCCCCCCCTGTTCCCCGTCCGTCCAGGGAGGCCGGCGGGGACTATGTGCGGGGGGGGGCAGGCCAGGCAGAGGGGTGCAGGGGGAGCGGCCGGGCAGAGGCTGGTGGAGATGGGAGCAGAGGGGAGGCCGGAAGTGCCAGCCCGGAAGGAAGGAAGTTGGGAGGACCAGAGAGGGCCCCTGCCCCAGATGGTGGGGAGCTGCCGGGCAGGGTCCCCGGGACCGCCCCGCAGGGAGGAGGGGAGCGCAGGGCTGAGGAGGGGCGGGTGGGAGATGCCCGGGTTCTGAGACGGGGGCCTCAGAGACATCCCCTGGGTCCCGGCCTCCAGGGACACCCCACTATCACCGAGCCTCTCCTGACCCCGGGAGACCTTTTTTATCGGGGGGCTCAGTGCACCCCGCCTCTGACCACCTTGGGCTCTCCCCACCCAGGTTCCTGACCAGACAGGAAAGCAAGACGGAGAGAGGGGCGCAGGGAGGGTGGGGGTGCGCGGCCTGCAGAAAAGAGGGGGTCTCCTCCCAGCACAGTCTCAGCTCCTGGGTCCTGTCCCCCGGCTCCCCTCTGCCCTTCCCCCAGCAGCTCCCTCATCTCAGGCGGCTGAACAGGGGGGGCAGGGTGTCTACAGGTGGGGTGACCTGCACCTGGGCTCTCCCTCCTCGAGTCCCGGTGGCACAGAGCCGCTGCCCAGGCCGGGGTTGGGTGGGGGTCACTCCAGGCCCCTCACCTGCTGGCACAGGTGCAGCCAGGCCTGGCGGGTTCTCAGCTCAGTGCACCGCTGAGCCCGGGGAGAGGAGGCACAGGGGAGGGGGAGGGGAGAGGGAGAGGGTGCCAATGGGATGGGGGGGTTGCCCAGCAACCACCAAGCTGCGGCTGCCTCTGCCTCGGAGGGATTCTTAAAGAGCCGAGCGGAAAGGCTGGGCCTTGCATACCAATGGCGGCCACCGCCGCCGCCTCTCGCTCCCTCCTCCTCCTCCCCCTCCTCCCCGCAGAGCCCCAGCTGGAAGGTCAGGAAGACGGAGAGGAGGGGCACCAGCCCTGGGGGGACCGGAGGCCGGCAGGGCAGGAGCCAGGCTGGGCCTGGAAGGGGGTAGGATGGCCGCCCTGAGTCTACAGGGGCTCCCAGACCCCAGGGCCAGGGCAGGGCGGGAGCTGGGACCCCTCACCCACGGCCCCGGCTCCCACCTGCTCTGCCTCTTCCCGGCTGAGTGACCTCGAACCCCCACCCCCCACCCCCCGCCAGCCCCCAAGCCTCTGGTCTGAGTGCCCGTCAGGAGCGGGAGCCGGCAGCAGGCAGGCGGCCCCAGGAGGCGCTGGCCAGGCTGGGGGGCGGGCAGTTTCCAGGAAGCCCTCTGGGGAGCAGTGTCCGCCCCTCTTCTGTCCAGAAGGGAGGAAGGGGAGTCCGGTCTCCGTGCAGCACTTCCTGCTCCCCCAGGAGCGGGCCTGTCCCCCGAGGCCTCCATTTCCCATCTGTGCCTGGGGGTCTGGGCCAGGTCAAGGGCGGAGGAGCCGCTGGGTTTCTGCATCGGGAAGCTGCCCCAGGAGCGGAGGAGCCGCTGGGTTTCTGCATCGGGAAGCTGCCCCAGCTCCTGCCGCGGTGGAAGGAGGGGGGTAGAGGGGCGCTCACACACACACACACACACACACACACACACACAGCGCTCCCTCCATTGACCTGGCGGGGCCACCTCTGGCCCGACCCCACCCGCCTCCCCCGCTCCTAGATCTAATTGGTCCCTGAGCCGCACATCACAGCTCTTCCCTGCCCTCTGGGAACCAGTGGCCACCGCTACCCACCAGCCCGGCCCCAGGCCTGCCCCCTGCAGCCCCCTCCCGGCAGCTGAGCGGGTGTTTCTAAAGAGCTGGCTCCCGCAGGCTCCCGGCCCTCACCTCCACCGCACTTCCCTCTGCAGAGCCCTCCGCTACAGCGCACCCCCGCTGAGCCACAGCTCCTGACCCTCCAGACCGGGCAGCAGCAGACTGGCCCAAGCAGTGTGTGCCGGATGCGCGAATGGCACTAAGAGCGGTCCCTCAGGGCCGTGCCCGCTGGCCTCTGGGTACGAGAATGACAGGGAAGACAGGCCCTCCCCTGGCTGTCCTGCTGGGAGCGCATCAGCCAACAAACCTGAGGAGGAGACCGCTCAGGGCCAGGGCTGGGCTCCAACAGGAAATAGTCAGAAGGAGCCTGTCTGGGGAAAGCTGCAGGGAGAGAGCATGTCAGGCCGAGGAAGCGGTCTGTGCAAAGGCCCTGGGGCACGAAAGAGCCAGAGCTATTGGAGGAAGAGAAAGGAGGCCAGGAAACTGGGGAGGAGGGGAGCCGAGTGTGGGATGTAGCCAGGCCTTCGTGGAGGGGAATATGGATTTTATTCTAATGTCATCGGAAGCTAGTGGAGCCTTTTGAGCAGGGAAGTGACACGACTTAATTCATATTTGAGAGCGATCAGCTGAACAACCACTTTGGAGAGCAATTTGGCAAAAACTCGAGAAGTGAGAGAGGCGCCATCCCACCGCCCCGCCATCCCACTTCCAGGTGTGTGCCCGGCAGAATTCCTGGCACATGTGTGTGTGTGTGTGTGCAGGAGACCACGCGGCATACACCGACCCCGGTCTGTGGGAGGGCAGGCGGCTGCGGGCGGGCAGACGGTCACCGCCTGGAATATTCCCCGGCGGCGGTGGGAACAGACCGACTACCCCCGGCCACCTCCCAGCGTGGCGTGCGCCTACGGCCGCCCCAGAGCCTCCGCTTTATGTGAAAGGGAGGCATGCAGGCCTTGCTCACATCAGACTCAGCGGAACCGTCAAGAACATGCAACCTGAGTGCGGGGTGGGGGTTCGGAGTGGGGGGTGCTTCAACTCTTCTGTGATGGTGTATGTGTTGGGCTGGGGTAGGTCAGGGTGTGTGTGTGTGTGTGTGTGTGTGTGTGTGTGTGTGTGTGTGAAATCAGCAGAACAGGTTGCTGAGAGGATGGGTGAGGTGAGGGCAGAGCAAGGGCCAGGGGAGAGGAGACAGTGGGCGGGCCTCAAGGGCCTAGCTGTGAGGGGCGCTCTTTCCTCCTCCGAACCCACGGTTTGTCTTCTGTTCCGTCCGCTCCGGGTTTTAAAATGAACTCAGAGAAGGCAAGGAGCTGCCTGGGGCCCCCCAGCCAGCAGGTGAGGAGCGGGGGGGTGGGAGCGGAAGAACCTGGGACTTGTCCTTGGGCGTAGCTGGCATTGTGGAACTGATCAACGGGGTCACCCCACACCGACCAGAGCCCAGCCCGGACCAGGGCCTCCTCCAGCCCTTCCCTCCGGCCGCAACCTCAGCCGCCCCCTCCCTGGGCTCAGCCCCTCGCTCCTGCAGAGAGGGAGGCCGCACCCGGCTGGCTGGGGCCCAAGCCATCTCCCGGTAATTGGGTTTCAGGGAGGCTCCGCTCATGGTTATGCTAATGGCGGGACGCTGAGTGCCTGCCCCCCGCCCCCTCCCCCACCTCCCGCCGCCCCGGCTCCTGGGGGAGGGGAACCCCGGCTACACCCAGCGCTGCAGCCCGCAGTGGTCCCTTGGAAGTCGGACTACCTGACTCACACTCTGCCTGCCCGCTCCCAGCCCAGCTGTGCGACCTGGGGCAAGTCACTCAGCCTCTCTGAGCCTCCGTTTCCTCATCTGCAACGAGGGGAGCTCACATCACCCGCACCAGGCTCTGGGGGTGCGGGGGAGGGACTATGAAATGAGAGAACCCACCCAGAAGACCCGGCCCACGGCTGGCGCGGGGAACTGGCCGGATACGTGTGTGACACACTGCGCTCTGTTTGGATTTAAAGTCTGAAGGTCCTCCAGGAAAGTGGGGGGCTGGTGGGATCTGAGCGAACGGTGACCCCCTTTCTTCTGCTTCTGTTTGTGTGCGATGTTTGTGCAGACGACCCAAGAGCTTCTGCATAACCCAATGCCCACCAGTGGAAGGAGACTGGGAGGGGGCTGAGGGAGGGAGTGTTGAGGGGCTTGGGGGTCTGAGAGTTGGGGGCCGGCTTGGGGGGCCACTGGCTGGGAGGTTGGGTCTCTAGGGGCCGAGTCCAGGCACCCAGGCGGGAGGGGACCAAGGAGAGGCCCAGGCCCGCCGGAACCACCACCCAGTCCAGGCTGGAAGCCGACATGGCTGCGGGGTGCCTTTTGGGGGGAGAGGCCTTGGGGGGTGGAGGTCTGGGGGTGAGAGGCCTGGGCCAACCAGGGAGGACGCTGCCGAGGTGAAGGGGGGGTGATAGGGCAGGACGGAAGGTTCAGGGGAGGCAGAGGAGTCCCGGCCTGGCTCAGGGGTACCCTGGCTCAGCGGGGTACAGTTCCCAACAGCTGTGAGGAGGGCAGGGCTTTGCTCAGTGCAGAGCGGGGTGAGGGGCTCAGTCCCCGAGGAGAACAAGCCACGTCTGGCAGAGCCGGAAGCTTCGAGTCCCGGGTTCCTGTCTCCACCACCCGAACCTGGGAGGCCTCAGGCCAGGCACTTATGTGGGCCTCAGTTTCCCCTTCCGTAGAACGGAGCTGCGCATTCAGCAAAGCCGCCCCCCCCCCGGCTCTCCCTGGGGAGCTGGTGACCAACCTCAGTAAGAAGCTGCTCTTGTGAGGGGACCTCATGGCCACTGTTTGATGGGCATTTTCAACGCTGCCATCTACGCCCCAAGGATATCCGTTAACTGACCTACCCCTCCCCCCCTCCCCCCAACCCCACAGAGGAGGAGACGGAGGCCCCGGGAGGCTGAGCAACGGGCTCAAATTCAAGGTCACAGCTGGGGTTTCGGGACCAGGCTGGCCAAGCCCAGGCATTGAGTCCTCCCGATAGCACTGTGGCCTTGGGCAAGGCGCGTCAGCGCTCCGGGCCTCAGTTTCCCCACCTGGGATAGGCCGTGTTCAGATGTGAAAGCCGGTGGCGGGTGGGCCCAGAAGTGTGAGCCCCTCGCCGCCTCCCCCGTGAGCACCCCCAAACCTGGGAAGCGTCCAGGAGCCCTCGCCCTCTCGCGCGGGCAGCCCCGCTTCAGAGGACAGTGACCTTGGCCTGAGGGGCAGAGCGTGTCCAGCAGGGCACCGCCCGCAGCGGGAGAGGCCTTTGAAGCCTCTCGTTTTATCTTCAGAGCTTTCAGCGCGTTTCCCGAGTCACTCACATGGCGGGCACTTCTCATCTAAAGGGGGTTTTACACAGCTCGCCCTCCCCAACATGTACCTGCCACTGGCCGGGGGCTGGGGGGGGGGGCGCCCTGATTTCCCAAGAACAAAGCCCCCTCCCCTAAGCCTGCCTGTGCAGCTGGGGCTGCCAGTCAGCAATCAATCGTCACCTCAGAGGATCCCGGCACTGTCCCAGGCTTTGGGGTACAGGCAAGCAGTGGGGCCCAGTCCCGGGTGGGGGTGGGTAGGAGGCAGGCCAGAACACGCAGCTGCAGGCAGGACACACAGGCAGTGGGGGTGCCAAAGAGGCTCCCCCGCAGGGAGGTTTGGGAAGGGATCCCCTGGACGGTGCAGTAGCTAACGGCCTCCCTCCGGCCCCCCTTGCCCTTTGACCTTCTTTCCTCCTCGCCCCCTCCTGGATGGACCTCCGACCAGCAGGCCCGCTCGGGCCCCGGGTCTCTGACAGCTGCCCCTCCATGCAGCGGGCCCTCGAGCCTTCGGGATCAGCCCCCCGCGGTCTGCCGCTCTCCTCCCCTCGCACCCCTCACCGCCTCGGTGCCGGCTGATTCTGGCGGCTTATTCTCCTTCTGTTGCTTCAGCCCCCCTGTCCTTGAGCGCCTCGCTGCCCGCCGGTGTCCCAGGCACCGTGGGGACGGGACGCCGACCAGTCAAAGGACAGGACGCCGAGCTGTGGCCTCCAGAAAGCGGCTGGAGGACTGCGGCCAGGCCTGGGGGCGGAGGGAGCGGCCCCCCGTTCCCGGAGGCCGGACAAGGGGTGCGTGCGGAGCAGCGGCCCCAGGAGCGCACAGAGGGACTGCGTGGGCTCAAAGTCACTGCTGTCACCGCTGAGCCCGCCCGCCCGCCCGCTCTCCCCGGCCCAGGGCCTGGCTCAGCGCTTTCCTCGGGTCACCGAGTCCCCTCTCCGGCAGCCGCCCCCGCACGAGTCCCCCGCCTCCCTGGGTGCCCCCCCACCCGGGGCTGGAGGACTTAGCTCCCATCAGAGAAAGGCTCCCAGCCGCCTCCTGCCCCTGCCCTGGGACCAGCCTGTGGCCCGCACACCCTCTCCCCCGCCCCCCGTCCAGGTCCTGCTCTCATCCGGTGAGAGCCGGCTCCGCTGAGCGGCTCTGGGAACAGCCCAGGTACGGCCTGTCCAGTGGTTCAGGCAGTGGTCGGCCGGCACCTGCTGTGCCCCGGGCTCCGTGCTGGAGCTGGGGACACACTGTGGGCAGACACAGGGGGCTGAGGGGGGCGGGGGCGGGGTGCTCTCACCTGGAGGGGCAGACGCCGGAGGCCGTGGTTCATAACCCCCGGGAGGGTGCGTCCAGCGAGGTGCTTGGCCCTGTAGCTGATGCGCTCCTCGAGGCTGACTCCCAGGCGGAGGTGATGAGGGTGTCTGCCGGGCACAGGCAGCGGCCCGTGCAAAGGCCCTGGGGCAGGAAGAAAGGGGCAAGTCTGAGGCTCGGGGTGTGGCTGAGGGCGAGGTGAGGGGCGCGGGAAGCAATGAGGGGTGAGTCCCGGAGCACAGGCCTGGGGAATGCTAGGGGTCAGCTCTCTCTCCTGAGAGCGAGGGGCTGGGGAGGGCTTGGTCAAGGAGCCTCAGGTGAAATGGGGGAATCTCAGTCCGCACGTGAGAGGGTCGTGCTCCGAGGACCGGCTCCCCCATCCGTAAGCGGGCGGTGACGTGTCTCCCGCACAGGGTGTGAGTTCGGAGCTGACCTGGCCCCGCCCAGCTCTCCGCCACTGTGGGCCCTTTTCCCCTAAAACAGCGGTTCTCCACCTTCCACAGGCCGCGACCCTGGCATACAGTTCCTCATGGGGTGGTGACCCCCAACCATGAAATTTTGCTACTGTTATGCATTGCGATGTAAATAACTGCATTCTCCGATGGTCTTAGGCGACCCCTGTGAAAGGGTCGTTCGACCCCCAAAGGGGTCTCGACCCACAGGTTGAGAACCGCTGCCCTAAAAGAATATGAAAGTTAGGCTTGATTACTTTATGGCATAAAGACAAACATACGAACATTATAAGTTAAAGCATCTTCTTCAACCTTAAGCTCACTTTTTTCTTCAAAGAAGTGACAGCATCTTCTCGGCTCCCTAAACGTATGGTGGCCCACGCACGACACATGGCGGGGCCCTCAACGTGGGGCTCTTCCTCGAATGAGGTGCTGGGCAGGGGCTGGGGGGGCAACCGGAAGAGGAGGAGGGGCTGCCCTCTGCCGCTCCGGTCCCCCTCCCCCCGGCGGGGGTGTCAGGTCCAGCTGACCAGGCCCCTCACCCTGAACAGGAAGGGGCCTGACCCGTCCGCCCCTGGCAGTGCCCTTGCCCTTGCCCTGCCCCCACCCACAGGCAGCCTCTCTGCAGCCTCAGCTCACGGCCACCTCCTCTGTGAAGCCTGCCGGGCTTCAGGCTCACCGTGACGTTGGCACGCTCCCCCTCCTGCCCGGGACAGTGTCTGGTTCATCTCTGGATGCAGGTGACACCGGCACATGGTTGGCACCCAATTAAAATGTTTGTGTGGAGAGAAACGTGGCCCCAGGGTCTGCCTTGCCCCCGGGGTGTCCTCTGTCTCCCTTTCACGGGCAGTGGCCACCAGCCACCCCTGAACGAGGTGGGGACCCTGCTGCGGGTGAGGAGCTAGGGGCACACCCAGGGCTGCCTGCTGGTGTCTGTGGCGCTGCCCCCCTTTGTCAGCATCCTTCCCACCCCCATTGGCCCCGGGGACCTGGCCCCGCTGAGCGCCGTGATCAGCCGATGGGCAGTCCGGGTGGCCAGGCGGCCGGGCACCCGGGAGAGAGCCAGACACGGCCAGGTGAGGGCTGCAGGTCGCCGAGTGTGGTGGGCTGAGCTGGGCACAGGCCGGCGACCAGTGCTCTGTGCAGCCCAAGCCAGCCCCGGGTCGCCCATCTGTGGCGGGTAAGGCCACCTGGCGGCCTCCCCGGCTCAGCGTGCAGAGAGCTGTCCTCTGGCCCAGGCCTGCCGCCTCGGCCCCACACTCCTGGCCGGGGGGGCATCGGACAGTCACCCCGTCCCCGCTCCGGGCCAGGGTCACACAGGGTGGGGTTGGCCTTGCCTTCCCACAAAGGCCTGCCGAGCGGCAGGTCGGTGCCCCCTCCCCTCCTGCCCCTGCCAGGCTCCCTGCCAACCCATTTGGCGCGGAGCCCGAGCTCAGAGCCAGCTCATTTGCAGCCGGTGTTAATTAAGGGAGGGAGGGGGCGGGGAGGGCAGCTTCCGCCAGCCGCACTGCCCCAGCCCAAGGCCGCTGGGAGCTGGACCCCTGAACCCAAGCGGCCCCGCTGGCTCTGGGACAGGGCGGTCCCGAGGCCTCGCCCCCAGCTCTGCACTCAGACCTGCTGGTGGGGGGTTCGGGGGGCCTACTGTGCCCTGTGCCCTGGGACAGGCCCTGGGCAGTCTGCCGGGGCTCAGCCATGTTATGGAGTGAGGCTTGGAGTCAGCCAGACCCCCTCCCACACCCGCTGGCTCACGTGCAGCTCAGCCCTGGGCCCCTGCTTGCCTGTCTCTGAAACGGGGACGACAGCTCTGTCCTGGGTGACCTGGGCCTCCGGGTGCCACGCCTGCCTGTCCCTGGCAACAGCCCTCCCTCTGCCACTGAGAGCGCCTTCCTGGGGCAGAGGCCACAGCCAGGCCTTTGGGGGCCCAGCCCCTCAGCCGCCCGCCGGCTCGCCTGTCTGCCCGGGGGCCTGTCTGCCAGGGGTCCCCCGCCCGGAGCTGCGCCCGTTCCCGCGGCCGCTCGCCCTGCGCAGGCAGCCCGGCCCTGCTCGCCGCTCCATCTTAATTAGCTGCTGTATTCATCTGGCAAGTAACGTGGCAACTCGCAGCCCTGGCTCCCGGGCCGCGGAATTAATTATTCCCCGAGCGAGGAGCTGTCAGCTCTGGGAGACCAGCCACTCGGAGCCGCCGACACCACTTAGCCGCGTCCGCAGCTTCCGCTGGCACCCGCCTGCCGGCCAGCGGAGA
>JAAGEH010002180.1:0-13184 GCA_011751065.1 Lasiurus cinereus
GACAATGGCCGGGAGGCGGCGGGAGGAGGTTGGGGAGCCGCCCCCCCCGCCCCGCCCCGCGCCGCCGCCGGGGGCGAGGAGGAGGGAGGCGCCCAGAGCCAGCCTCCGGCGCGGGGTGGGGGCGGGGGCAGAGAGGGGTTCTCGCTCCCGCAGCCTGCGCTCGCACCCCTCCTCCTCGCCCCCACGCACTCACTCACTCATTCATCCATTCCTCCAGCCATCCATTCATTCATTCATTCATTCACCCGCCCACCCCTGCATTCATCCACCGCAGGCACCCCCTCGCCGGCCTGACCCCCTCCGCCCCGCCTGGCGCCCGTCCCCACGCGGACCCCCTCACCTGCACGGGCTGCGAGCGCCCACCCGCTGCCTAAGCGGGCAGGGCCAGGTCAGGCCCCAGCCCCGCGCCGCCCCCCCTCCCCCCCCCCCCCCGCACCCCCCCCCCCCCCCCCCCCTCCCCAAAGCCGGCTGTGACCTTGAGCGTTCCTTAACCTCTCCACGCCTCCGCGTCCTCTGTTGGGAAATGGGGGCACGAACCCCCCGCCTCGGAGGGGGGATGTGAAGGCTGAAGGAGACCTTGGCTAGGAGGGGCCTGGGGCAGTGCTGGGCCCACATGAGGGGCTTGGGAATGCGGCACCTGTTGGGGGGTCAGGGGTTGGGGGAGGCCAAACCTCCCTCTCCTAGCCGGAAAGTGCCTGCTCCTGACCGTCTCTGCGACCCCAGGGAGCTCCATGCTGAGCCTGAGCCCCGTCATCCCATCCTGCCGCCTCTTCCCTGGAGTTGAGTCCCCGCCTCTGGCTAAAGCGCCCCCTCCCCTAGCCCCACTGCTTGCAGGTCACCACCCAGACTCCCCACCATCTGGCTGGGACCCTCCCTCCTCAGAGCCGGCCAGGCCTGTGTCAGACCCTGCCAGGGCCCAGCACCCCCTGCTCTTCGCTGACCTTCATGGCCTGGCCAGCCACCCCTGCCCCTGGGAGGAGAGTCTCAAGCCCCTGGAGGGAGAGCTGTGCCCCACCCCCACCCCGTGTGTCCCCATCCCTCCGCCCCCAGCCCAGGGCACCAGGAGGCCCACCTTGCCCGAGGCTGAATCTCTGTTCTCACCGTGGATACCCCAGGCCTGTGCCCTTCCTGCCATCCTTCCTCACCTCCCTTCCCATTTACCTGCTCCCGATTCCCACTCAATTCACCAAGCAGCTGTTTTCCTCCAATTTTTATTTATCGCCCAAACATGACACCAATAAGGAGAGAAAACCACCCACAATGCCACCGCCCCGTGGCGTCACCAGCCTTTGTGTCCCGCGCCCTTCCTGGCTTGTCCGGCACCATAACGTTCACAGAAATCTGGTTTCTGTTCACCCGCCCAGACCCCCCGATGGGCTGGGGCCCCGGGCTCCGTCCTCCCTCCCTCGTGGCAGGGGGCTCGTTGCTCAGGAATTACCCGCGTGCCTCCCTCCTCCTCTGGCTGCATCCTGGAAGGAGGGACCCCTTTCCCCGTCCTGCCGCCCACATGCCCGGCGCAGGGCTGGCCCAGGGCACACGAAGTGGGAGGGAGGGGGTGCACGTAGCCCTGGCTGTGGCTCTCACATATCCAGATGCCATCTCCACCACTGTGGTCCTAACGGCCGCGGGACATTCCCTCCCGCGGATGCACCGAAACTCGCTCCGCTGTGCCGGGTGCCGGGCCCAGTTCACAGAGCATGTATGGGGGGGTCCGCTGTGTCTGAGCACTTTGGGGGACACCACAGACCTGCTCCATCCAGTCCTGGCAGAGCGGGACATCCAGCGAGGGGTGTGGGCGCCCAGGCAGACAGGGTGTGCTGCAGCCGACCTCATCACCCCATGACACCGGGCCACGTCAGCTGCAACCCGCATGGCCAGCTTCTGAGGGAGGGGGCTCCCCAGCCAGGTCTCGGGGGGCCGGGCAATGCGCTGTGACCTGGAAGAACCTGTGGTTTGGAGAGAAGGAGCTCCCGGTCAGAGTTTGGGGGTGGGAGGGGGGTCCCTGGTGAAGACGAGGAGACGGATAGCAGCCACGCCAGGTGTGCGGGGCCGTGCACAAGCGGGGGAATCCGGCCTGTCTCTGGAAGGACAGGGAGGGGCGCCCTCAGCGAGGAGATTTGTTCAACAAGCGCTTGCCGAGCGCCCGTGTGCACCGGTGACAGGGAGGTTGGAGGGCCCCGGCCTGGGCCCTGAGCTCGTCTTCCTCTTCCTCTTCCTCTTTCTCTTCCTCTTCCTCTTCAAGCCGGGCACTGAGGCGCTCGCAGCCCAGACAGCTGTCACCGGGGCCAGGGTGGCTCTGACCGGGGCTGGACAAGCCCACTCCCCTGCTCCCAGCGCGGCCGTCAGCGGGTGGTGCCAGCAGCTCGGTGTGCGACCCCACCCCAAGCAGCCACGCTCACCCAGGCCCTGCCCCCAGCATACGCCTCCCCACCTGCCTCCCCTCTCTGCAGGCCCCAGGTCTGGACTCTGCTCCCCACTTACCCGTGGTGACCCCAGACTCTAGCCTAGCCTCTGGCCTCGCTGCTCCTCAGTCTTCTTACTGTCGTGGGGCCATCGCAGCCCTCCCAGGGCCGGTGTGACCGTCCAGGAGGTCCGGGAGGCAGGCGCTGTGTGTGCTGGGAGGCTGTGATTACTAGATTGTTGTCAACCTCGGTGGTGCTACCCGTGGCCCTGCGTGGGCCTGGGCGGGGTTGGGGGGCGGGAGAACCTCCTCTCTACCCTCCAGGATCCCCAGGGTCCCCTGGGCCTGCGGATACCTGAGGGGGTTCCCCGAGAACCCCAGGCACTGAATGAATACCTGGTCCACCTGGCTCCCAGACGGTGACCCAGGGAGGTGTCCATGAGCCGTGGCCTGTGGCCTGTGGGCAGGCTGGCTGGGCACAGCTGCTGGGCACACCTGCCGGGCACACCTGCCCTCACCAGCACGTCGGTCCGAGCAGCTGCTCATTTCCAAGCCCTGAGCACCGCGCTGACTGACCCCCACCTGACTGACCCTCCCCTCCTGCACCGCAGAGCACAGGGTCCGGGTGCAGGAGCGGCGGGCGGACCCCCGCACAGCGTCTCTGGGGGAGAAGCCCAGAGCGGGTGCTCCAGGGAGCGGGCACAGCAGGGACAAAGCCAGTGGGGTGAAGCCAGCGAGTCCTGAGTGGGGGGCAGGGGGACCCCAGAAGGTGGGCCTGGGCCGTGGGCCCGGGGATGCTGCCGGCCGGGCAGGGGCACCCCTGCGTCAGCCTCCCGGCTCCCGTCACTGACACAGGCTCCGCGTCCCTTACTCCGCCGGAGGAGGCCCGCCCGCTCCTGCTCACCCCTTCGGCCGGGGCCTAACCGTCCTGTCCCCCAGCACCCCTTTCCCCCAGGAGGTGCCCCGGCTCTCTGCTCCCTCAGCCTCTCCTCGGCGGCTCTCAGCTCGGTGTGTGATCCCCTGTGACCTGTGGGCTACATTTCCACCCCTGGACGCCGCTTTAGCAAGGAGGCTGAGAGCAGGTGTGGCTGGCGCGCCCACCCCCACCCTCCTGCCCACCCCATAGTGCCGAGAACAGTGGCGAAGACTGGAACTGGGAGAACAGTGGCGAAGACTGGAACTGGCAGAGCCGGGTTCTGCTGGTGCCCTTCTCTCCCGGCGCCGAGGGCACAGCCAGGGCCCCTTCCTGTCCCCAGCACCTGCCCCGGCCCGTGTGTGGCAAGAGCAGTCAGGACCGCCCACAGAGACCAGCCCTGCCGGCGGTGCCCGCTGCCCCCAACTGGAACTGCCCCCCGACGATGTTCCGGCCCCTGGGCAGAGCCGGGCAGGGCCGGGCATGGTCCCGGGTGTGTATGGGGGAGGGTGATGGGGCCTGGGCAGAGGCAGAACTGTGCCCCGGGGGCCAGGGTTCCAGGACAGAGACTTGTCTCTGATTGGCCCTCCTCTTCTGTGGGAGCCTCCTCTTCTCCTCACCATTGACATCACCACCCCCCCCAACTCCCAGCTCGGCCAGCCAGCCCGGGGCTGCCTCTCAGTCACTGCTTCCCTCACCCGCTCGCCCCCTGGCCCCCATTCCCAGCCGAGCAGCTGCTTTCTCTGGGGCCCCGGCTGCCCCCCCTGTTCCCCGTCCGTCCAGGGAGGCCGGCGGGGACTATGTGCGGGGGGGGGCAGGCCAGGCAGAGGGGTGCAGGGGGAGCGGCCGGGCAGAGGCTGGTGGAGATGGGAGCAGAGGGGAGGCCGGAAGTGCCAGCCCGGAAGGAAGGAAGTTGGGAGGACCAGAGAGGGCCCCTGCCCCAGATGGTGGGGAGCTGCCGGGCAGGGTCCCCGGGACCGCCCCGCAGGGAGGAGGGGAGCGCAGGGCTGAGGAGGGGCGGGTGGGAGATGCCCGGGTTCTGAGACGGGGGCCTCAGAGACATCCCCTGGGTCCCGGCCTCCAGGGACACCCCACTATCACCGAGCCTCTCCTGACCCCGGGAGACCTTTTTTATCGGGGGGCTCAGTGCACCCCGCCTCTGACCACCTTGGGCTCTCCCCACCCAGGTTCCTGACCAGACAGGAAAGCAAGACGGAGAGAGGGGCGCAGGGAGGGTGGGGGTGCGCGGCCTGCAGAAAAGAGGGGGTCTCCTCCCAGCACAGTCTCAGCTCCTGGGTCCTGTCCCCCGGCTCCCCTCTGCCCTTCCCCCAGCAGCTCCCTCATCTCAGGCGGCTGAACAGGGGGGGCAGGGTGTCTACAGGTGGGGTGACCTGCACCTGGGCTCTCCCTCCTCGAGTCCCGGTGGCACAGAGCCGCTGCCCAGGCCGGGGTTGGGTGGGGGTCACTCCAGGCCCCTCACCTGCTGGCACAGGTGCAGCCAGGCCTGGCGGGTTCTCAGCTCAGTGCACCGCTGAGCCCGGGGAGAGGAGGCACAGGGGAGGGGGAGGGGAGAGGGAGAGGGTGCCAATGGGATGGGGGGGTTGCCCAGCAACCACCAAGCTGCGGCTGCCTCTGCCTCGGAGGGATTCTTAAAGAGCCGAGCGGAAAGGCTGGGCCTTGCATACCAATGGCGGCCACCGCCGCCGCCTCTCGCTCCCTCCTCCTCCTCCCCCTCCTCCCCGCAGAGCCCCAGCTGGAAGGTCAGGAAGACGGAGAGGAGGGGCACCAGCCCTGGGGGGACCGGAGGCCGGCAGGGCAGGAGCCAGGCTGGGCCTGGAAGGGGGTAGGATGGCCGCCCTGAGTCTACAGGGGCTCCCAGACCCCAGGGCCAGGGCAGGGCGGGAGCTGGGACCCCTCACCCACGGCCCCGGCTCCCACCTGCTCTGCCTCTTCCCGGCTGAGTGACCTCGAACCCCCACCCCCCACCCCCCGCCAGCCCCCAAGCCTCTGATCCGAGTGCCCGTCAGGAGCGGGAGCCGGCAGCAGGCAGGCGGCCCCAGGAGGCGCTGGCCAGGCTGGGGGGCGGGCAGTTTCCAGGAAGCCCTCTGGGGAGCAGTGTCCGCCCCTCTCCTGTCCAGAAGGGAGGAAGGGGAGTCCGGTCTCCGTGCAGACTTCCTGCTCCCCCAGGAGCGGGCCTGTCCCCCGAGGCCTCCGTTTCCCATCTGTGCCTGGGGGTCTGGGCCAGGTCAAGGGCGGAGGAGCCGCTGGGTTTCTGCATCAGGAAGCTGCCCCAGCTCCTGCCGCGGTGGAAGGAGGGGGCAGAGGGGCGCTCACACACACACACAGCACTCCCTCCATTGCCCTGGCGGGGCCACCTCTGGCCCGACCCCACCCGCCTCCCCCGCTCCTAGATCTAATTGGTCCCTGAGTGTGCCGCACATCACAGCTCTTCCCTGCCCTCTGGGAACCCGTGGCCACCGCTACCCACCAGCCCGGCCCCAGGCCCGCCCCCTGCAGCCCCCTCCCCGCAGCTGAGCGGGTGTTTCTAAAGAGCTGGCTCCCGCCTCGGCTCCAGGCTCCCGGCCCTCACCTCCACCGCACTTCCCTCTGCAGAGCCCTCCGCTACAGCGCACCCCCGCTGAGCCACAGCTCCTGACCCTCCAGACCGGGCAGCAGCAGACTGGCCCAAGCAGTGTGTGCCGGATGCACGAATGGCACTAAGAGCGGTCCCTCAGGGCCGTGCCCGCTGGCCTCTGGGTACGAGAATGACAGGGAAGACAGGCCCTCCCCTGGCTGTCCTGCTGGGAGCGCATCAGCCAACAAACCTGAGGAGGAGACCACTCAGGGCCAGGGCTGGGCTCCAACAGGAAATAGTCAGAAGGAGCCTGTCTGGGGAAAGCTGCAGGGAGAGAGCCTGTCAGGCCGAGGAAGCGGTCTGTGCAAAGGCCCTGGGGCACGAAAGAGCCAGAGCTATTGGAGGAAGAGAAAGGAGGCCAGGAAACTGGGGAGGAGGGGAGCCGAGTGTGGGATGTAGCCAGGCCTTCGTGGAGGGGAATATGGATTTTATTCTAATGTCATCGGAAGCTAGTGGAGCCTTTTGAGCAGGGAAGTGACACGACTTAATTCATATTTGAGAGCGATCAGCTGAACAACCACTTTGGAGAGCAATTTGGCAAAAACTCGAGAAGTGAGAGAGGCGCCATCCCACCGCCCCGCCATCCCACTTCCAGGTGTGTGCCCGGCAGAATTCCTGGCACATGTGTGTGTGTGTGTGTGCAGGAGACCACGCGGCATACACCGACCCCGGTCTGTGGGAGGGCAGGCGGCTGCGGGCGGGCAGACGGTCACCGCCTGGAATATTCCCCGGCGGCGGTGGGAACAGACCGACTACCCCCGGCCACCTCCCAGCGTGGCGTGCGCCTACGGCCGCCCCAGAGCCTCCGCTTTATGTGAAAGGGAGGCATGCAGGCCTTGCTCACATCAGACTCAGCGGAACCGTCAAGAACATGCAACCTGAGTGCGGGGTGGGGGTTCGGAGTGGGGGGTGCTTCAACTCTTCTGTGATGGTGTATGTGTTGGGCTGGGGTAGGTCAGGGTGTGTGTGTGTGTGTGTGTGTGTGTGTGTGTGTGTGTGTGTGAAATCAGCAGAACAGGTTGCTGAGAGGATGGGTGAGGTGAGGGCAGAGCAAGGGCCAGGGGAGAGGAGACAGTGGGCGGGCCTCAAGGGCCTAGCTGTGAGGGGCGCTCTTTCCTCCTCCGAACCCACGGTTTGTCTTCTGTTCCGTCCGCTCCGGGTTTTAAAATGAACTCAGAGAAGGCAAGGAGCTGCCTGGGGCCCCCCAGCCAGCAGGTGAGGAGCGGGGGGGTGGGAGCGGAAGAACCTGGGACTTGTCCTTGGGCGTAGCTGGCATTGTGGAACTGATCAACGGGGTCACCCCACACCGACCAGAGCCCAGCCCGGACCAGGGCCTCCTCCAGCCCCTCCCTCCGGCCGCAACCTCAGCCGCCCCCTCCCTGGGCTCAGCCCCTCGCTCCTGCAGAGAGGGAGGCCGCACCCGGCTGGCTGGGGCCCAAGCCATCTCCCGGTAATTGGGTTTCAGGGAGGCTCCGCTCATGGTTATGCTAATGGCGGGACGCTGAGTGCCTGCCCCCCGCCCCCTCCCCCACCCCCCGCCGCCCCGGCTCCTGGGGGAGGGGAACCCCGGCTACACCCAGCGCTGCAGCCCGCAGTGGTCCCTTGGAAGTCGGACTACCTGACTCACACTCTGCCTGCCCGCTCCCAGCCCAGCTGTGCGACCTGGGGCAAGTCACTCAGCCTCTCTGAGCCTCCGTTTCCTCATCTGCAACGAGGGGAGCTCACATCACCCGCACCAGGCTCTGGGGGTGCGGGGGAGGGACTATGAAATGAGAGAACCCACCCAGAAGACCCGGCCCACGGCTGGCGCGGGGAACTGGCCGGATACGTGTGTGACACACTGCGCTCTGTTTGGATTTAAAGTCTGAAGGTCCTCCAGGAAAGTGGGGGGCTGGTGGGATCTGAGCGAACGGTGACCCCCTTTCTTCTGCTTCTGTTTGTGTGCGATGTTTGTGCAGACGACCCAAGAGCTTCTGCATAACCCAATGCCCACCAGTGGAAGGAGACTGGGAGGGGGCTGAGGGAGGGAGTGTTGAGGGGCTTGGGGGTCTGAGAGTTGGGGGCCGGCTTGGGGGGCCACTGGCTGGGAGGTTGGGTCTCTAGGGGCCGAGTCCAGGCACCCAGGCGGGAGGGGACCAAGGAGAGGCCCAGGCCCGCCGGAACCACCACCCAGTCCAGGCTGGAAGCCGACATGGCTGCGGGGTGCCTTTTGGGGGGAGAGGCCTTGGGGGGTGGAGGTCTGGGGGTGAGAGGCCTGGGCCAACCAGGGAGGACGCTGCCGAGGTGAAGGGGGGGTGATAGGGCAGGACGGAAGGTTCAGGGGAGGCAGAGGAGTCCCGGCCTGGCTCAGGGGTACCCTGGCTCAGCGGGGTACAGTTCCCAACAGCTGTGAGGAGGGCAGGGCTTTGCTCAGTGCAGAGCGGGGTGAGGGGCTCAGTCCCCGAGGAGAACAAGCCACGTCTGGCAGAGCCGGAAGCTTCGAGTCCCGGGTTCCAGGGTCCTGTCTCCACCACCCGAACCTGGGAGGCCTCAGGCCAGGCACTTATGTGGGCCTCAGTTTCCCCTTCCGTAGAACGGAGCTGCGCATTCAGCAAAGCCGCCCCCCCCCCGGCTCTCCCTGGGGAGCTGGTGACCAACCTCAGTAAGAAGCTGCTCTTGTGAGGGGACCTCATGGCCACTGTTTGACGGGCATTTTCAACGCTGCCATCTACGCCCCAAGGATATCCGTTAACTGACCTACCCCTCCCCCCCTCCCCCCAACCCCACAGAGGAGGAGACGGAGGCCCCGGGAGGCTGAGCAACGGGCTCAAATTCAAGGTCACAGCTGGGGTTTCGGGACCAGGCTGGCCAAGCCCAGGCATTGAGCCCTCCCGATAGCACTGTGGCCTTGGGCAAGGCGCGTCAGCGCTCTGGGCCTCAGTTTCCCCACCTGGGATAGGCCGTGTTCAGATGTGAAAGCCAGTGGCGGGTGGACCCAGAAGTGTGAGAGCCCCTCGCCGCCTCCCCCGTGAGCGCCCCCAAACCTGGGAAGCGTCCAGGAGCCCTCGCCCTCTCGCGCAGGCAGCCCCGCTTCAGAGGACAGTGACCTTGGCCTGAGGGGCAGAGCGTGTCCAGCAGGGCACCGCCCGCAGCGGGAGAGGCCTTTGAAGCCTCTCGTTTTATCTTCAGAGCTTTCAGCGCGTTTCCCGAGTCACTCACATGGCGGGCACTTCTCATCTAAAGGGGGTTTTACACAGCTCGCCCTCCCCAACATGTACCTGCCACTGGCCGGGGGCTGGGGGGGGGGGACGCCCTGATTTCCCAAGAACAAAGCCCCCTCCCCTAAGCCTGCCTGTGCAGCTGGGGCTGCCAGTCAGCAATCAATCGTCACCTCAGAGGATCCCGGCACTGTCCCAGGCTTTGGGGTACAGGCGAGCAGTGGGGCCCAGTCCCGGGTGGGGGTGGGTAGGAGGCAGGCCAGAACACGCAGCTGCAGGCAGGACACACAGGCAGTGGGGGTGCCAAAGAGGCTCCCCCGCAGGGAGGCTTGGGAAGGGATCCCCTGGACGGTGCAGTAGCTAACAGGCCCCCCTCCGGCCCCCCTTGCCCTTTGACCTTCTTTCCTCCTCGCCCCCTCCTGGATGGACCTCTGACCAGCAGGCCCGCTCGGGCCCCGGGTCTCTGACAGCTGCCCCTCCATGCAGCGGGCCCTCAAGCCTTCGGGATCAGCCCCCCGCGGTCTGCCGCTCTCCTCCCCTCGCACCCCTCACCGCCTCGGTGCCGGCTGATTCTGGCGGCTTATTCTCCTTCTGTTGCGCCAGCCCTGCCGGGCCCTGAGCGCCGCGCTGCCTGCCGGTGTCCCGGGCACTGTGGGGACAGGACGCCGAGCTCTGGCCTCCAGAAAGCAGCTGGAGGACCGCGGCCCAGCCTGGGGGCGGAGGGAGCGGCCCCCCGTTCCCGGAGGCCGGACAAGGGGTGCGGAGCAGCGGCCCCAGGAGCGCGCAGAGGGACTGCGTGGGCTCAAAGTCACTGCTGTCACCGCCGCGCCCGCCCGCCCGCTCTCCCCGGCCCAGGGACTGGCTCAGCGCTTTCCTCGGGTCACCGAGTCCCCTCTCCGGCAGCCGCCCCCGCAGGAGTCCCCCGCCTCCCTGGGTGCCCCCCCACCCGGGGCTGGAGGACTTAGCTCCCATCAGAGAAAGGCTCCCAGCCGCCTCCTGCCCCTACCCTGGGACCAGCCTGTGGCCCGCACACCCCCTCCCCCGCCCCCCGTCCAGGTCCTGCTCTCATCCAGTGAGAGCCGGCTCCGCTGAGCGACCCTGCAAACAGCCCAGGTACGGCCTGTCCGGTCGTTCAGTCAGTGGTCGGCCGGCACCTGCCGTGCCCCGGGCTCCGTGCTGGAGCTGGGGACACACTGTGGGCAGACACAGGGGGCTGAGGGGGGGGGCCGGGGGCGGGGTGCTCTTACCTGGAGGGGCAGACGCCGGAGGCCGTGGTTCATAACCCCTGGAAGGGGGTGGCCAGCAAGTGCTTGGCCCTGTAGCTGATGCGCTCCTCGAGGCTGACTCCCAGGCGGAGGTGGTGAGGGTGTCTGCCGGGCACAGGCAGCGGCCCGTGCAAAGGCCCTGGGGCAGGAAGAAAGGGGCAAGTCTGAGGCCCGGGGTGTGGCTGAGGGCGAGGTGAGGGGCGCGGGAAGCAATGAGGGGTGAGTCCCGGAGCACAGGCCTGGGGAATGCTAGGGGTCAGCTCTCTCTCCTGAGAGCGAGGGGCTGGGGAGGGCTTGGTCAAGGAGCCTCAGGTGAAATGGGGGAATCTCAGTCCGCACGTGAGAGGGTCGTGCTCCGAGGACCGGCTCCCCCATCTGTAAGCGGACGGTGACGTGTCTCCCGCACGGGGTGTGAGTTCGGAGCTGACCTGGCCCCGCCCAGCTCTCCGCCACTGTGGGCCCTTTTCCCCTAAAACAGCGGTTCTCCACCTTCCACAGGCCGCGACCCTGGCATACAGTTCCTCATGGGGTGGTGACCCCCAACCATGAAATTTTGCTACTGTTATGCATCGCGATGTAAATAACTCCATTCTCCGATGGTCTTAGGCGACCCCTGTGAAAGGGTCGTTCGACCCCCAAAGGGGTCTCGACCCACAGGTTGAGAACCGCTGCCCTAAAAAAATATGAAAGTTAGGTTTGATTACTTTATGGCATAAAGACAAACATACGAACGTTATAATTTAAAGCATCTTCTTCAACCTTAAGCTCACTTTTTTCTTCAAAGAAGTGACAGCATCTTCTCAGCTCCCTAAACGTATGGTGGCCCACGCACGACACATGGCGGGGCCCTCAACGTGGGGCTCTTCCTCGAATGAGGTGCTGGGCAGGGGCTGGGGGGACAACCGGAAGAGGAGGAGGGGCCGCCCTCTGCCGCTCCGGTCCCCCTCCCCCCGGCGGGGGTGTCAGGTCCAGCTGACCAGGCCCCTCACCCTGAACAGGAAGGGGCCTGACCCGTCTGGCCCTGGCAGTGCCCTTGCCCTTGCCCTGCCCCCACCCACAGGCAGCCTCTCTGCAGCCTCAGCTCACGGCCACCTCCTCCATGAAGCCTGCTGGGCTTCAGGCTCCGCGTGACGTTGGCACGCTCCCCCTCCTCCCGGGACAGTGTCTGGTTCATCTCTGGATGCAGGTGGCACCGGCACATGGTTGGCACCCAATTAAAATGTTTGTGTGGAGAGAGACGTGGCCCCAGGGTCTGCCTTGCCCCCGGGGTGTCCTCTGTCTCCCTTTCACAGGCAGTGGCCACCGGCCAGCCCTGAACAAGGGCAGGAGTAGGAGCACAGCCTGGGGACCCTGCTGCGGGTGGGGGGCTGGGGGCACACCCAGGGCTGCCTGCTGGTGTCTTTGGCGCTGCCCCCCTTTGTCAGCATCCTCCCCAACCCCCATTGGCCCCAGGGATCTGGCCCCGCGGAGCGCCGTGGTCAGCCGATGGGCGGTCCGGGTGGCCAGGTGGCCGGGCACCCGGGAGAGAGCCAGACACGGCCAGGTGAGGGCCGCAGGTCGCCGCCCCGCCTCCCCACCGTGGACGGCCAAGTGTGGTGGGCCGGGCAGGGCCCTCCAGACCAGCCTCCGCGGACACCGGCTGAGCTGGGCACAGGCCGGCGACCAGTGCTCTGTGCAGCCCAAGCCAGCCCCGGGTCGCCCATCTGTGGCGGGTAAGGCCACCTGGCGGCCTCCCCGGCTCAGCGTGCAGAGAGCTGTCCTCTGGCCCAGGCCTGCCGCCTCGGCCCCACACTCCTGGCCGGGGGGGCATCGGACAGTCACCCCGATCCCGCTCCAGGCCAGGGTCACACAGGGTGGGGTCGGCCTTGCCTTCCCACAAAGGCCTGCCGAGCGGCAGGTCGGTGCCCCCTCCCCTCCTGCCCCTGCCAGGCTCCCTGCCAACCCATTTGGCGCGGAGCCCGCGCTCGGAGCCAGCTCATTTGCAGCCGGTGTTAATTAAGGGAGGGAGGGGGCGGGGAGGGCAGCTTCCGCCAGCCGCACTGCCCCAGCCCAAGGCCACTGGGAGCTGGACCCCTGAACCCAAGCGGCCCCGCTGGCTCTGGGACAGGGCGGTCCCGAGGCCCCACCCCCAGCTCTGCACTCAGACCTGCTGGTGGGGGGCTCGGGGGGCCTACTGTGCCCTGTGCCCTGGGACAGGCCCTGGGCAGTCTGCCGGGGCTCAGCCACGTTAGGAGTGAGGCTTGGAGTCAGCCAGACCCCCTCCCACACCCGCTGGCTCACGTGCAGCTCAGCCCTGGGCCCCGGCTTGCCTGTCTCTGAAACGGGGACGACAGCTCTCTCCTGGGTGACCTGGGCCTCCGGGTGCCATGCCTGCCTGTCCCTGGCAACAGCCCTCCCTCTGCCACTGAGAGCGCCTTCCTGGGGCAGAGGCCACAGCCAGGCCTTTGGGGGCCCAGCCCCTCAGCCGCCCGCCGGCTCGCCTGTCTGCCCGGGGGCCTGTCTGCCGGGGGTCCCCCGCCCGGAGCTGCGCCCGTTCCCGCGGCCGCTCGCCCTGCGCAGGCAGCCCGGCCCTGCTCGCCGCTCCATCTTAATTAGCTGCTGTATTCATCTGGCAAGTAACGTGGCAACTCGCAGCCCTGGCTCCCGGGCCGCGGAATTAATTATTCCCCGAGCGAGGAGCTGTCAGCTCTGGGAGACCAGCCACTCGGAGCCGCCGACACCACTTAGCCGCGTCCGCAGCTTCCGCTGGCACCCGCCTGCCGGCCAGCGGAGA
>JAAGEH010002181.1:0-19844 GCA_011751065.1 Lasiurus cinereus
TCCCTGCTTGGCCCTGCGGGAGGTTCTCCCACGCGTGTTGGCCAGACAGCGGGCGTTTCTGAGGTCACCCGGAGCGCCCGGTGTCCACACCCCCGGCAGCATCCACGGCCTGTCTTCTCTAAGTGACGGCACGGAGAGGCCCAGTGCACCCCTGCTGGCCCGGGGTTCTCACAGGCACCCCCTCCCCGCCCAGTGCCGTGGCTGCTGGCCCTCTGGGGTCAAAGGTTTCAGAGAAGCTTTTGATGGCCTTGAGAATGCTCCCATCTGCTTACAGTTTGTTGAGTGTTTTCATCACGAAAGGGTATTGCATTGTGTCAGCACCTTTCCTATTTCTCTCCTTTAAAAAATATATATATCTACTGATTTCAGAGAGGAAGGGAGAGGGAGAGAGAGAGAAACATCAATGAGAGAGAGACATCCATCAGCCGCCTCCTGCACGCCCCCTGCTGGGGATGTGCCCGCAACCAAGGTACATGCCCTTGACCAGAATCGAACCTGGGACCTTTCAGTCTGCAGGCCGACTCTCTATCCACTGAGCCAAGCCAGTTAGGGCTCACAGAATGAATTGTATGGCCTAGGGTATCATCTTAATACAACATTTTTTAACAAACACATATTTAGAGGAACGTAATTCTTGGTTTCTGCTTTTTCACCGCCTCTTGGAACAGGAAGTGATTGTTCTCCGTGCTGTCTGACCCAGTCTTTTCGGGAACCCAGGGCCCCAGTAAAGAAACAATGTGATGAGACCAAGTGTCTGTGTGAAATAAATGATTGAGCAACGCCGCATGCGTGTTCTACCTGGAAACAGGGGAAGGCCTCTCTTCGCTTAGGCTAACAGCACGAATCAGCAGCGGGCGTGTGAGCTGTGCGCCAGCAAATCTCTGTATATAAGAGCCCACGTGACCGTTAGGACCGAACCACCAGAATGACCAGTCCACCGGGCGCTATGACGGACAGTGACCACCAGGGGGCAGACGCTCAGTGCAGGAGCCGCCGCCTGGTTGTCTGTGCGCTCCCACAGCCAACCTCCCACACCCCCTCCCACGGCCCGCCCACCTCCTGCAGTCCCTCTCCCCCTCCCCCGCCCTGACGCAGGGGGTAGGAGGGCCAGGCCGAGGGACCCCACCCGTGCCCAAATCCACGCCCTGAGCCTCTAGTTCAGTGGTTCTCAACCCGTGGGTCGCGACCCATTTGGGGGTCGAATGACCCTTTGACAGGGGTCGCCTAAGACCGTCAGAAAACACAGATATTTACATTACGATTCATTAACAATAGCAAAATGACAGTGATGAAGCAGCAACGGAAATCATTTTTTTAAAAAATATATTTTATTGATTTTTCACAGAGAGGAAGGGGAAGAGGTAGAAAGCCAGAAACATCCATGAGAAAGAGAGACATCGATCAGTCGCCTCCTGCATGCCCCTCACTGGGGATGTGCCCGCCACCAAGGTCCATGCCCTTGCCCGGATTCGAACCTGGGACCTTTCAGTCCCCAGGCCGACGCTCTATCCACTGAGCCACACCGGTTTCGGCGCAACGAAAATAATTTTATGAGCGGGGGTCACCACGACACGAGGAATGGTATGAAAGGGCCGCGGGCTCAGGAAGGTTGAGAACCACTGCTCTAGTTCTATCATAACACTGCACGGAGTTTGAGTGTGGTTGGCGTCTTTTTCAGCCATAATGACGTGTTTGGTAATCGTCCGGTGGCTGCGTAAAGAGCGCCCCCCACCCCCTGCAGGGCTACACGTGTCTCCGAGGTTCATGGGAGGGAGGGTCTCGGAGCACCGGCAGCTGTTAGCATGCCTGTTCCCACCGGCGGGTCCCTGCCTCCCGTGTGGGCTGTGTCCCTGCGGCGGCGGCTGCTTCTCTCGGGACAGGGGGGCGGGCCGAGCCGGCAGGTCTGGCGGCTCCATTTCCTGGACAGACCGCCCGCAGGAAGCGTGGCCCACAAAACAAACAAACAATAAAAGCCGGGGTGGGGGGGGGACATGGAAGTGTCCGGCCTCGCCCCGTCTGCCAAGCCCAACAGCCGCCCGAGAGCTGAGCCTGACCCGCCAGGCTCTGGACCCTCTGCTGAGTCCCCACTTCCCCCCGGCACGTTCCGGGGCGTCCCGACCCGTGGGGGCCGGGCCGAGTTCAGAGCGAGGAGGAGACAGATGCAATTCCAGCGCCTTCTTGCCGAGGCTCTAGGAGCGATGTGTAACTGGGAAGATATGCATCTGTAAGGATAACTCGTTTAAAACAATTGTTTTTGGCTTTTTTAAAAAATAAATGTATTGGGGTGATACTGGTTAGTAAGATTATACAGGTTTTGCCGAAAGCGGTGTGGCTCAGTGGATAGAGCGTCGGCCTGCGGACTGAAGGGTCCCAGGTTCGATTCCGGTCAGGGGCATGGATCTTGGTTGCAAGCACATCCCCAGTGGGGGGCGTGCAGGAGGCAGCTGATCGATGTCTCTCTCTCATCAATGTTTCTAACGCTCTATCCCTCTCCCTTCCTCTCTGTAAAAAAATCAATAAAATATATTAAAAATAAGGTTACACAGATTTCAAGTTCTCTGATCCATGGTCGCTATATGGCACTGTGTCCACCACCCAACATCACGCCTCCTTCCGACCCCCTAAACTTAACCCCTTCACCCTCTGCTCCCCTCACCCCTGTCCCTCTGGGAACCGCCACCACCGGTTGTGGGTGTCCGTGCGATGTTGTTTGCTGGTTGATCTTGTTCTCTCCGTGGCATGTGGACATGTGATGACATCACATGGGCCTCGGCTGCCTCTGCCGGACGGGCTTAGCTCAGCACGATGTTCTCACGCCGATGGCCTGTAAGCTGGCACAGCCGCTGTGGACGCGGCACGGGGGTCCCACAGACAGTTAAGAATAGGGTTGCCGAGACCGGTGTGGCTCAGTGGATAGAGTGTCGGCCTGAGGCCTGAAAGGTCCTGGGTTCGATTCCGGTCAAGGGCATGTACCTTGGTGGCGGGCACATCCCTGGTAGGGGGTGTGCAGGAGGCGGCTGATCGATTTGTCTCTCTCATCGATGTTTCTAGCTCTTTATCCCTCTCCCTTCCTCTCTGTAAAAAATCAATAAAATATATTAAAAAAAAAAAAGAATAGGGCTGCCGAGACCGGTGTCGCTCAGTGGATAGAGCATCGGCCTGCGGCCTGAAAGGTCCCGGGTTTGATTCCAGTCAAGGGCATGTACCTTGGTGGCGGGCACATCCCTGGTAGGGGGTGTGCAGGAGGCGGCTGATCGATGTCTCTCTCTCATCCATGTATCTTCTAACTCTCTATCCCTCTCCCTTCCTCTCTGTAAAAAAAATCAATAAAAAGATTGATCTAAAAAAAGAATAGGGTTACCCAGCAGGCTGGCCTCGGTGTCCTCCTGGGTCCAGGGAAAAATAAGGCGAACGGAACCACAGTCTGAATTCGCTCTGACGGTGGCCCGCGCACTGAGTGGCTGGGGCTTGGCCCAGAGCGCCCCTGCCTGCGGGGAGGGCTGTGGCCACACGTGGACGCTCGCTGTGCCCGGGCCTGGCAGACGGAGCGGGCGCACAGACACGGAGACGGTCCTTCCGCACCGGGTCTCACGTGTCGCGTGGCCGGCACCCGGGCTGCTGTGTAAGCCTGGTCGTTCAGCTGGACGAGGAGGCCAGAAACGGGAGACGTGGCGAGTGAGAGAGCAGGTCCAGGAGGAGTCCCAGGCGTAAGGGCGTCGTCCTGGGGCTGCCGGGGAAAGACCAGGGGCCTCCGTGTGCCAAGTCACATGCCCGCCTGGCGCCGGCCGGAGCGGCTCCAGGCCCAGGGGCAGTGTCTGGGCAGAGAGAGCCGGTGGCCAGTGGGGTCCACATGTGTCTGTCCACGCACGGGTCTTGCTCCTCCTGGACTGCTCAGCGCGGTGAAATGTGGGTCCCATGGGCGGGCCTGCGGCTGAGGGAGGTGATCCGGGATGCTCCCCCTCCTCCCTGTCACGTCCCCCATGGGCTCGCACCCACCCCTCTTCCTGTATCATCTGCCCATCTGACCAGCTGCTCTCTGTGTGAGTCCCTGTGCGCCCGGCGACCTCCCAATGGCCAGGCAGAGAGCAGCTCTGAGGCTCATTCATCATGAAGAAATAGTCCATGAATGATGCTGATGCTGCTGATGGTGGTGGTGGTGATGGTGAGGATACAGATGATGAGGATGATGGGGTGGGGGTGGTGACAAGGGTGGTGACAGTGATGATGGTGATTATGAGGGTGTTGGTGATGACTATGATGATGGTGGTGATGATGGTGGTGGTGACAGGGTGATGGTGATGATGATGATGATGGTGGTGGTGATGACTGTGATGATGGTGGTGGTGATAGTGGTGGTGGTGGTGGTGATAATGATGATGATGGTGGTGATGATGATGGTGGTGATGATGATGATGGTGGTGGTGGTGATGATGGTGGTGGTAGTGACAGTGATGGTGGTGGTGGTGGTGATGACTGATGATGATGAAGGTGGTGGTGACAGGGTGATGGTGACAATGATGTTGGTGGTGGTGATGATAGTGGTGGTGGTGATGATGGTGGTGGTGATGGTGGTGGTGGTAGTGACAGTGGTGATGGTGGTGGTGGTGACTGTGATGATATGAAGGTGGTGGTGATGATGGTGGTGATGATGAAGGTGGTGGTGACAGTGATGATGGTGATAATGGTGGTGGTGGTGATGATGATGGTGATGGTAGTGACAGTGATGGTGGTGGTGGCGGCGATGACTGTGATGATGATGAAGGTGGTGGTGACAGTGGTGGTGATGGTGATGGTGGTGGTGACAGGGTGATGGCGGTAATGATGAAAGTGGTGGTGATGGTGATGTTGATGGTAACCATTTTCGTTTTACTGAGCACTTTGAATGCACCGGATTCAGTTCTCATGTGTGTGTTACTCTAACGGACACGAACCCAGTTACTTACCAGAGCACTTTGCAAGATGGTGCTCCTACGTGCAGGCATTCCTCCATGTGAGGAAGCGATGGCAGCGGGCAAGCAGCTTGCCCAGACCCCACAAGTAGCCCAGAGCCCACTGGCTGAGGCGGCCCCGCCTTCCCGCTGGCGCCCGCTGCGGCTCTGCCTCTCTCCCTGGGCTGCGGCCGATATGCCGCCGGTTTCTTTCCCGTCTCGCCGCCTGCGTGGTTCTTCTGGAGGCTGTTCCTCGTTTCCCCTCCAGATCTGCCCTTTCCCCCCGACCGTGGTCCGGAGCTCCGTCTCAGCAGTGACCAGGCCAGCGGTCCTCCGGCCCAGCCCCTGCCTGCCGGCGGGGAGCGTGTCTCGATGCCATCGCCCACATCCTCTCTGGGCGGCTTTCCCCTCGTTGGGCCGTTTTCGCTCTGACGCCGGTTTCTGCGGGACACGTGTCGGTGCAGCTGGTGGCCAGCTCCCTCCAGCGCAGCGGTTCTCAACCTTTTTTCATGCCGTGACCCTTTAAGACAGCTCCTCCTGTGGTGGTGACCCCCCATCTCAAAATTATTTCCGTGGCTACTTCATCACTGTCATGTTGCTCCTGTGAATGAATCGTCGTGTCAATATCTGTTTTCCGATGGTCTTAGGCGACCTGGCTAGCAGTTTTCCACCTGTGGATCGGAACCCACACGTTGAGAACCGCTGCTGGAGAGCCTAAGACCATTGGAAAACACAGGTATTTACATGATAATTCATAACAAATAGCAAAATGACAGTGATGAAGTATGGTTGAGGGTCACCACCACGTGAGGAGCTGTCTTAAAAGGTCACGGCACGAAAAAAGGTTGAGAACCGCTGCTCCAGCGGGTTCGCCCCTGTTTCCGGCCATCCTGGCTCCCAGCCGACGCCCCTCTGAGAGGGTGAGCCCACCTCCCCGCCATGTGGGGCTCCACAGCGCGGCCGCTTCCACGCCCAGGGGAGGGGACGCCGGATACGGGTGCCCGGTGAGGACCCTCCAGCGCCCCAACTCTGGCGGCGGCTGTCACAGGCCCCTGCTTTCTCCCTCCTCCCCACCCACTCATCATCGTCTCCCGAGTGCATCGAGGAGTTATCTTTCACCACCCGAGGAACTTTCTCAACTCCAGCGAAAGTTGGGGCGCAGCGGGGGGAGAGGGTGGGGCGCGGCGAGCGCAGGAGAAGGAGCACCGTGACTCCTGAGACGGGAGAACAGTTTAATTCTCTCCTGTCAAACCACGGGGCGGGTAATGGCCCCAGCCTCTTCCCGCCTCAGACTCCTCAGCTTCCTCCCATCGCTGACATGATTTCTCGCTGCCACGCCGCCCCCGCGGGGAGAATAATAGCGCTCATGTTCTATTCTTCGTGCGGAACGCCGAGCTCTCTGCCGACGCCGCCGCTTATCCTGACAACACCTTGGCGCGCCCTGGAAACCGCCCCGGGGGGGGGGGGACAGAAAGTCGGGTTCAGGGGGACGAGGCCCGGGTGCCTCCGTTCGGCCTGGCAGGACACAGGCGGTCGGTCCCAGGGTCCCGGGGCCTGGCCCACGCGGGAGCGCCTCCAGCCACACAGACGGTCTTGCAGGGGCAGGTGCAGCACGAGCGCGTCCTGCTCGGCTGTTTCTCGTCCTGGGTCTCGAGGGTCCCTGAGGCGGGAGAGGATCCAGCGCCCCCAGCGCCCCCAGCGCCCCCAGCGCCCCCAGCGCCGCCTGGCAGGGCCTGGGCATGAGGGCACGTGTTCCCGGCAGGCGCTGCGGGTGCTGGCCCTGGTCCCCCCGGGGATGGGGAGCAGGTGGCAGTTAGTCATCCGGGCCACGGCACCCCAAGACCTGTTCCCAGGGCCCGGGGGGGGGAGGAGCCTGTGCACCCCAGCTCCTGGAAGAGATGGAGAGGAGAGGGCCCCTGGCTGGTGTGGCCCACTGCCGCCCTGGACTCGGCTCCCGATGCTTCCGGAACCTCCTCCCAGACGCTCACGGGCCCCCTCCTTCGCTCCCAGGGCGCCTCTGTTCAAACGCCCGCTCGGCAAAGGGGCTCCCGGCCTCCCCGACCCACCCACCGCCCCCAGGATCGTGCTGGGCAGCACCCATACCGCCCCCAGCCTCCCGCCTTCCTGACCGCCATCTCGGGAGGGAGGCTTGCTGTTCCTGTCCTCCATCGCCAGGACCCGGGGTGGCGGCTTCCCCAGGGGGACACAGGAAGGGACCCCAACAGCTTTGGGGTGTAACTGTGTGCCCTGTGGCTCGCGTGGGGACCCTGACAGTTTCTGGGGTGCGGCCGTGTGTCCTGCAGTTGATGTGGGGGCCCCGGCAGTTTCTGGGGTGCGGCTGTGTGTCCTGCAGTTGGTGTGGGGACCCGGCAGCTTTTGGGGTGCGGCTGTGTGTCCTGTAGTTGGTGTGGGAACCTGGCAGTCTCTGGGGTGTGGCTGTGTGTCCTGTAGTTGGTGTGGGGACCTGGCAGTCTCTGGGGTGCGGCTGTGTGCCTGGCGGCTGGCGGGGGACAGGGCTCTGCAGTGCTGTCTTCTCGGTGAGCCACATGCTTGTCGCACTCGGTAGCCGCCGGAGTTGGGGGTCACGCAGACACTCTGCCCTCAGCGGGTGACCTGTGGGACCGGGCCGGACGTGGGAAGGCGCAGAGACCCATGGCTCGTGCGGGCGGCTGGCGGTGGGGGGGAGGGCGCAGCGTGCACCGTGCTCGCTCGGTGAGCCTGTCTCAGGGTCCCTGCAGGTGTCACGTCTGGCGTTGGGGTGTCTTGTCATCTTTTCCCTGGAATGCACCTTCCGGGGATATTTTTCATGAAACGTTTGGGGGGGGCATATTTACTGCGAACATACATACACCTATGACTTTCATCTGTTCGCATGGGAGTGACGGCGTGGTGCAGAGATGGTCCTTCCGTTACGGGGAGCAGACGCGTCCCCTGCCAGGCGCCCGTGTTACCGGACGCCCGAGGCCTGCCGTCCGCCCTTCCCTCCCCACGGCCGGCTCTCTGAGGACGGAGGCCAGGCCCTCGGCCGCGGGGCAGCTCTGAGGCCCTCCCCGCGGCCCCGCCGAGCAGGGGGCCTGAGACGTCCCAGTCTGAGCTTCGCGGGGACCCAGGATGGTGGTGGGAGCCGGACCCACGGGGCTGGGCCCGGGTGACCCATCCGGGCTACCCCGTCACTGAGACTTGGGTGACTGCCCCCCATGGCGGGAGCCTGTGGGGAGATTATCTTATCTTCATCTTTAAACTAGAGCCGGTGCACAGATTTCATGCACGGGCGGGGTTAGGCCTGGCCATGCTCCGGGCTGAGTGGGGTCTTCCTTCGTTCCACGCCGCCCCCTGGTGGTCAGTGCACGTCATAGGGACCAATCAAACTGCCGGTCTCCTGGTCGAACTCCCGAGGGGACACTTTGCCTATTTGCCTCATATATATATATGCATGTATGTATATGTATGTGTATATATATGTATGTGCATATATGCATGTATATGCGTGTGCATACATGCATATATGTATATGCATGCATGTGTGTATGTGTATGTATATGTATATAGGTACCTCCCAACATGATCCCTTTTGTTTTTAAAAATATATTTTATTGATTTTTCACAGAGAGGAAGGGAGAGAGATAGAAAGTCAGAAACATCGATGAGAGACATCGATTAGCCGCCTCCTGAACACCCCCCACTGGGGATGTGCCCGCAACCAAGGTACATACCCCCGACCGGAATCGAACCTGGGACCTTTCAGTCCGCAGGCTGACGCTCTATCCACTGAGCCACAGCGGTCTCGGCAACATGATCCCTTTTTAAAAAATTGATCCCACCCTTCCGTAGCTGAGAATGCTGGACCAGTGGCAATTTATCCCAGCATCCCGGTGTTTTTCCATCTCTCACCTGTCTGCCAGTCAGAATACAGTCAGGATGAAAAGACACCCCCGCTGCATTCCCGGGATTTTCCACCTCAAGGCTGCTGTTCAGTCTCACCTCCACGTTGACTTTTCACCGGGAGGGTTAAATATATCCCCTCTCTCCAGCCTCTCCTTAATTAGCCTCGTTTAAATGACAATGCCTTTCTTTATGTTAAATGTTCATGACTCTTACATAATGTGAGCGGTGAAGAAGAAGGCGGGGCTGGCCTGTGCCTGGGGGTGTCTGTCTTTGGCCCTCAGGTGCTTTAAACTTCATCCGGGGTCACCAGTGCCTGTGGGACCTGAGGCCAGGCCCCCGTCCTCGTCCTTGGCCATCTTCTCCCAGGCTGTCACCCACAGGCTGGTTGGCTTAAAAGTGCACTTTTGCCCCCAAATGTTACCGTGACACCTCCCCCCACTGCTTTATCCCGGCCTCTTCCGTCATGTCACCCTGGGGTGCCCACGCCGGGCGGTGCCGTGTGCGGAGAAAACCGCTGTGGGAACCACACACCGCTGTCTTCACACCGTCCCGTTCCTCACCGGCAGACTGAGATTTGCGCCCGGCCAGCGCCCTGCATCCCAAATCTCCCCTGAATTGGGTGGGGCCGGTGTTGTGAGTTGACGGGCGTGCACCTCCCATCCTGCACGCCTGTGCCAGCCGCCCTGGAGCGTGCCCCGGGCTGTGTGTGCGTCTGGGCTTATAGGATCGGGAGGAATTGTTATTATGTGGGATGCAAACAAAAGCGGGGTCCCGATGAAGCTTCTGGAGGCAAAACACACGCGTGTTCACTGAGGGTCAGGCTTTACACTGAGCCCCTGAGGCCACAGGCTGCGTCCCGCCGACCGAGGGGGTGGCGGACGGTCGCCAGCGTGGTCAGCGCACTTGACAGTGGCCCAGAGGCCCAGGGTCCTGTGACCTGGGGCTCCCCTGGCGAGAGCGAGTTCCCCTTAACCTCTGGCAGCGAGTGGGAGGGACACGCGTGGAAGAGGGAGGGCGAGGAGCACCCAGGACCGGCCTTTGCGCACGCCCATCTCATGCCACGAGGGGACTCGGCAGAATTAGCGGCACGTCCTGGCAGTCATTCTGCTCCCTCGGCCGCGTCGGGAGATTATTGGTGAAGCAGACACACCTGCGGTTACTTAGCCCCCATCCCTCTGCGCGACCGCCGGAGCCGGGGTTTGGGGAATGGCGCGATCCCTCACCTCCCGACCCAACACAGCGCTTGACTGGACCGTCCTGCGTGGCCGCCAGGACCTTTCAGCAGCTTGTGGGGGGTTCACTCGGCCTTAGCTCTCCTGTTTTATTCATCGGCGCCGTCCTGTAGGCTGTGCTCACCGCCAGGCATTCGCATCCTTACCGCGAACCGACGGGTAATGTTTAAGAGGCGGCAGGAGCCGAGACCAGTGTGGCTCAGTGGATAGAGCGTCGGCCTGCGGACTGAAAGGTCCCGGGTTCGATTCTGGTCGGGGGCAGGTACCTTGGTGGCGGGCACATCTCCACGGTGGGGCTTGCAGGAGACGGCTGATCGATGTCTCTCTCTCATTGATGTTTCTGACTTTCTATCCCTCTCCCTTCCTCTCTGTAAAAAATCAATAAAAAATATTAAAAGAGGCGGCAGGACACGGTGGGACGGGGTCCCTTCCTGCAGGCCAGTGGTCACGGAGAGGGGGTGGCGTGCTCCACGGGTGCCCAGGCGCCAGGCCTCGCACGGAATGAGCGTCTGGGGCACCGGCGAGCGAGTTCCTTCCTGTCCCGCTGGCCTTCCCGACAGAGGACCTGTTTACCGGGAAAGCATCTGGATCCCATCACTCCCGTCCCCCATTGTGGACGCGGCGGGATCTGGAACCACTTACGGCGTCGTCGGCGTCCGTAAGTGGCACTCGGGGCGCGGACAGGAAGTCAGAGTGACGGGCGGGCCGGCTAGCACCGCGGGGGGGGGGGTGGGGGGGGGTGTAGGAGCGCGTCCACCTTCCATCCAGAGCTCGCCGGTCCGTGTCACGCCGCAAACAGAGGGCAGCAGAGGGCAGCCCGGCCGGGGGGCTCAGGGGCTGAGCGCCGACCTCGGAACCAGGAGGTCACGGCTCCATTCCCGGTCGAGGCCCAAGCCCAGGCTGTGGGTTCGATCCCCAGTGGGGGGTGCGCAGGAGGCAGCCGATCCGTGATTCTCTCTCTTCACGGATGTTTCTCTCTCTGCTGCTCCCTGCCTCTCTCAGAAATCTATCTATCTATCTATCTATCTATCTATCTATCTATCTATCTATCTATCTATCTATACATCTATCTATCTATACATACATACAGTGGTACCTCTAGATACGAGTGCCCTGACATACGAGATTTTTGAGAGACGAGCCGTCGAGCGAGCGATTTTTGCTTTGAAATACGAGCAACAGTTGAGATAGGAGTCATCGCGCGGATCGGCCGGCTGCACACGACCCACCAGTTTACCGCGACGCAAACATCTCATAGTTTCCCACGCCTCAAGGTGACGGAACGCATTAAACTCGTATCTCGAGGTGCCACTGTATTCGCATTCACGCCGGAAGTGTAAGCCGACCTCCCAGGGCAGGTTAGGAGCTGAGGCTCCCGTGTAGGAAGATTTCTGTGGGGTTTCCCACCTCCCCTTCCCCGTCCCTCGTTCCCACGGGGGGACAGTCAGGCCTCCTCCCCAGGCAGGGCTGCGGGGTCTCCAGGCTGTGGGGGCGGTTGCTCGTTCAGGAGGCAGGAAGGGCTGGACTCCGGCCAGCCTGCCCTCACAGACCACCTCTGCTCCCCGGGCCACTTGCCTCAAGGAAAGGCCCCCCCCCCCAACCCCGCCTCCGAATCAGGGGGACCCTGCCCGAGGGCGTGCCGAGTTCCCCGGAGCACGAGGGGTCCGAACGTCTCCCCAGGTACGTGTGACCGCGTGCCGAAGCCGCAGGATGCTGGGGCGCTTGGAACAAAGACAACCCCGCTCCACCCTGCCCCCCTCGGTCTGGCTTCCAAGAAACAGTCGCGTGCAAGCCTCTGTCCCTGCTTTCCAGGCATTTATTCCTTTGTTCTCAACGTCCATCAGCCGCCTCCTGCACGCCCCCCACTGGGGATGTGTCCGCCACCAAGGTGCATATACCCTTGACCAGCATCGAACCTGGGACTCTTCAGTCTGCAGGCTGACGCTCGATCCACTGAGCCACACCGGTTTCAGCAGTCTTCTCTGTTTTATCTTTTTTTTTTTTTTATGGCTGACTATCTTTTTTTTTTAAATATATTTTATTGATTTTTTACAGAGAGGAAGGGAGAGAGATAGAAAGCCAGAAACATCGATGAGAGAGAGACATCGATCAGCCGCCTCCTGCACGCCTCCTATTGGAGTTGTGCCCGAAAGCAAGGTACATGCCCCCGACCGGAATCGAACCTGGGACCTTTCAGTCCGCAGGCCGATGCTCTATCCACGGAGCCACACCGGTCTCGGCGCTATCTTTTGATCAGTTCTCTCTCTCTCTCTCCTCTCTCCACATCCATCTAGTTCTCATCTCTCTCTCTCCAGACGTGTACATCCAGCGTCCTTCCAATCACCTCCATTTCCATGTCCCAGAGGCGCGTGAAACTCAGGATGGTGAACTTGCTACCTACCATCCCCCGGACCAGGGACCTGTGGCTGAACCCCCTCCTCCCCCATCCCTACCACCCTCAGACCTCAGGGACACTCTCAGGGCCCAGCGCCACCATCTCCCGGGCCCCCAGGCAGAAAGCGAGTGGACTCCCTTCACTCTCGCCCCTCCCTCCCCGTCTCCATCCATCCCCCCCAGGCCCTCTGGCTTCTGCTCCTGAGTGCCCCTCCAGCCACTCTTTTGCTGCCACAGAAGGCGATGGTGGGTGAGGTCCAGGCTGGGTGGACTGGCCCCACGCCTGGCGTGAGCAGCGGTGGCCCCTCGGGTCCTCTGCCGACTCCACAGCTGAGTGTCGGTCCTGGAGAGGAGGGTGTTCCCTGTCCCCCGCTGCCCGCACCCCGAGAGCGAGCTCAGTGCCCAGCAATCATGTGACTCTGGGCCAGGCGGGGCCTCGCATGGTTTAGTCCCTGTTAGTCTTCCAAACCGGGGACACAGATCCTGGTCTCCCCGCCCCCACGCTGGCCTGGCTCTCTGGCTCTCACGAGCTTTGCTTTCCAGCGACACCCCGTGGTCTTGTTTCCAGGGGCCCCACCGCATCGGTCACAGCCGGCCACCCCCGAGTGTCCAAACGTATCCCCCACGCATGTGACGGGCACGCGCTCTGGCACGCAGGCCCTGCCCCGCTCCGCCCACCTGCAGGGCTCTGCCCGGCCTCCCGGCGCCTCTGTCCGGTGAGGTCTCTCTCCACCACCCCCACCCGGCTGGCCCCTCCCCTTTTCCTCGGTTGACCCCTAGTCCTGGCACATCCTCAGGGCGCTTCCTGGCGAAGGGTCCCCGGCGTGAGTCGTGTGTGGCCGCAGCGGCCTTAGGAGACAATCGAGGGGAAACGCTTTATGGCCCGGGGCCGGCTAATGGCTTCCTGGATTGACACGGAGAGCACGGGCGGCTGCAGAGAGGGAGGTGAGGGGGGCGTCATCGACATGAAAAACTTGTGTGCACCCAATGACACAGCCGACAGAGCCCCACGGCCCCCCGTGGGGTGGGCGGAAACCTGTGTGTGTGTGTGTGTGTGTGTGTGTGTGTGTGTGTGTGTGTGTGTGAATCACAGGCCTGATCGGAGCTGGTTGTCCAGACGACAGGTCAACAGCCACAGCGCCCCAAGGCCCCATTAAAAAGCCAGCAAAGGCCCTGGCGGGTGTGGCTCAGGCGATAGAGCGTCGGCCTGCGGACTGAAAGGTCTCGGGTTCGATTCTGGTCAAGGGGATGTACCTTGGTTGCAGGCACATCCCCAGTAGGGGCTTGCAGGAGGCAGCTGATCGATGTCTCTCTCTCATCGATGTTTCTGACTTTCTATCTCTCTCCCTTCCTCTCTGTAAAACATCAATAAAATATTTTTTTTTTAATAAAGGAAGGGCTTCTGACCCGCACTGCAATGTAGAAGCAGCGTGGGCGTGTTGTCACGCGAAATAAGTGGGGCATACGGGACACGCATGGTATGAGTTCACGTGGACGAAGTTCCTCGAAGAGTCAGATGACGCACCGGCAGAAAGTCAATTCCAGGTGGCGGCCAGGGCCTGGGGGAGGGGCTGCGCGGGGCGAGTGTTTAAAGGGCTCTCAGAGTTTCAGTTTGGGGAGATGGAAAGTTCTGGAGAGGGACCATGGCAATGCCTGCACACCCGTGGGGGTGCAGTTCATGCCACAGAACCTGCCGCTTTCACATTGCTCAGGGGTCAGCCTCATGTCACACTAGTCTGTGCCCTGGAGGCCCGGTGCACGAAGTTGGTGCAAGGGGCTGGCCCTTCGGTGGCGGCCGTGGCGGCCTCTGCTCACACGTGGCCATCGCCACGGCTTCGTCCTTCGTGGGGAAGGACGGCCTGTCTCATTAGCATATTCCGCTTTTCTTATTGTGGAGTCGCCGTGGCTTTAAGCAGTCCAGCAGTCAGGCGCAGTCACGGACGGGAAGCTCTTTGGGTCACACGTGTTGCGTGTCATTCACATGTTCCAGACCATCGTGGCGTGGCGCCGCCTCTCCTCCTTGTCCTCGCCACAGCCCACTTTGCCTCCGCCGTCTCCCCCTTTTCCCGGCACAGAGGAAGGGGCTGCCTCCCTTGCTCCCCAAGGGCACCCTCTACCCCCTCGTCCGGTTCCCGCCGGCCGGGCCGGTCCGAGCCCGGTGGTCTCCTCCCTCAGCCTCAGGCTCCCTCACCTGCTGCTCCTTCCTCCGCCATCGGAGGTGCGCGGAGCCGCGTTAGCCAGGGAAGGTTTCCCCCCCCAGACGTCATCATGTTCTCAAACAGATGCACACATACATGCACACAATCACATGCACACTCACGCACGCACACACGTGCACATATGCAGGCACACGCACACCCCCGCATGCACACAGACGCCCCATTAGAACTGTTCTCCCGGCACCGATGTGCCTGTCTCAAACCCAGGACCTGGCTCGGGCACAGTTTTCGGACGCCTGCTCGCAGCTGTGACAGAGCCCCCTGCCCTCTCGCTAGGCGGTGGACAGGCTCGTGGCTGCTATTTCCTGGGGGGTTTCTGTCTAAGACAGCGGTTCTCCACCTTCCTCAGGCCGCGGCCCTTTAAGACAGCTCCTCATGGGTTGGTGACCCCCACCCATACAATGACTTCCGTGTCTACTTCATCGCTGTCATCTTGCTACTGTGATGAACTGTCATGTAAATATCTGATAGGCAGGATGTATTTTCGTTGTTACACATGGAACATCATTAAAGCATAGGGATTCATCACAAAAACAATATGTAATTATATATTGTGAAATATTTATTTCCAACTACAAATAAATGAAATGTTGTCTTGAATCGTGGTGTCGCATGGATAACAGTCTTCCTAGGACAACAGTCAACGACATGGCTACACTTGGCGACACCGAGGAGCGGTGTGTTGGTCCCTAAGATCATGGGAAATAGGTGTTTTCCGCTGGTCATAGGCGACCCCTGTGAAAGGGTTATTTGACCCCAAAAGGGGTCGAGACCCACAGGTGGAGAACCGCTGGTCTAAGAGGAGGAGGAGCTGTTACAATAGCCATTGAGTGCTCTTGGCTCATTACAATTATTCTGCTCTCCATGGAGTCGTCCCTATGTTTCAGGCGAGGGTTCGAGGCGCCACACAGGGTGGGCTGGGCCGAAACCCCCTTCAGAGACCTCCCCTGGGGAGTCTAGCTTCAGGCCCCCAATGAGCTCTCCCAGCATCCCCGGCGGGCGGGTCCGAGGCAGGGGCTGGAGCTGATGCGGGGCCTGTCCGTCACGGCTCCGGATCCAGAGTGGGGAGCCGGGCGTGTCAGGGCCTCTGTGTGCCCCACATCGAGATCAGCTGTGGCCCAGGGCACCACCCGATGTCCTGGAGCAGAGGCCGGCAAACCAAGGCTCGCGAGCCACCTGCGGCTCTCTGGCCCCTGGCATGTTCTAACGCCACTTCTTCAACAGAGACTCGCACGGGCCACGAAGTTTCCATCGCCCTGTACATGCGCGTCCGCACGCAGTATCTTGGGCAAGAGCCACCCTCGAGGGGCCAGAGAGCTGCCTGTGGCTCTCGAGCCGCCGTTGGCCGGCCACTGTCCTAGAGGGTCTCCCCAGATGGAGGCATCTCGGAGCATCTCCAGAGCAGCCGGCGTTAACCCTGTCCCCTTGTCCCTGCAGGCAGCGGCCTCCCCTTCGCACCTGCCAGTGGGAGCAAAGGGCCCGCCCTGCCCACCCCAAGGAGCCGGCCCGACGCCCGGGAGCCGATGAGCGATGAGCCGGCCGCAGGCAGCCCGGACGCCCGCCACGCCCCAGGTATGCCCCATCCCTCTCCCACCTCTGTCCTCGCTCCGGTGCCAGCGCGGTGGGTGCCCATGTCAGGGTGGAGCCGGAGCGGGGAAGGGCCGGCACGCGCTCTCTTAGCCACCCGGTGGCTTTCTCTTTGGTTTCTGCTGTTTTGGGGGGGCTTACCTGTTGTGGGGTACCCCTCCTTTTCAGCCGTGGTGTTGTGAGGTGCGGCCACACACCGTGACTAACACCGCGGCCACAGGAGTCACTGAGACAGTGACAGGTAACGTGGGCCTCACCACCGCGCCCGGCACGCTCCCCGCCGACCTCTCTCGCCTCCTCGAGCTGAGACGCACACCGAGCAGAAAGGTCGCGGTTTACGTGAAACTTTTCTCATGAAACGGGGCCAGGAGAGCTGCAGCAAGGAAGCTCCCCAAATACGGAAGGAGCATGTGCCTCGCTGTGTCTCCCCTGGGGCGGGGAGGGTGGGGGTGCGCGCCTGGACAGCGGTCAGCCTGTGGGTGAGGCGTGTTCATCCCACAGATGCAGCTCCCCCCGCTGGCTGCCCCTGCAGATGCACTGTGCCCAGGGCGGGGGGAGGGGGGCCAGAGTAACGGGGCGGGGGCGGGGGTGGTGGTGGTGCTCACGACCCCTCCACCAGCATCGGCCTTTCCGCTGTCTCTCGGTCCCGGGAACCCCCTGGGAACGAGGATCCAGTCCTGTGTCCACGCTCACGTTCAGGGCGGGGGATGGAAGGCGCAGAGGCCTCCGTGTGGTATCGGGCACCGTTCGAAGATGCGCTGGCCGGTCTGGCTGACCGCGGGAAGGCGGGTGGCAGAGGGGGAAGGAGAGCGGGTCTCCGGCGTGGTGGGGGCGGAGCCTGTGAGACGGGCATCTGAAGGAGGCTGAGTGGGCAGTGAGATGGGTGCCCCTGGGCTGAGGGACCGGCAGGGGCCAGGAGCCATTCGAGGGTGGCGTTCGCCATCACTGCTCCCGTGGGGACGCCGGCGGAGAGAGCAGAGTCCTGGCAGCGGAGACCTGCGTGCGCCCCCCTGCCTGCCCACGGGGCACTGAGACGCAGGGAGGGGAGAGGAGGGAGGGGGGAGGAGGGAAGGGACCGCTGTGCATGGCCCAGAGGCCAGGAGGGGAGCGGTCCAAGGCGACCATGCGAAGGGGGACCACGCGGAGGAGGATGTGGGGACGGGACTGGCCGTTGGTGGGTGCCGGTGGCCGGGCCCCCGCTGTCTGTGGTGGGAGGCGAGCCGGCAGCAGAGGCTCCTGGGAGACGAGGTCAGGGGTCGGCGTGCACAGAGGCTCCCTCCGGGAGTGTCTACGGACTGCGGGAGCCGCTGGCAGGTGCGGTGCCGGGCTTGTTCCTTGTTCACGGCGGGGGGAGCGGATAGGCCGAGCCCACAGGCCGCGAACGGGGCGTCTCACAGCGAGCGGGGGTCTCTCTTTTCTGCAAGAGGATGGGCCTCCCAAAGGAGAGCATCTAATGCAGCGGTTCTCAACCTGTGGGTCGCGACCCCTTTGGGGGTCGCACGACCCTTTCCCAGGGGTCGCCTAAGACCCTCGGAAAATGCAGATATTGACATCACGATGCATCACAGTAGCAACATTTCATGGTTGGGGGTCACCACCCCATGAGGAGCTGTAGGCAAGGGTCTCAGCCTGAGGAAGGTGGAGAACCACTGCTCTAATGGAGAGACAGGCCCGCCTTGGGGCTCAGTGGGGATTGGGGGGTGTGGACCTGTGAACCAGGGGGCCAGGGTGGGGCTCCCGGTCAGGGCACAGGCCCGGGGTGCGGGCTTGTTCCCCCAAGGGGGGCGAGCAGGAGGCAGCGGGTCCGTGATTCTCTCTCCTCACTGATGCTTCTCTCCCTCTCCCGCCCTGAAACTAAGAAAAACACGTTTTAAAGGAGTTGTCACCAGTCTCACAGGAAAGGCCGCAGAGCTCGCACGCCGCGGGCGGGAAGGGTGTCTCAGGACGGCTCGCAGTTTCCCGCTCCGTGTTGGCCTGGCGGGTGGGGGGAGCCGCATTGGGTTTCAGGATGGAAACATTTTCACTCCAGCGGGAAGCGTGCCACGGAAACGAGGCCGGGGAGTGGAAGGGTTTCCACCGGCTCCTTTTCAAACGAGAGGCTTCTTCCCGGAGCCCCACGCTGCCCGCACGGAAGGCGCCGGCGTCGCTCGGCGTTCTCAGCGGCAGGTCCTGGTGGTTTCGGAGCTGGTGTGGTTCTGGCTTTGCGTCTCCACCGCCAACAAGCCCCCTTCCTCCCGGCCTCCGTCCCCTCCCACACAGAGGGGCCCGGGCCTGGGACGGCCATGATGTGTGCCCAGCGGGGATGGACGGGGCCAGGGACCCAGGGGGACAGAGTCCGTGCTGGTGGGTGGGGGGTTGAGGGTGGGGGGGGAGCAAGAGTCTCTGTCAAGGCCAATGATGGTGAGGGTGACAAGGGCGTGCCCACAGCTTCATCCTGAACCCCGCCTCCCTCTCCCCCTCCCCTTCCCTCAGGACTCCTTGCTAGCAGTTTTCCACCTGGGGGTCATAACCCACACATTGAGAGCCACTGCTGTAGAGCCTAAGACCATCGGAAAACACAGATATTTACATGATGATTCATCACAGGAGCAAAATGACAGTGATGAAGTAGCAACGAAAATGATTTTAAGATTGGGGGTCACCACCCCATGAGGAGCTGTTTTAAAAAGTCACAGCATTAAAAAAGGTTGAGAACCACTGCCAGGAGGCCTGTACCTCTCAGGCTGCACCGTCCGCTGTGAAGTGACCCCTCCAGAACCTAAGACAAACATCGTCCCCATCCGCTCTGAATGCGAGGAGAACCCCAGGTGTGGGCCCAGGCTCCTTTGCCGGCTCCCAGCCCCGGAGGCTGGGGCCGGTGTCCTCGCTCCAGGAAGCAGGTGGACGGGGTGCAGCTGGCTGTGGATCCCCTCCTCCTGCCCCCAGAGCCCCTGGAGTCACCCCCCCCCCCCCCCCCCCCCCCGGGTCTCTCCACCTGCGGTTACCGAGCACACAGGGACCTGGTCAGGGGGTGACTCATCGGAAGGGCTTCAGGGACGCTGCCAGCCCCGCTCCTCAGCACCTGGGGGTGCCTGCAACCAGCCCACGGCTTGTGATTAAGACCCGTTAATTCCGGGCCTGCCTGACCCGGGCTTGTTTTCAGATCCCGGGACAACCTGGTAAACAGGCCCGGCTCGGAGGTCACGGCCCAGCAGGGCAAAGGGCCAGCTGCCACCGCAGGGCCGCATGGGGAGGGGCTGGGGGTGTGGGCAGCGCCCCTCCATCCAGGCAGCACCGGCCCCCCGTCACCTGCAGGTCCTGCTCCACCGGAGCCGCCGCAGGGTGGGAAGGCTCCACAGGAAACCGGTCTGAGGGCTGGAGCCCCGACGGGCAGTCTGTGTGCTCGCCACTCACCAGTGTCCTGTGCCCACAGGCACCTGCCCGGCCGTGTGCGGCAGACAGGGTGTGGCTGGGGGGGGGGGCGGGGGGGGGGGGGGCGGGGTGTTTTTGTTTAAATGACTTCAATACAAACGGTTAGCGGAGCTGAGGTTCAAGAGAACAGTACAGACGGGAGCCCTGAGCCACGTGGCCTCCGGTCCCTGCTCCTGGGCCACCCCGAC
>JAAGEH010002182.1:0-20214 GCA_011751065.1 Lasiurus cinereus
TCCCTGCTTGGCCCTGCGGGAGGTTCTCCCACGCGTGTTGGCCAGACGGCGGGCGTTTCACAGGTCACCCGGAGCGCCCGGTGTCCACACCCCCGGCAGCATCCACGGCCTGTCTTCTCTAAGTGACGGCACGGAGAGGCCCAGTGCACCCCTGCTGGCCCGGGGTTCTCACAGGCACCCCCTCCCCGCCCAGTGCTGTGGCTGCTGGCACTCTGGGCTGAAGGGTTTCAGAGAAGCTTTGGACGGTGTTGAGAATGCTCCCATCTGCTTACAGTTTGTTGAGTGTTTTCATCAGGAAAGGGTGTTATTGCATTGTGTCAGCACCTTTCCTATTTCTCTCCTTTAAAAAATATATATATCTATTGATTTCAGAGAGGAAGGGAGAGGGAGAGAGAGAAACATCCACGATGAGAGAGAATCATGCATCGGCCACCTCCTGCACGTCCCACGCTGGGGATCAAACCCGCCACCCAGTGCATGTGCCCTGATGGGGAGTCGAACTGTGACCTCCTGGTTCGTAGGTCAAAGCTCAACCTCTGAGCCACACTGGCCGGGCTTTTCCTATATCTCTTTACATGACCACATGTGTTTGTTTTTTATTATAATAACTAGAGGCCGGGTGCATGGAAATTCATGCACTAGAGGGGGGTCCCTCCGCCTGGCCTGCCCCCTCTCACAGTCCAGGAGCCCTCAGGGTTGGGAAGTCACTGGGTGATTAGGGGGAGGTGATGCCCCATCCACCTCTGCTGCTGCCACTGCCGGCAGCACGAGCCTTCCTTCGCCCTGGTTACCTGAGCCTCACGTGGCCCTGGGCAGCTGGGCAGCCACCATCGGAGGCTTCCCGGTGCCAAGCCGGTTAGGGCTCGCAGAATGAATTGTATGGCCTAGGGTATCATCTTAATACAACATCTTTGAACAAACACATATTTATAGGAACGTAATTCTTGGTTTCTGCTTTTTAACAGAAAATTAATAACTGTGTGTGTGTGTGTGTGTTCCTCTTGGAACAGGAAGTGATTGTTTCCCGTGCTGTCTGACCCAGTCTTTTCAGGAACCCAGGGCCCCAGTAAAGAAACAATGTGATGAGATCAAGTGTCCGTGTGAAATGATTGAGCAACGCCGCGTGCGTGTTCTACCTGGAAACAGGGGAAGGCCTCTCTTTGCTTAGTCTAAAAGCATGAATCAGCAGCGGGCGTGTGAGCTGTGCGCCAGCAAATCTCTGTATATAAAAGCCCACGTGACCGTTAGGACCGAACCACCAGAATGACCAGTCCACCGGGTGCTATGACGGGCAGTGACCACCAGGGGGCAGACGTTCAGTGCAGGAGCCGCCGCCTGGTTGTCTGTGCGCTCCCACAGCCAATCTCCCACACCCCCTCCCATGGCCCGCCCACCTCCTGCGGTCCCTCTCCCCCTCCCCCGCCCTGATGCAGGGGGTAGGAGGGCCAGGCCGAGGGACCCCACCCGTGCCCAAATCCACGCCCTGAGCTTCTAGTTCAGTGGTTCTCAACCTGTGGGTCGCGACCCATTTGGGGGGTCGAATGACCCTGTGACAGGGGTCGCCTAAGACCATCAGAAAACACAGATATTTACATTACGATTCATTAACAGTAGCAAAATGACAGTGATGAAGCAGCAACGGAAATAATTTAAAAAAATATATATTTTATTGATTTTTCACAGAGAGGAAGGGGAAGAGGTAGAAAGCCAGAAACATCAATGAGAAAGAGAGACGTCGATCAGCCGCCTCCTGCACGTCCCCCACTGGGGATGTGCCCGCCACCAAGGTCCATGCCCTTGCCCGGATTCGAACCTGGGACCTTTCAGTCCCCAGGCCGACGCTCTATCCACTGAGCCACACCGGTTTCGGCGCAACGAAAATAATTTTATGAGCGGGGGTCACCACGACATGAGGAATGGTATGAAAGGGCCGCGGGCTCAGGAAGGTTGAGAACCACTGCTCTAGTTCTCTCATAACACCGCACGGAGGTTGAGTGTGGTTGGCGTGTTTTTCAGCCACGATGGCGTGTTCGGTAATCGTCCGGTGGCTGCGTAAAGGGCGCCCCCCACCCCCTGCAGGGCTACACGCGTCTCAGAGGTTCACGGGAAAGAGGGTCTCGGAGCACCGGCAGCTGTTAGCACGCCTGTTCCCACCGGCGGGTCCCTGCCTCCCGTGTGGGCTGTGTCTCTGCGGCGGCGGCTGCTTCTCTCGGGACAGGGGGGGCGGGCCGAGCCGGCAGGTCTGGCGGCTCCATTTCCTGGACAGACCGCCCGCAGGAAGCGTGGCCCACAAAACAAACAAACAATAAAAGCCGGGGTGGGGGGGGGACATGGAAGTGTCCGGCCTCGCCCCGTCTGCCAAGCCCAACAGCCGCCCGAGAGCTGAGCCTGACCCGCCAGGCTCTGAACCCTCGCTGGGTCCCCACTTCCCCTCGGCCCGTTCCGGGGCGTCCTGACCCGTGGGGGCCGGGCCGAGTTCAGAGCGAGGAGGAGACAGATGCAATTCCAGCGCCTTCTTGCCGAGGCTCTAGGAGCGCTGTGTAACTGGAGAAGATATGCATCTGTAAGGAAAACTCGTTTAAAGCAATTGTTTTTGTTGTTTTTGGCTTTTTTAAAAAAATAAATGTATTGGGGTGATACTGGTTAGTAAGATTATACAGGTTTTGCCGAAAGCGGTGTGGCTCAGTGGATAGAGCGTCGGCCTGCGGACTGAAGGGTCCCAGGTTCGATTCTGGTCAGGGGCATGGATCTTGGTTGCAAGCACATCCCCAGTAGGGGGTGTGCAGGAGGCAGCTGATCGATGTCTCTCTCTCATCAATGTTTCTAACGCTCTATCCCTCTCCCTTCCTCTCTGTAAAAAAATCAATAAAATATATTAAAAATAAGGTTACACAGATTTCAAGTTCTCTGATCCATGGTCGCTATATGGCACTGTGTCCACCACCCAACATCACGCCTCCTTCCGACCCCCTAAACTTAACCCCTTCACCCTCTGCTCCCCTCACCCCTGTCCCTCTGGGAACCGCCACCACCGGTTGTGGGTGTCCGGGCGATGTTGTTTGCTGGTTGATCTTGTTCTCTCCGTGGCATGTGGACATGTGGTGACATCACATGGGCCTCGGCTGCCTCTGCCGGACGGGCTTAGCTCAGCACAATGTTCTCACGCCGATGGCCTGTAAGCTGGCACAGCCGCTGTGGACGCAGCATGGCGTTCCCACAGACAGTTAAGAATAGGGTTGCCGAGACCGGTGTGGCTCAGTGGATAGAGTGTCGGCCTGAGGCCTGAAAGGTCCTGGGTTCGATTCCGGTCAAGGGCATGTACCTTGGTGGCGGGCACATCCCTGGTAGGGGGTGTGCAGGAGGCGGCTGATCGATTTGTCTCTCTCATCGATGTTTCTAGCTCTTTATCCCTCTCCCTTCCTCTCTGTAAAAAATCAATAAAATATATTAAAAAAAAAAAAGAATAGGGCTGCCGAGACCGGTGTCGCTCAGTGGATAGAGCATCGGCCTGCGGCCTGAAAGGTCCCGGGTTTGATTCCAGTCAAGGGCATGTACCTTGGTGGCGGGCACATCCCTGGTAGGGGGTGTGCAGGAGGCGGCTGATCGATGTCTCTCTCTCATCCATGTATCTTCTAACTCTCTATCCCTCTCCCTTCCTCTCTGTAAAAAAAATCAATAAAAAGATTGATCTAAAAAAAGAATAGGGTTACCCAGCAGGCTGGCCTCGGTGTCCTCCTGGGTCCAGGGAAAAATAAGGCGAACGGAACCACAGTCTGAATTCGCTCTGACGGTGGCCCGCGCACTGAGTGGCTGGGGCTTGGCCCAGAGCGCCCCTGCCTGCGGGGAGGGCTGTGGCCACACGTGGACGCTCGCTGTGCCCGGGCCTGGCAGACGGAGCGGGCGCACAGACACGGAGACGGTCCTTCCGCACCGGGTCTCACGCACCGCGTTCCCGGCACCCGGGCTGCTGTGTAAGCCTGGTTGTTCAGCTGGACGAGGAGGCCAGAAACGGGAGACGTGGCGAGTGAGAGAGCAGGTCCAGGAGGAGTCCCAGGCGTAAGGGCGTCGTCCTGGGGCTGCCGGGGAAAGACCAGGGGCCTCCGTGTGCCAAGTCACATGCCCGCCTGGCGCCGGCCGGAGCGGCTCCAGGCCCAGGGGCAGTGTCTGGGCAGAGAGAGCCGGTGGCCAGTGGGGTCCACATGTGTCTGTCCACGCACGGGTCTTGCTCCTCCTGGACTGCTCAGCGCGGTGAAATGTGGGTCCCATGGGCGGGCCTGCGGCTGAGGGAGGTGATCCGGGATGCTCCCCCTCCTCCCTGTCACGTCCCCCATGGGCTCGCACCCACCCCTCTTCCTGTATCATCTGCCCATCTGACCAGCTGCTCTCTGTGTGAGTCCCTGTGCGCCCGGCGACCTCCCAATGGCCAGGCAGAGAGCAGCTCTGAGGCTCATTCATCATGAAGAAATAGTCCATGAATGATGCTGATGCTGCTGATGGTGGTGGTGGTGATGGTGAGGATACAGATGATGAGGATGATGGGGTGGGGGTGGTGACAAGGGTGGTGACAGTGATGATGGTGATTATGAGGGTGTTGGTGATGACTATGATGATGGTGGTGATGATGGTGGTGGTGACAGGGTGATGGTGATGATGATGATGATGGTGGTGGTGATGACTGTGATGATGGTGGTGGTGATAGTGGTGGTGGTGGTGGTGATAATGATGATGATGGTGGTGATGATGATGGTGGTGATGATGATGATGGTGGTGGTGGTGATGGTGGTGGTAGTGACAGTGATGGTGGTGGTGGTGGTGATGACTGATGATGATGAAGGTGGTGGTGACAGGGTGATGGTGACAATGATGGTGGTGGTGATGATAGTGGTGGTGGTGATGATGGTGGTGGTGATGGTGGTGGTGGTAGTGACAGTGGTGATGGTGGTGGTGGTGACTGTGATGATATGAAGGTGGTAGTGATGATGGTGGTGATGATGAAGGTGGTGGTGACAGTGATGATGGTGATAATGGTGGTGGTGGTGATGATGATGGTGATGGTAGTGACAGTGATGGTGGTGGTGGCGGCGATGACTGTGATGATGATGAAGGTGGTGGTGACAGTGGTGGTGATGGTGATGGTGGTGGTGACAGGGTGATGGCGGTAATGATGAAAGTGGTGGTGATGGTGACGTTGATGGTAACCATTTTCGTTTTACTGAGCACTGTGTATGCACCGGATTCAGTTCTCACGTGTTACTCTAATGGACACGAACTCAGTTACTTATCGGAGCACTTTGCAAGACGGTGCCATGATTACCCTCGTCCTGCCTGGGAGGAAGCAGAGGCAGCGGGCAAGCAGCTTGCCCAGACCCCACGGTAGCCCAGACCCCACGGTAGCCCAGAGCCCACGGGCTGAGCCGGCCCCGCCTTCCCGCTGGCGCCCGCTGCGGCTCTGCCTCTCTCCCTGGGCTCGGCTGATACGCCGCCCGTTTCTTTCCCGTCTCGCCGCCTGCGTGGTTCTTCTGGAGGCTGTTCCTCGTTTCCCCTCCAGATCTGCCCTTTCCCCCCGACCGTGGTCCGGAGCTCCGTCTCAGCAGTGACCAGACCAGCGGTCCTCCCGGCCCGGCCCCTGCCTGCCGGTGGGGAGCGTGCCTCCATGCCGTCGCCCACATCCTCTCTGGGTGGCTTTTCCCTTGTTGGGCCGTTTTCGCTCTGACGCCGGTTTCTGCGGGACACGCGTCCGTGCAGCTGGTGGCCGGTTCCCTCCAGAGCAGCGGTTCTCAACCTTTTTTCATGCTGTGACCCTTTAATACAGCTCCTCCTGTGGTGGTGACCCCCCATCTCAAAATTATTTCCGTGGCTACTTCATCACTGTCATGTTGCTCCTGTGAATGAATCGTCGTGTCAATATCTGTTTTCCGATGGTCTTAGGCGACCTGGCTAGCAGTTTCCACCTGTGGATCGGAACCCACACGTGGAGAACCGCTGCTGTAGAGCCTGAGACCATCGGAAAACACGGGTATTTACATGATGATGCATAACAGTAGCAACATGACAGTGATGAAGTATGGTTGAGGGTCACCACCACGTGAGGAGCTGTCTTAAAAGGTCACGGCACGAAAAAAGGTTGAGAACCGCTGCTCCAGCGGGTTCGTCCGTGTTTCCGGCCGTCCTGGCTCCCAGCCGACGCCCCTCTGAGAGGGTGAGCCCACCTCCCCTGCCGTGCGGGGCTCCACAACGCGGCCGCCTCCACGCCCAGGGGAGGGGACGCCGGACATGGGTGCCCGGTGAGGACCCTCCAGCGCCCTTGACTCTGGCGGCGGCTGTCACAGGGCCCCGCTTTCTCCCTCCTCCCCACCCACTCATCATCGTCTCCCGAGTGCAGCGAGGAGTTATCTTTCACCACCCGAGGAACTTTCTCAACTCCAGCGAAAGTTGGGGCGCAGCGGGGGGAGAGGGTGGGGCGCGGCGAGCGCAGGAGAAGGAGCACCGTGACTCCTGAGACGGGAGAACAGTTTAATTCTCTCCTGTCAAACCACGGGGCGGGTAATGGCCCCAGCCTCTTCCCGCCTCAGACTCCTCAGCTTCCTCCCATCGCTGACATGATTTCTCGCTGCCACGCCGCCCCCGCGGGGAGAATAATAGCGCTCATGTTCTATTCTTCGTGCGGAACGCCGAGCTCTCTGCCGACGCCGCCGCTTATCCTGACAACACCTTGGCGCGCCCTGGAAACCGCCCGGGGTGGGGTGGGGGGCGCAGAAAGTCGGGTTCAGGGGGACGAGGCCCGGGTGCCTCCGTTCGGCCTGGCAGGACACAGGCGGTCGGTCCCAGGGTCCCGGGGCCTGGCCCACGCGGGAGCGCCTCCAGCCACACAGACGGTCTTGCAGGGGCAGGTGCAGCACGAGCGCGTCCTGCTCGGCTGTTTCTCGTCCTGGGTCTCGAGGGTCCCTGAGGCGGGAGAGGATCTAGTGCCCCCAGCGCCCCCAGCGCCGCCTGGCAGGGCCTGGGCATGAGGGCACGTGTTCCCGGCAGGCGCTGCGGGTGCTGGCCCTGGTCCCCCCGGGGATGGGGAGCAGGTGGCAGTTAGTCATCCGGGCCACGGCACCCCAAGACCTGTTCCCAGGGCCCGGGGGGGGGAGGAGCCTGTGCACCCCAGCTCCTGGAAGAGATGGAGAGGAGAGGGCCCCTGGCTGGTGTGGCCCACTGCCGCCCTGGACTCGGCTCCCGATGCTTCCGGAACCTCCTCCCAGACGCTCACGGGCCCCCTCCTTCGCTCCCAGGGCGCCTCTGTTCAAACGCCCGCTCGGCAAAGGGGCTCCCGGCCTCCCCGACCCACCCACCGCCCCCAGGATCGTGCTGGGCAGCACCCATACCGCCCCCAGCCTCCCGCCTTCCTGACCGCCATCTCGGGAGGGAGGCTTGCTGTTCCTGTCCTCCATCGCCAGGACCCGGGGTGGCGGCTTCCCCAGGGGGACACAGGAAGGGACCCCAACAGCTTTGGGGTGTAACTGTGTGCCCTGTGGCTCGCGTGGGGACCCTGACAGTTTCTGGGGTGCGGCCGTGTGTCCTGCAGTTGATGTGGGGGCCCCGGCAGTTTCTGGGGTGCGGCTGTGTGTCCTGCAGTTGGTGTGGGGACCCGGCAGCTTTTGGGGTGCGGCTGTGTGTCCTGTAGTTGGTGTGGGAACCTGGCAGTCTCTGGGGTGTGGCTGTGTGTCCTGTAGTTGGTGTGGGGACCTGGCAGTCTCTGGGGTGCGGCTGTGTGCCTGGCGGCTGGCGGGGGACAGGGCTCTGCAGTGCTGTCTTCTCGGTGAGCCACATGCTTGTCGCACTCGGTAGCCGCCGGAGTTGGGGGTCACGCAGACACTCTGCCCTCAGCGGGTGACCTGTGGGACCGGGCCGGACGTGGGAAGGCGCAGAGACCCATGGCTCGTGCGGGCGGCTGGCGGTGGGGGGGAGGGCGCAGCGTGCACCGTGCTCGCTCGGTGAGCCTGTCTCAGGGTCCCTGCAGGTGTCACGTCTGGCGTTGGGGTGTCTTGTCATCTTTTCCCTGGAATGCACCTTCCGGGGATATTTTTCATGAAACGTTTGGGGGGGGCATATTTACTGCGAACATACATACACCTATGACTTTCATCTGTTCGCATGGGAGTGACGGCGTGGTGCAGAGATGGTCCTTCCGTTACGGGGAGCAGACGCGTCCCCTGCCAGGCGCCCGTGTTACCGGACGCCCGAGGCCTGCCGTCCGCCCTTCCCTCCCCACGGCCGGCTCTCTGAGGACGGAGGCCAGGCCCTCGGCCGCGGGGCAGCTCTGAGGCCCTCCCCGCGGCCCCGCCGAGCAGGGGGCCTGAGACGTCCCAGTCTGAGCTTCGCGGGGACCCAGGATGGTGGTGGGAGCCGGACCCACGGGGCTGGGCCCGGGTGACCCATCCGGGCTACCCCGTCACTGAGACTTGGGTGACTGCCCCCCATGGCGGGAGCCTGTGGGGAGATTATCTTATCTTCATCTTTAAACTAGAGCCGGTGCACAGATTTCATGCACGGGCGGGGTTAGGCCTGGCCATGCTCCGGGCTGAGTGGGGTCTTCCTTCGTTCCACGCCGCCCCCTGGTGGTCAGTGCACGTCATAGGGACCAATCAAACTGCCGGTCTCCTGGTCGAACTCCCGAGGGGACACTTTGCCTATTTGCCTCATATATATATATGCATGTATGTATATGTATGTGTATATATATGTATGTGCATATATGCATGTATATGCGTGTGCATACATGCATATATGTATATGCATGCATGTGTGTATGTGTATGTATATGTATATAGGTACCTCCCAACATGATCCCTTTTGTTTTTAAAAATATATTTTATTGATTTTTCACAGAGAGGAAGGGAGAGAGATAGAAAGTCAGAAACATCGATGAGAGACATCGATTAGCCGCCTCCTGAACACCCCCCACTGGGGATGTGCCCGCAACCAAGGTACATACCCCCGACCGGAATCGAACCTGGGACCTTTCAGTCCGCAGGCTGACGCTCTATCCACTGAGCCACAGCGGTCTCGGCAACATGATCCCTTTTTAAAAAATTGATCCCACCCTTCCGTAGCTGAGAATGCTGGACCAGTGGCAATTTATCCCAGCATCCCGGTGTTTTTCCATCTCTCACCTGTCTGCCAGTCAGAATACAGTCAGGATGAAAAGACACCCCCGCTGCATTCCCGGGATTTTCCACCTCAAGGCTGCTGTTCAGTCTCACCTCCACGTTGACTTTTCACCGCTGAGGATTAAATATATCCCCTCTCTCCAGCCTCTCCTTAATTAGCCTCGTTTCAATGACAATGCCTTTCTTTATGTTAAATGTTCATGACTCTTACATAATGTGAGCGGTGAAGAAGAAGGCGGGGCTGGCCTGTGCCTGGGGGTGTCTGTCTTTGGCCCTCAGGTGCTTTAAACTTCATCTGGGGTCACCAGTGCCTGTGGGACCCAGCGTCCCTGAGGCCAGGCCCCCGTCCTCATCCTTGGCCATCTTCTCCCAGGCTGTCTGCCTTCCCGAGACCTCACCCACAGGCTGGTTGGCTTAAAAGTGCACTTTTCCCCCAAAATGTTACCGGGACACCCCCCTCCCTCCCTTTATCCCAGCCTCTTCCGTCATGTCACCCTGGGGTGCCCACGCCGGGCGGTGCCGTGTGCGGAGAAAACCGCTGTGGAAACCACACACCGCTGTCTTCACACCGTCCCGTTCCTCACCGGCAGACTGAGCTTTGTGCCCGGCCAGCGCCCTGCACCCCAAGTCCCCCCCTGAATTGGGTGAGGCCGGTGTTGTGAGCTGACGGGCATGCATCTCCCATCCTGCACGCCTGTGCCAGCCGCCCTGGAGCGTGCCCCGGGCTGTGTGTGCGTCTGGGCTTATAGGATCGGGAGGAATTGTTATTATGTGGGATGCAAACAAAAGCGGGGTCCCGATGGGGCTTCTGGAGGCAAAACACACGCGTGTTCACTGACGGTCAGGCTTTACACTGAGCCCCTGAGGCCACAGGCTGCGTCCCGCCGACCGAGAGGGTGGCGGCCGGTCGCCGGCTTGGTTAGCGCACTCGGCAGCGGCCCAGAGGCCCAGGGTCCTGTGACCTGGGGCTCCCCTGGCGAGAGCGAGTTCCCCTTAACCTCTGGCAGCGAGTGGGAGGGACGTGCGTGGAAGAGGGAGGGCGAGGAGCACCCAGGACCGGCCTTTGCGCACGCCCATCTCATGCCACGAGGGGACTCGGCAGAATTAGCGGCACGTCCTGGCAGTCATTCTGCTCCCTCGGCCGCGTCGGGAGATTATTGGTGAAGCAGACACACCTGCGGTTACTTAGCGCCCATCCCTCTGCGCGACCGCCGGAGCCGGGGCGTGGGGAATGGCGCGATCCCTCACCTCCCGACCCAACACAGCGGTCGGTGTGCGCGTGACTGGACCGTCCTGCGTGGCCGCCAGGACCTTTCAGCAGCTTGTGGGGGGTTCACTCGGCCTTAGCTCTCCTGTTTTATTCATCGGCGCCGTCCTGTAGGCTGTGCTCACCGCCAGGCATTCGCAGCCTTACCGCGAACCGACGGGTAATGTTTAAGAGGCGGCAGGAGCCGAGACCGGTGTGGCTCAGTGGATAGAGCGTCGGCCTGCGGACTGAAAGGTCCCGGGTTTGATTCTGGTCAAGGGCACGTACCTTGGTTGCAGGCACATCTCCAGTGCGGGGTGTGCAGGAGGCGGCTGATCGATGTCTCTCTCATCGATGTTTCTGACTTTCTATCCTTCTCCCTTCCTCTCCGTAAAAATCAATAAAATATATTAAAAGAGGCGGCAGGACACGGTGGGACGGGGGTCCCTTCCTGCAGGCCAGCGGTCACGGAGAGGGGGTGGCGTGCTCCGCGGGTGCCCAGGCGCTGGGGCCTCGCACGGAATGAGCGTCTGGGGCACCGGCGAGCGAGTTCCTTCCTGTCCCGCTGGCCTTCCCGACAGAGGACCTGTTTACCGGGAAAGCATCTGGATCCCATCACTCCCGTCCCCCATTGTGGACGCGGCGGGATCTGGAACCACTTACGGCGTCGGCGGCGTCCGTAAGTGGCACTCGGGGCGCGGACAGGAAGTCAGAGTGACGGGCGGGCCGGCTAGCACCGCGGGGGGGGGAGTGTGTGTCCACCTTCCGCCCGAGGGCGTTCCATCTGGAGCTCGCCGGGTCCGTGTCACGCCGCAAACAGAGGGCAGCAGAGGGCAGCCCGGCCGGGGGGCTCAGGGGCTGAGCGCCGACCTCGGAACCAGGAGGTCACGGCTCCATTCCCGGTCGAGGCCCAAGCCCAGGCTGTGGGTTCGATCCCCAGTGGGGGGTGCGCAGGAGGCAGCCGATCCGTGATTCTCTCTCTTCACGGATGTTTCTCTCTCTGCTGCTCCCTGCCTCTCTCAGAAATCTATCTATCTATCTATCTATCTATCTATCTATCTATCTATACATCTATACATCTATCTATCTATACATACATACAGTGGTACCTCTAGATACGAGTGCCCTGACATACGAGATTTTTGAGAGACGAGCCGTCGAGCGAGCGATTTTTGCTTTGAAATACGAGCAACAGTTGAGATAGGAGTCATCGCGCGGATCGGCCGGCTGCACACGACCCACCAGTTTACCGCGACGCAAACATCTCATAGTTTCCCACGCCTCAAGGTGACGGAACGCATTAAACTCGTATCTCGAGGTGCCACTGTATTCGCATTCACGCCGGAAGTGTAAGCCGACCTCCCAGGGCAGGTTAGGAGCTGAGGCTCCCGTGTAGGAAGATTTCTGTGGGGTTTCCCACCTCCCCTTCCCCGTCCCTCGTTCCCACGGGGGGACAGTCAGGCCTCCTCCCCAGGCAGGGCTGCGGGGTCTCCAGGCTGTGGGGGCGGTTGCTCGTTCAGGAGGCAGGAAGGGCTGGACTCCGGCCAGCCTGCCCTCACAGACCACCTCTGCTCCCCGGGCCACTTGCCTCAAGGAAAGGCCCCCCCCCCCAACCCCGCCTCCGAATCAGGGGGACCCTGCCCGAGGGCGTGCCGAGTTCCCCGGAGCACGAGGGGTCCGAACGTCTCCCCAGGTACGTGTGACCGCGTGCCGAAGCCGCAGGATGCTGGGGCGCTTGGAACAAAGACAACCCCGCTCCACCCTGCCCCCCTCGGTCTGGCTTCCAAGAAACAGTCGCGTGCAAGCCTCTGTCCCTGCTTTCCAGGCATTTATTCCTTTGTTCTCAACGTCCATCAGCCGCCTCCTGCACGCCCCCCACTGGGGATGTGTCCGCCACCAAGGTGCATATACCCTTGACCAGCATCGAACCTGGGACTCTTCAGTCTGCAGGCTGACGCTCGATCCACTGAGCCACACCGGTTTCAGCAGTCTTCTCTGTTTTATCTTTTTTTTTTTTTTATGGCTGACTATCTTTTTTTTTTAAATATATTTTATTGATTTTTTACAGAGAGGAAGGGAGAGAGATAGAAAGCCAGAAACATCGATGAGAGAGAGACATCGATCAGCCGCCTCCTGCACGCCTCCTATTGGAGTTGTGCCCGAAAGCAAGGTACATGCCCCCGACCGGAATCGAACCTGGGACCTTTCAGTCCGCAGGCCGATGCTCTATCCACGGAGCCACACCGGTCTCGGCGCTATCTTTTGATCAGTTCTCTCTCTCTCTCTCCTCTCTCCACATCCATCTAGTTCTCATCTCTCTCTCTCCAGACGTGTACATCCAGCGTCCTTCCAATCACCTCCATTTCCATGTCCCAGAGGCGCGTGAAACTCAGGATGGTGAACTTGCTACCTACCATCCCCCGGACCAGGGACCTGTGGCTGAACCCCCTCCTCCCCCATCCCTACCACCCTCAGACCTCAGGGACACTCTCAGGGCCCAGCGCCACCATCTCCCGGGCCCCCAGGCAGAAAGCGAGTGGACTCCCTTCACTCTCGCCCCTCCCTCCCCGTCTCCATCCATCCCCCCGCAGGCCCTCTGGCTTCTGCTCCTGAGTGCCCCTCCAGCCACTCTTTTGCTGCCACAGAAGGCAATGGTGGGCAAGGTCCAGGCTGGGTGGACTGGCCCCTCGCCCAGCGTGAGCAGCGGTGGCCCCTCGGGTCCTCTGTTTGCCCACTCCACAGCGGAGTGTCGGTCCTGGAGAGGAGGGTGTTCTCGCAGGCAGGGGCCCCTGCCCCCCGCTGCCCGTACCCTGCGAGCTCAGCGCCCGGGGATCATGTGACTCTGGGCCAGTTGGGGCCTCGCATGGTTTAGTCCCTGTTAGTCTTCCAAACCGGGGACGCGGGTCCCGGTCTCCCCGCCCCCACGCTGGCCTGGCTCTCACGAGCTTTGCTTTCCAGCGACACCCCGTGGTCTTGTTTCCAGGGGCCCCACCTCATCGGTCCTAGCCGGCCACCCCGTGTCCAAACGTATCCCCCACGAGTGACGGGCACGCGCTCTCGGCACGCAGGCCCTGCCCCGCTCCACCCACCTGCAGGGCTCTGCCCGGCCTGCCGGCGCCTCTGTCCGGTGAGGTCTCTCTCCACCCCCCCACCCGGCTGGCCCCTCCCCTTTTCCTCGGTTGACCCCTAGTCCTGGCACATCCTCAGGGCACTTCCTGGCGAAGGGTTCCCCGCGTGAGTCGTGTGTGGCCGCGGCGGCCTTAGGAGACAATCGAAGGGAAACGCTTTATGGCCCGGGGCCGGCTAATGGCTTCCTGGATTGACACGGAGAGCACGGGCGGCTGCAGAGAGGGGGTGAGGGGGGCGTCATCGACATGAAAAACTTGTGTGCACCCAATGACACAGCCGACAGAGCCCCACGGCCCCCCGTGGGGTGGGCGGAAACCTGTGTGTGTGTGTGTGTGTGTGTGTGTGTGTGTGTGTGTGTGTGTGTGAATCACAGGCCTGATCGGAGCTGGTTGTCCAGACGACAGGTCAACAGCCACAGCGCCCCAAGGCCCCATTAAAAAGCCAGCAAAGGCCCTGGCGGGTGTGGCTCAGGCGATAGAGCGTCGGCCTGCGGACTGAAAGGTCTCGGGTTCGATTCTGGTCAAGGGGATGTACCTTGGTTGCAGGCACATCCCCAGTAGGGGCTTGCAGGAGGCAGCTGATCGATGTCTCTCTCTCATCGATGTTTCTGACTTTCTATCTCTCTCCCTTCCTCTCTGTAAAACATCAATAAAATATTTTTTTTTTAATAAAGGAAGGGCTTCTGACCCGCACTGCAATGTAGAAGCAGCGTGGGCGTGTTGTCACGCGAAATAAGTGGGGCATACGGGACACGCATGGTATGAGTTCACGTGGACGAAGTTCCTCGAAGAGTCAGATGACGCACCGGCAGAAAGTCAATTCCAGGTGGCGGCCAGGGCCTGGGGGAGGGGCTGCGCGGGGCGAGTGTTTAAAGGGCTCTCAGAGTTTCAGTTTGGGGAGATGGAAAGTTCTGGAGAGGGACCATGGCAATGCCTGCACACCCGTGGGGGTGCAGTTCATGCCACAGAACCTGCCGCTTTCACATTGCTCAGGGGTCAGCCTCATGTCACACTAGTCTGTGCCCTGGAGGCCCGGTGCACGAAGTTGGTGCAAGGGGCTGGCCCTTCGGTGGCGGCCGTGGCGGCCTCTGCTCACACGTGGCCATCGCCACGGCTTCGTCCTTCGTGGGGAAGGACGGCCTGTCTCATTAGCATATTCCGCTTTTCTTATTGTGGAGTCGCCGTGGCTTTAAGCAGTCCAGCAGTCAGGCGCAGTCACGGACGGGAAGCTCTTTGGGTCACACGTGTTGCGTGTCATTCACATGTTCCAGACCATCGTGGCGTGGCGCCGCCTCTCCTCCTTGTCCTCGCCACAGCCCACTTTGCCTCCGCCGTCTCCCCCTTTTCCCGGCACAGAGGAAGGGGCTGCCTCCCTTGCTCCCCAAGGGCACCCTCTACCCCCTCGTCCGGTTCCCGCCGGCCGGGCCGGTCCGAGCCCGGTGGTCTCCTCCCTCAGCCTCAGGCTCCCTCACCTGCTGCTCCTTCCTCCGCCATCGGAGGTGCGCGGAGCCGCGTTAGCCAGGGAAGGTTTCCCCCCCCAGACGTCATCATGTTCTCAAACAGATGCACACATACATGCACACAATCACATGCACACTCACGCACGCACACACGTGCACATATGCAGGCACACGCACACCCCCGCATGCACACAGACGCCCCATTAGAACTGTTCTCCCGGCACCGATGTGCCTGTCTCAAACCCAGGACCTGGCTCGGGCACAGTTTTCGGACGCCTGCTCGCAGCTGTGACAGAGCCCCCTGCCCTCTCGCTAGGCGGTGGACAGGCTCGTGGCTGCTATTTCCTGGGGGGTTTCTGTCTAAGACAGCGGTTCTCCACCTTCCTCAGGCCGCGGCCCTTTAAGACAGCTCCTCATGGGTTGGTGACCCCCACCCATACAATGACTTCCGTGTCTACTTCATCGCTGTCATCTTGCTACTGTGATGAACTGTCATGTAAATATCTGATAGGCAGGATGTATTTTCGTTGTTACACATGGAACATCATTAAAGCATAGGGATTCATCACAAAAACAATATGTAATTATATATTGTGAAATATTTATTTCCAACTACAAATAAATGAAATGTTGTCTTGAATCGTGGTGTCGCATGGATAACAGTCTTCCTAGGACAACAGTCAACGACATGGCTACACTTGGCGACACCGAGGAGCGGTGTGTTGGTCCCTAAGATCATGGGAAATAGGTGTTTTCCGCTGGTCATAGGCGACCCCTGTGAAAGGGTTATTTGACCCCAAAAGGGGTCGAGACCCACAGGTGGAGAACCGCTGGTCTAAGAGGAGGAGGAGCTGTTACAATAGCCATTGAGTGCTCTTGGCTCATTACAATTATTCTGCTCTCCATGGAGTCGTCCCTATGTTTCAGGCGAGGGTTCGAGGCGCCACACAGGGTGGGCTGGGCCGAAACCCCCTTCAGAGACCTCCCCTGGGGAGTCTAGCTTCAGGCCCCCAATGAGCTCTCCCAGCATCCCCGGCGGGCGGGTCCGAGGCAGGGGCTGGAGCTGATGCGGGGCCTGTCCGTCACGGCTCCGGATCCAGAGTGGGGAGCCGGGCGTGTCAGGGCCTCTGTGTGCCCCACATCGAGATCAGCTGTGGCCCAGGGCACCACCCGATGTCCTGGAGCAGAGGCCGGCAAACCAAGGCTCGCGAGCCACCTGCGGCTCTCTGGCCCCTGGCATGTTCTAACGCCACTTCTTCAACAGAGACTCGCACGGGCCACGAAGTTTCCATCGCCCTGTACATGCGCGTCCGCACGCAGTATCTTGGGCAAGAGCCACCCTCGAGGGGCCAGAGAGCTGCCTGTGGCTCTCGAGCCGCCGTTGGCCGGCCACTGTCCTAGAGGGTCTCCCCAGATGGAGGCATCTCGGAGCATCTCCAGAGCAGCCGGCGTTAACCCTGTCCCCTTGTCCCTGCAGGCAGCGGCCTCCCCTTCGCACCTGCCAGTGGGAGCAAAGGGCCCGCCCTGCCCACCCCAAGGAGCCGGCCCGACGCCCGGGAGCCGATGAGCGATGAGCCGGCCGCAGGCAGCCCGGACGCCCGCCACGCCCCAGGTATGCCCCATCCCTCTCCCACCTCTGTCCTCGCTCCGGTGCCAGCGCGGTGGGTGCCCATGTCAGGGTGGAGCCGGAGCGGGGAAGGGCCGGCACGCGCTCTCTTAGCCACCCGGTGGCTTTCTCTTTGGTTTCTGCTGTTTTGGGGGGGCTTACCTGTTGTGGGGTACCCCTCCTTTTCAGCCGTGGTGTTGTGAGGTGCGGCCACACACCGTGACTAACACCGCGGCCACAGGAGTCACTGAGACAGTGACAGGTAACGTGGGCCTCACCACCGCGCCCGGCACGCTCCCCGCCGACCTCTCTCGCCTCCTCGAGCTGAGACGCACACCGAGCAGAAAGGTCGCGGTTTACGTGAAACTTTTCTCATGAAACGGGGCCAGGAGAGCTGCAGCAAGGAAGCTCCCCAAATACGGAAGGAGCATGTGCCTCGCTGTGTCTCCCCTGGGGCGGGGAGGGTGGGGGTGCGCGCCTGGACAGCGGTCAGCCTGTGGGTGAGGCGTGTTCATCCCACAGATGCAGCTCCCCCGCTGGCTGCCCCTGCAGATGCACTGTGCCCAGGGCGGGGGGAGGGGGGCCAGAGTAACGGGGCGGGGGCGGGGGTGGTGGTGGTGCTCACGACCCCTCCACCAGCATCGGCCTTTCCGCTGTCTCTCGGTCCCGGGAACCCCCTGGGAACGAGGATCCAGTCCTGTGTCCACGCTCACGTTCAGGGCGGGGGATGGAAGGCGCAGAGGCCTCCGTGTGGTATCGGGCACCGTTCGAAGATGCGCTGGCCGGTCTGGCTGACCGCGGGAAGGCGGGTGGCAGAGGGGGAAGGAGAGCGGGTCTCCGGCGTGGTGGGGGCGGAGCCTGTGAGACGGGCATCTGAAGGAGGCTGAGTGGGCAGTGAGATGGGTGCCCCTGGGCTGAGGGACCGGCAGGGGCCAGGAGCCATTCGAGGGTGGCGTTCGCCATCACTGCTCCCGTGGGGACGCCGGCGGAGAGAGCAGAGTCCTGGCAGCGGAGACCTGCGTGCGCCCCCCTGCCTGCCCACGGGGCACTGAGACGCAGGGAGGGGAGAGGAGGGAGGGGGGAGGAGGGAAGGGACCGCTGTGCATGGCCCAGAGGCCAGGAGGGGAGCGGTCCAAGGCGACCATGCGAAGGGGGACCACGCGGAGGAGGATGTGGGGACGGGACTGGCCGTTGGTGGGTGCCGGTGGCCGGGCCCCCGCTGTCTGTGGTGGGAGGCGAGCCGGCAGCAGAGGCTCCTGGGAGACGAGGTCAGGGGTCGGCGTGCACAGAGGCTCCCTCCGGGAGTGTCTACGGACTGCGGGAGCCGCTGGCAGGTGCGGTGCCGGGCTTGTTCCTTGTTCACGGCGGGGGGAGCGGATAGGCCGAGCCCACAGGCCGCGAACGGGGCGTCTCACAGCGAGCGGGGGTCTCTCTTTTCTGCAAGAGGATGGGCCTCCCAAAGGAGAGCATCTAATGCAGCGGTTCTCAACCTGTGGGTCGCGACCCCTTTGGGGGTCGCACGACCCTTTCCCAGGGGTCGCCTAAGACCCTCGGAAAATGCAGATATTGACATCACGATGCATCACAGTAGCAACATTTCATGGTTGGGGGTCACCACCCCATGAGGAGCTGTAGGCAAGGGTCTCAGCCTGAGGAAGGTGGAGAACCACTGCTCTAATGGAGAGACAGGCCCGCCTTGGGGCTCAGTGGGGATTGGGGGGTGTGGACCTGTGAACCAGGGGGCCAGGGTGGGGCTCCCGGTCAGGGCACAGGCCCGGGGTGCGGGCTTGTTCCCCCAAGGGGGGCGAGCAGGAGGCAGCGGGTCCGTGATTCTCTCTCCTCACTGATGCTTCTCTCCCTCTCCCGCCCTGAAACTAAGAAAAACACGTTTTAAAGGAGTTGTCACCAGTCTCACAGGAAAGGCCGCAGAGCTCGCACGCCGCGGGCGGGAAGGGTGTCTCAGGACGGCTCGCAGTTTCCCGCTCCGTGTTGGCCTGGCGGGTGGGGGGAGCCGCATTGGGTTTCAGGATGGAAACATTTTCACTCCAGCGGGAAGCGTGCCACGGAAACGAGGCCGGGGAGTGGAAGGGTTTCCACCGGCTCCTTTTCAAACGAGAGGCTTCTTCCCGGAGCCCCACGCTGCCCGCACGGAAGGCGCCGGCGTCGCTCGGCGTTCTCAGCGGCAGGTCCTGGTGGTTTCGGAGCTGGTGTGGTTCTGGCTTTGCGTCTCCACCGCCAACAAGCCCCCTTCCTCCCGGCCTCCGTCCCCTCCCACACAGAGGGGCCCGGGCCTGGGACGGCCATGATGTGTGCCCAGCGGGGATGGACGGGGCCAGGGACCCAGGGGGACAGAGTCCGTGCTGGTGGGTGGGGGGTTGAGGGTGGGGGGGGAGCAAGAGTCTCTGTCAAGGCCAATGATGGTGAGGGTGACAAGGGCGTGCCCACAGCTTCATCCTGAACCCCGCCTCCCTCTCCCCCTCCCCTTCCCTCAGGACTCCTTGCTAGCAGTTTTCCACCTGGGGGTCATAACCCACACATTGAGAGCCACTGCTGTAGAGCCTAAGACCATCGGAAAACACAGATATTTACATGATGATTCATCACAGGAGCAAAATGACAGTGATGAAGTAGCAACGAAAATGATTTTAAGATTGGGGGTCACCACCCCATGAGGAGCTGTTTTAAAAAGTCACAGCATTAAAAAAGGTTGAGAACCACTGCCAGGAGGCCTGTACCTCTCAGGCTGCACCGTCCGCTGTGAAGTGACCCCTCCAGAACCTAAGACAAACATCGTCCCCATCCGCTCTGAATGCGAGGAGAACCCCAGGTGTGGGCCCAGGCTCCTTTGCCGGCTCCCAGCCCCGGAGGCTGGGGCCGGTGTCCTCGCTCCAGGAAGCAGGTGGACGGGGTGCAGCTGGCTGTGGATCCCCTCCTCCTGCCCCCAGAGCCCCTGGAGTCACCCCCCCCCCCCCCCCCCCCCCCGGGTCTCTCCACCTGCGGTTACCGAGCACACAGGGACCTGGTCAGGGGGTGACTCATCGGAAGGGCTTCAGGGACGCTGCCAGCCCCGCTCCTCAGCACCTGGGGGTGCCTGCAACCAGCCCACGGCTTGTGATTAAGACCCGTTAATTCCGGGCCTGCCTGACCCGGGCTTGTTTTCAGATCCCGGGACAACCTGGTAAACAGGCCCGGCTCGGAGGTCACGGCCCAGCAGGGCAAAGGGCCAGCTGCCACCGCAGGGCCGCATGGGGAGGGGCTGGGGGTGTGGGCAGCGCCCCTCCATCCAGGCAGCACCGGCCCCCCGTCACCTGCAGGTCCTGCTCCACCGGAGCCGCCGCAGGGTGGGAAGGCTCCACAGGAAACCGGTCTGAGGGCTGGAGCCCCGACGGGCAGTCTGTGTGCTCGCCACTCACCAGTGTCCTGTGCCCACAGGCACCTGCCCGGCCGTGTGCGGCAGACAGGGTGTGGCTGGGGGGGGGGGCGGGGGGGGGGGGGGCGGGGTGTTTTTGTTTAAATGACTTCAATACAAACGGTTAGCGGAGCTGAGGTTCAAGAGAACAGTACAGACGGGAGCCCTGAGCCACGTGGCCTCCGGTCCCTGCTCCTGGGCCACCCCGAC
>JAAGEH010002183.1:0-20102 GCA_011751065.1 Lasiurus cinereus
CCCCCACCTGCCTGCCTGAGCGTGGGAGCTGACAGGGGTGGACGAGAGGGGGAACCTGAGCCGACAGGGCAGGAAGGTGGGTGCAGTGGGCGCACCGGGGTGGGCAGAGGGCCCGCCGTGCTCGGAGTTATTCTGGGGTGCTCCACTGCGAGCCGAGAGCCGCGTGACATTTACAGAAGCGGTGCTTTCCTCCTCGTGTCACTCATGTCACTCACTCCCCTTCACGTCAAACCGCGCTGCCTTCTCCGAAGCCTTCGGCGCAGACACACCTCCGGGAGGAGGCGGCTCGGGGGCCGTGTGGCGGGGGCTGGTGTGGGATGAGGGGTGCCTCGCAGTGCTGTGCTCCATCTGCGGCTCCATCCCAGGGGCCAGCGGTTCAGTGCCCTCTCCCGGCTTTCCTGGAAAGCTCTGACCAGATTGTGGGGACAGAGGACACAGGCCGGGGTAACGTAGGTGGTGATGGGAAAGCGTGGCTGAGCGTCCACCTAGGAACCAGGAGGTCACGGTTCGATTCCCAGGCAGGGCACAGGCCCCCGTGGCGGGCTCCATCCCCCGTGGGGGACGTGCAGGAGGCAGCCGGTCCCTGATTCTCTCTCATCACTGATGCTCCTACCTCTCTCTCTCCTCCACCCCCCTCTCTCTCTCTTCCTCTCTGAAATACATAAAAAATAAATTTTAAAGCGAAAAGAAAAGAGAGACATAGCTACAGTGGTACCCCGAGATACGAGTTTAATTCTTTCCGTCACCTTGAGGTGTGGGAAACTAGGAGACGCTCGAGTCGCGCTAAACGGGTGGGTCCAGTGCAGCCGGCCGATCTGCGCGATGACTTCTATCTCAAATGCTCGTATTTCAAAGCAAAAATCGCTCGCTCCATGGCTCGTATCTCAAAAATCTCGTTGGTTAGGGCACTTGTATCTCGAGGTACCACTGTATTTCTCTTCCTACCTGGTGCATTTGACGTGACGGTCCTGGGTTTTGAAGTGGCTGTGTGCTGCCCATGGATTGAAAATGCTGTCCCTGCCAGAATCCCGTACTCACTCTCGTGTTTACAGCCAAACCAGCAGCCTCCCTGACCCTCCTGCCCTCCCGTCCCTCCCTTCATTCCCACACGCTGCTGAGGATGCACACTGTCCACAGCGACCCTCCCCGGCAGGCCCCTGGCCCCGTGGACGGCAGTGTGAACCCCGGGGGCAGAATGGGGAGAGCTGAGGTGTCGGCGGGAGCGAAAGGTGCAGGCACAGCGGCTGCGGGCAGTGGCTTCCCGCTGGCACCAGCTGGGGCCAGATCTCCCTCTCTGCGGCCCTCCTGGCCCGGTGAGAGGAGCCAGGTGCGCAGACACAGCTGGGCGTTAGGGGGGCCGGGAGCGCAGCAGCCAGGACTGATTGAGGACTGAGAGGGGTCCTCTCGGCCATCTGACACAGACTTTCCAGAACGATACCTCTGCTCGGTGAGCACGCTCCCTGCTTCGACAACGATCAATGTGGGAACCTCTTTCCACATCCTGCGTGATTCAGGGTTCGGGTTCTGGAGGAGGCCGCACGCCAACGAACTGAGAGACCAGAAAACATTAATTTGGCGACACTGGGGGGCCAGGCGGGAGCCTTCCTCTAGTGCAGCAGTTCTCAACCTGTGGGTCGAGACCCCTTTGGGGGTCACACGACCCTTTCACAGGGGTCGACTAAGACCCTCGGAAAACGCAGATATTTACATCACGATGCATCACAGGAGCAACATTTCATGGCTGGGGGTCACCACCACTTGAGGAGCTGTATGCCAGGGTCTCGGCCTTAGGAAGGTTGAGAACCACTGATCTAGTGGAAAGGACTGCCCCCTTCCTTTGGCCTGGCTATTCCTTTTATATTTACGTTTGGGAGACACCCTTTGCCCTGAAGCAGGCCATTCCCGTCACAAGTTAGATGATCTTTATCCGTCAGGATGGACATGATGATTTGATGGGGACGTTCATTGTCTCCATGAGAGAGGGGGTGGCTGGCTCTGACCTTTCAGAGCTTCCAGGTGGACCACCAGCCTTCTGGCCTCCTATTTACATCCATTTAGTGAGAACAAGGTTTGGTGTCCGACAGATCACTGATCCCGAACCTTTAAGCCGATGGCCTTCACGCAGGTGGACGCCTGTGGCCGCAGGCTGGTGGAGGGCCTCCTCGACCCTCCCTCAGCCTCTCACGGCCTATGGCGGCTGCTGGGGCGGAAAGAGGGGGGTGGCAGGCGCCTTTGCAAACCCGCCCGTGGAGTCTGCGGTCGCCATGACGGCGGGGCCACGCCCCTCACACGGGGCTGCGTGCTGAGGGAGCTGCTTCTCACAGCTGCTGCCTGTACCCTGCCTGCAGTGTGCTCTGTGTGTGTCTCAGTGGTGAGAGCAGGGGCCCCTGCTCCAAAGGGCCTCGGGGTCGATTTCCGATTCAGGGTGGGTTACCTGCATCGCAGGTTCCGTCTCCAGCCCCGGTCGGGGTGCGTGTAGGAAGCAACCCGTCGATGTGTCTCTCTGATAGTGACCTTTCTCTCCATCCCTCCCTCCGCTCTCCCCCTTCTCTCTCCCAGAAACCCAATGGAAATGCCCTCAGTGGGGGTGCAGAAAGGAAAAGAAGGGGTGGCAGGCCGCTGGGCCAGCAGCCTCGTATCCCGGGGAGCTCAGGAGGGACTGGGGTCCTCAGCCCCAGGCACACCCGAATCTGCAACGCTGGGCGTGGCAGCCGCTTCCCAAACCCTCGGGAGGACAGGCCTGCTGCTGTCAGGGAACATCCACACACACACACACGTGCACACACACACACACACACACGTGCACACACGCACATAATACACACATGCACACACATGCATGTGTCCCCACACACTCGCACAGGCGTGCACACATGCCCCTTTCCAGAACAATCACTGATGTGAGCATGGATGCGTAAGATACATAATTCTGAGCTTTTCTTTTAAAATTGTTCCTCTTGCCGAAACCGGTGTGGCTCAGTGGATAAAGCGTCGGCTTGTGGACTGAAGGGTCCCGGGTTCGATTCCGGTCAAGGGCATGTGCTTGGTTGCAGGCACGTCCCCAGTAGGGGGCGTGCAGGAGGCGGCTGATCGATGTCTCTCTCTCTCATCGATGTTTCTGACTCTCTATCCCTCTCCCTTCCTCTCTGTAAAATATCAATAAAATATATTTTAAAAAAATTGTTCCTCTTTCTATTGACCTTGGGCCTACGTGTTGGGAAGCTGGGAGGTGGTAAGAGCTGCTGCAGAACCCAGACTTGGGAGCCTTTCCCGGCCGTATCCTCTGTGGGGAGGTTCTTCACGACTTTTTGATGCCAACTTGGATGCTTTCCGCTCACACTGCGGGTGGTGTCCGCCGCCTAAAGCAGTGGTTGTCAACCTTCCTCAGTCCGCGACCCTTTAAGACAGCTCCTCATGGGGTGGTGACCCCCAACCATAAAATTATTTCCGTGGCGACTTCATCACTGTCATTTTGCTACTGTGATGAACTGTCATGTAAATATCTGATAGGCAGGATGTATTTTCGTTGTTACACATGGAACATCATTAAAGCATAGGGATTAATCACAAAAACAATAGGTAATTGTATATTGTGAAATATGTATTTCTAATGACAAATAAATGAAATGTTGTCTTGAATCGTGGTGTTGCATGGGCAACAGTCTTCCTAGGACAACAGTAAACGACATGGCTACACTTTGCGACACCGAGGACCGGTGTGTGGGTTCCTAAGACCATGGGAAATAGGCATTTTCTGCTGGTCTTAGGCGACCCCTGGGAAAGGGTCGTTGGACCCCCAAAGGGGTTGCGACCCACAGGTTGAGAACCGCTGGGCTAAAGACCGGAAGGCGAGGCTCTGGTCACCCAGCTTCCACCGAGGGGCACCTGCCTCGGAGGGTTCTCAGGTCTCTCCCCCTCCTTCTGATCTACCCTCCTGTGCGGTGTTTGGACGGTGAACCGAGGCGACGATGTGATTGCCCCTGGTCCCGGACACCCCGGGCCACACCGACTGGACTGAACGCCCTCGGTACGCAGGTGGCCACGCCACCCGTGGGAGACGCGGGATCTCCAAACCCACCGTGTCGATGGGAGATGTTTCTGGACCACCTCGTGTCTCCGCTCCTCTCCTTTGCTGATGTGCTAATGGAGCCGGGGGCGGACGGGCTGCTGTAAACCTCTTTGCAGCAGGAAGCAGACGCTGTCCCTGTGGGTGACAGTGGATTTGGTGGCTGTTGCTAGGAGGGAGTGTCCGCCTTTGTGGTGCAGATTTACCATTCAGAGGGATTTTTTTTTTTGCTTTTGTTTTTTTGTGGTAAGAGCTCATGTATAAGAACCGTTAGTAGGAAGAGAGAGAGAGAGGGAGAGAGAAACGGGAGGGGGGCGGGAGAGGCCGCCGAGGACTTCAGAAGCACGTCCGTCGGGAGGGACGGTAGTGGGGGCCGGGGCCAGCACAGACTGGCGTCACAGAAAACGGGGTCCGGCAGGCAGGCCGGGGAGGCGGAGGGGGTGGGAGGACACTCTTCAGTCCCTGTGTTTTGGGCTCCACAGGAAACGGTTGTGGGGATCTGAGCTCTCACCACCAGGGTTTACATTTCCAAAGGAAACCCCCATATGTTCTGACTTCTTAAGGGGATCCCCAGGATATTGCTCTCCCCGAGAAACTGGGGAGAAAGGGCTGAATACAACAGAGAAGGCATCCCAGGGAAGGAGGTGATTCCCGAGTCTTCGAGAAACAGAATCAAGATGAGAGAGAAAGAAAGAGAGAGAGAGAGAGAAAGAGAGAGAGAGAGAGAGAGAGAGAGAGAGGGAGGGGGAGAGGGAGGGAGACACTTGTCCCTTTTACTTATGCATTCGTTCATCTGTTGATTCTTTTTTAAAAAAATATATTTTATTGTTTTTTTACAGAGAGGAAGGGAGAGAGATAGAGTTAGAACATTGATGAGAGACACCATCAGCTGCCTCCTGCACACCTCCTATGGGGATGTGCTCAGCAAGCAAGGTCCATGCCCTTGACCGGAATCGAACCCGGGACCTTTCAGTCCACAGGCCGACGCTCTATCCACTGGGCCACACTGGTTTCTGCTGTCTGTTGATTTTTGTGTGTGCCCTCAGTGGGCATTGAACCCAGGACCTCGGCACATCAGGACAATGTCCCAACCATTGGAGCTACCAGGCAGGGCCGTTGTGCAAAGCTTTTGACAGTGAATCTACCCTTTTATGTTCAGATTGAGATTTACCCGCTCCGGGGAGACCCCTCCCCTCCTCCCCTCCCTGCCCCCCTCCCAGCACAGCCATCAGGTGCCCAGGAGCAGAAGGCAGTTTAAAGTGCAGTGGGAACTGAATAAGCCAAACCAATGACTGGAAAACAGGTTCACTTCCCTGCTTACGTTTCCGTGCATTATCCTGTGCCCGGTGGCCGGTTTCCGGCTTCGCGAGGGCGGGCTGGGAGCCGCTGGACAGTTCATCCCAGCTCAGCTGCTGGGGGCCGGGTGGGGTCACAGACTTGCTTTATTTTAATCTGTGTGGAGGGTGGGGCGACACTCTTACACCCAATAAAGACGGGTGGGGGGGCCTCTCGTGGCTGGAGGGTGTGAGAAAGCTCGGGCTGAGCTAAGCTACATCCCTTGCTCCCACCGCGGCCAGCGGGAGGGCTCTGAGCCGCGAAGACCTGTGCAATCATGGCAAACTCCTCCATGGAAACTTGGATAAACTCTCTCGAGGTACCACTGTGTAGAGTTTGGGATATATCCGCCCTATAAGACGACATCTGGTGTATAAGATGACCTCCGACTTTTGAGAAGATTTTCCTGGGTTAAAAAGTCATCTTCTACGCTGGAAAATACGGTAGCTCTCTGCCACACTGTAGGTCACTGTCCCGCCCTCCTGAGCTCTCTGCAGCTTGTAGCTCGCTGCCCTCCAGCTGATTGGTCGTTACCATCACAGCGTATGACTATTTGCATATTACCTCCTTATTATATGGGATTCTCCATGGGAACAAATGCAAACTGACTTTGGCCCCTCCCCTGTAGGGGGGCTCTATGGGCATTCATCGGAAGGGTCCCCAGTCCACTGTGACTTCTCCATTTGCTCCAATTCATGAATCCCCATTTTTGGTCCTCACCTACAGTGTGGCTGATCTCAATGTTCGGGGTGCTCCGAGACCCCAACGTCGTCAGCCTCTCCATCACTTCCCACCCCACCTGCTTCCCACAAACAGCGCTTCCTCTGGGTAACGCAGAGTTGGGGAGAGGCGCTCACAGCAGCCATTTGTATTTAAGTGAAGGGGACCATGTGTAACTTACGTGTCAGTGTGTAAGACTAGAGGCCCGGGGCACGCATTGGTGCACCAGAGAGGTCCCTCGGCCTGGCCTGCGGGATGGGGCTGACACCGGCTCTCCAGCATCCCCCGAGGGATCCTGGATAGTGAGAGGGTGCAGGCCAGGCCGAGGGACCCCACCCGTGTGTGATTTGGGGCTGGGGAGCGAAGTGCGAGGTTGGCCAGCCAGGGAGGGACCGAGGGAGGGCTGCAGGGTGTGTCTGGACCATCTTGCTCAGTCCCAATTGTCCGGACCCCAGCAGCAAGCTCACCTACCGGTTGGAGCATCTGCCCCCTGGTGGTCAATGCACGTCATAGTGACTGGTCGACCGGTCGACTCTCTGCCCCATGGTGGTCATAGGGAGTGGTTGAGCGGCCTTAACATATCATTAGCATATTATGCTTCGATTGGTTGAACGGACGACCAGGAGACCAGACACTTGGCATAGTAGGCTTTTATCATATAGGGTTATTGGATGAGCAGCACCATCATTTTTAATTTGGTTTAACTGTTCAATGTCAAACAAGTAGAAGCTTCAGACTGTGCTGGCCAGCGTTTCTGAGCTCCTATTTCCAGAGGAGCTGCTGGGAGTTAATGATGCCCCATGAGGTGTCTCAGTGGCCCCTGGGCAAGGCCTTAGCTGAATGGTAACCATGTGATTGGTGACTCACGCCAGGAGAATGTCGGTCTCACACCATGAAACAAAGGCCCTTGGGCCACCGTTCAGGAGCTGAGGCCACAGCCGAGCCTCTGGCAGGAGGGGGCAGATGAAGTCTGTACAGAATGGACACCGCTCGCCCACTGAGGCATCTCTCTGGTTTCCCACGTGGAGCGCCCACGTGTGCCAGGGTTGTTTCTTGGGTCCCCCGCCAGGGGTCCCAGCGTGAGCTAATGCAGATGGTCCCATCCTGCCCAGTACGCCCACAAACCCACTTGGGTTTGGGCCAGCTGGGTCCTTTATTATTATTTCTTTAAATATATTTTATTGATTTTTTTTTTTTTTACAGAGAGGAAGAGAGAGGGACAGAGAGATAGAAACATCGAGGAGAGAGAGGAGAGACATCCATCAGCTGCCTCCTGCACACCCCCCGCTGGGGATGTGCCCGCCACCAAGGTACATGCCCTTGACCGGAATCGAACCTGGGACCCTTCAGTCCGCAAGCCGACGCTCTATCCACGGAGCGACACTGGTCTCGGCTGTTTTTGTTGATTTTTAGACAGAGAGGAAGGGAGAGGGAGCGAGAGAAACACTGATGAGAGAGAAACATGGATTGGCTGCATCCTGCAGGCTCCCTCCTGGGGAATCAAACCTGCCACCTGGACCTGTGCCCTGACCGGGAGTGGAGCCTGGCACCTGGGCCCTGGGACAGGGCTCAGCCCACCGAGCCACACCACCCAGGCGGTGCCCGCCGTCTACTCGGATGCTTTCATGGGGGCTGGTACTCTTAAAGAAACGCCTCTCTTTCACGCCTCTTCTATACAACATGCCGTATTTTCCGACGTACAAGACGACCTCTTAACCCAGGAAAATCTCCTCTAAAGTCAGGGGTCGTCTTAAACACCGGGTGTCTTCTTAGAGGGCGAGTCTATCCCAAACTCTATATTTTAACTGGAAAAGTTGGGGGTCATCTTATACGCCCAGTCGTCTTACACACCGGAAAATAGGGGTCCACGGATACGATTCTATCACATGGTGTTTATTTGACTCTGAAAAAGCACTGTCTTAGAGGAAATGGGTACCCCCAGACCTGCGGGAAAGTTTGGTGCAAGTGTGGGTGAGCCAGGTCTCGCTCTAGTCTGATTTGCATGCTTTGGAGAAGTGAAAACTGCTCCAGGGACTCCACCAACCTCACGGGGCTTCCAAAGCGATTCCCTGTTTTGTTTTTTTTTCTGTAACGGCCACGTCTTCCCTGTTTGGTGTGGTGCCCTGACCCGGCAGTGTTATGCAAGAGACTCGGTGCTCACATGGTTACCACAAGAATGTAGCATCGATTATGTAACCGCGCGGGCTTTTGCCCCGTGTCCGCGGGGCCATTAGCCGAGCTTCCTTTCAGGAGGGCAGGAAGCGGCGAGCATTCATTTAACTCACAAACATCTGCCTTTGGATCTTCCTCTTCATCACCAAACGCGCCTGACCTCCCCCCGTGGAAGGCATGGGTGCTTAGGATTGATGTGGGATATTAATGTTTTAACAGTCTGCCTGTTATCCAGATTGTCGTTTACAATTAAACACTATTTTTTTTAAATGAAGATAATATCTATACGGACTTTGAGTGGTTTTAGAACCTAAAGCAATGATAAAATTATAGGTTACTTTATAGTTAATTTGTCTGGATTCATAAAAATCATTTAAGGGAAACTGAAGGTCTAGAAATATTAGGGGTTGCTGAAGGAGTTTTGTTGTTGTTGTTTGTTTGTTTGTTTTTTTAAATCATCTTTGGTCTATTTTCCAGGGTGTCTTGTTCAGAGGATGGACTTTATAATGTTTTTCTTACTACAATTTCCAGAGCCCCCTCCCTTTCAGGATCGACGACACCGATCCTGTGAGAAGGCATCCCTCGGTTTACCCAGGGTTTTGTTAACATCCACACCAACAGGAACTATAACCAGCTGGCGTGCAGGTGATGGGCAGGCTGCAACCAGTGGGTGCCTGCTGTGTACTGGCCTTTGGGAAGGGTGACAGGTGGGTCCACAGCCCGCCCCTGACAGCCAGCTAGAGCTATTGATACCAGTGCCATTTATCGCGGGAAGCCTCTTGGGCAGAGGGCCAGTGCCACGTGCTCACATGTGCAGAGAAGATGCATCGGTGTCAGGGGGCGAGGCAGGGAGGCTGGGGGACTGGAGGTGAGAAACATGGCAGGGGACTTTCTACAAAGTCACATCGGTGACTAGTAGCCAAGGATTCCTGGGGGTGGGGGAGCAGGTGGGTGTCTGGCATTGTGGAGCCTGTTAGAGGAGGGGTCCCTGACCTCATTAGAGAGTCTGTAGGACATGACAGATCACACCCCCGTGACAATGCGTTGATCACTTCCTAGCGATCACATGGAAAGATCTCAGAGGTAAAACCCCACCTGTTTGCCCTGGGCTGCTTGCTGAGGGGTGATTTTGCTCGGATGGCTATATTTTTAAATAAGTCACACGTATTAAAACCGGCGGAAAGAAATTGTGGCTTTTGTATAGACTTCATTTGTATAAGTAGACGAGTTTGCCGTGTCATCAAGGTTGGTCTGATATTTTATGAAGTTTATAAGCATTTTTGAACAGGAGGTTCAAGATTCAAGAATCGGTGAGCAGCGTGAAATTGATAGCTGGAGGCACTCATGGTCGAGGTTGTAAAGGAAAACCAACCAAGACAGGAACCTGCTCATGGACCAACGAGTCCACCAAATGCTGGATCAATGTGTCAACTTCCCTCTCAGGCTGCTCACAGGGGTGCAGGCTGCATGATAAAGACCTCTTCTCACTGGGTGAGGAAAACCATCGCTTTAAAACATCTTGGGATCTACCTGGACCCTCATTTTAAAATGTTTTGAGGAACATAGGATTCAAATGATGAGCACGTGGATATTGCTTTCTCTACGAATGACTCTGCGTACCTTACCAAAACACACACAGACAGAACTGGATTGAAAAGTAACCACGCATGGAAGTGTGTTTGGGTAATTGGGACGCCCTCCTGGCTGCATGGACAGAGGGGCTGGAAGGCTGCATTCCCACATCCTGTCTGTCTCCATCCTTTCCCGGGGGAGCTGCTGGAGATGGGTGCTCACACTGCCTGACCAGGCTGAACCACCCCCGCGCTGGCGCTGTCTATGGGGTCGCACTGCCCTCTTCCTACTCTGCAGACTGGATGGCATTTTCTCCACGGGGAACGAGGAAGCTCGTTTACTTCACCAAAAACGGCAACAACATCGGATGCCACCCGACCCGAGGCCGCCCGCCCGCCCGGCAAGCTGTACGGGGACCATTAATTGGGGACCAAAGTGTCCGTCCATTCGCAGGAGGCTTGGAGTAACGGATGCGCAGAGGTCTCCTTTTCCCTTTGCTGACACATCCCCGGGGGAGGCCAGAGAGAAGGAGAGAATCCGCAGGAAGAAGCCCTCCTGCAGGTGTGAGGCACCTGGACACGGGGAGGGAGGGAGGTGGGAGGAGTGGCGCGCTCTTGCGCCTGGGTGCTTGGCACGGGGACCGGGGACCGCACAGGATTTCCCAGGAAGGAAAGGTGGCCCCGAGTCTGCTGCATCCAGAGCGGCGGAAACGGACTCTGGGATGAAGCAGGGAGCGCGGTGAACAGAGGGGATCCATTCGCAGCCAACACCTGCCCCACGGCCCCTCCCCGTTGTCCTGCCCTTTCTCTCCGGTTTGGTCCAGGAAGGGTGCGCCTTCCCGCACGCATCGCATCGCATCGCAGAGGGACGGGGAAGGTCGCGGTGCGCTTCCACAAAAGGGGTCAGTGAGGATGGTTAAATGCGCGCCCCGATGGGACAGACCCTGGGAGAGCCATTTGAGGGCTCCCTCTCCCCTCTACCCCCTGCGCCCTGCACAGGTCTGAGGCTTCCATTCAAGCTCAGTGTTTGTAGCGGGTAAGTTGCGAAACGACGCCAAAAAAAGGCAGCGAAAGGAACGTCAACGCCAAGAAGAAACACACGTTGCGTGTAAAAGGATGCCCAGTGGACACCGGGAGGGGAAACGCGCCCTCCCCAAAGCGGGCGGGCAGCTGCGGAGACGCTGCGCTTGGCACCGCGACTCCCCGGGGAACTGCCAGCGGGGCCGGCGAGCGTCTGCGCTTGGAGAGCTGGGCAGACCGTCCCAGGGGCAGATCCGTTCTCCCTTCCTTCGCCGCCCTCACCCCCCAAAACAAAGCTAAAAAGAAACGACACAGCCCCCCCCCCCTCCTCCCCACTGAGCGCCTGGATCCTGTTCTGGAGGCTCAGGGACTTGCGCCCCCGGACGCCAGGGCCGGCGCCCCGCACTCCCTCCCCGCGATGCGCAAAGCGCGCGCGCCAGGGGAGCCTCGTGAGGTCCTGGCCCCGTTCGCTCCCCAAACCCACGCGCCCTGCCCCGCGGCGGCGCGGCGTTCGGGTGGGAGCCGGGAAAGCCCCGGCGAGGGGAGACTCCGCGGCGAACCCCACACCAGAAACACCGGGGAGCTGGCCGCAGAGACGGGGAAACTTTTGGGGGTGTGTGTGTGTGCGTGCGAACGGGCCCTGGGATGGGCGCCCCCGGGGGCCGGCGGAGGCGCCTTCGCCAACGCCTCTGGCTTCGCTGGCCGCTGGCCCTTGGGCCCCCAGCCAGCCTGGGGCGCGCGCTCCGTCCCTGGGAAGGTGGCCTGGTTTGGGGAGCCCGGGCAGCCCGTCCCGCCGTTGGACAGCGGCTCGGCACCCCTTTCCCCCCCAAACTCTAACCCCCCTGGGGCGGTGGTGGCCCCGCCGCGCGCGGACACCCCACGCCTCCTTTGCGCTCCGGCGGCCCAAACCTCCCCACTGGGGCGGCTCCTGGGGCGCAGCGCCCTGGGGGCAGCACATGTCCCTCCAGAGGCCGGAGAAGAAAGGGCCGGCTCTCTCTCTCTCTCTCTCTCTCTCTGAGCGACCGGCTGGGTGCGCCTCGGGGCGCGGGGGCCGAGAGAGAGAGTTCAGGGGTTCTCTCTCTTTTTGGAGCCGCAGGTGCCCCTTCCATTCCCTGCCACCGCCAGGCCGGGCGCCACGCACAGGGATCTCTCCTTTAGGAACCTGGTGGGGAGGAGGACGGGCCTGCAGCCTGGTGGTTTGTGGGGAGCGCGGGGCGGTCACTTCACCCGCACCCCCACGTCCAGCTGGCACTGCCGGGCACCTCGGGGCCCAGCTCCTGGGCAGCTGCGGGCGCGGACGAGGGGCGCGGGCGGAGGCGGCTCGCCGGGCTGGGGCCGCCGCAGGGGACCCCTCCTGCCCTGGGCGCCCCGCACCCCAGAGGCGCACCCCATCCGCGGAGGGTCTCGGGGCGCTGGAGCCGGGCGGCGTGGGGAGCGCTCGCTCCGCCCGTGGGCGTCCCCCTCCGCCGTCGCCACCTCCGCTACCTCCGCCTCCTCCTCCGCCTCCATGGGCAGCGGCTTTGCGGCGCTTCTCCCCGCGCCTCGGCCCCCCGAACGCGCGCACCCACCGCGCCAGGCTCGCCGGCAGCGGCCCGGAACCCGCGGAGGGTGCGCGCCGGGCGCCGGGCACCGCGGCAGCCGGAGAGGAGGTCCGGGCGAGGCGCGGCCGTCTGTCTGGCCAGCGAGGGCCGGTCCTGCGGGGGCGGAGCCGAGGCCCAGGAGGCGGAGGAGGAGGTGGAGGAGGTGGAGACGGAGAGGAGGAGGAGGGAGGCCATGGCCAACCGCGAGGCGCCGCGCGCTCCCCGCCCCCCGGCTCCCCCGGTTTCCCTGCCTCCCTGCCCGCCGCCGCCTCCGCCTCCAAGGACCCGCCTGGCCCCGGCCCCGCGCGCCCCGCCCCGCGCGCCCCTCTCCACCCCGCCAGGCGCGCGCGGGGGGCCCCCTCGGCTGTCCCCTCCTCCTTCCCCTCTTCCTGGCACTTGTGGCCGCCGCCCCCGCGCCCCCTCTTCCTCCTGCTGCTCCCCGCGTCCCCTCCTCACCGCCTGCCACCTCCCCGCGCCGCTCCCAGGAAGGGCGGGCGCATTGGCGGCGGCGGCGGTGATGCCCAAGGACCCGAGGCAGCTGCGCCCCTGAGCGTCCCCACCCCAGCGGCGGCGGCGGCGGCTCCTCCTCCCTCGGGCGCTCCTGGTCCTGCGGCTCCCGAGCCCCGCCTGCTGCTGCCGCCGCCGCCGCCGCCGCTGCGCCCCGGCTCCCGCTCCGGCCTCGGCTCCGGCTCCGACATGGACGATGGACCCTCCAGCCGCGCGAGCTGCTTCCGAAGGCTGACCGAGTGCTTCCTGAGCCCCAGTGAGTGCCGCTGCCGGCTCCCCAATCCCCGATCCCCGATCCCCGCGGGGGGCACCTCCAGGGAGAGAGAGAGAGAGACAGGGGCGCCCGCTGGGAAGGGACCCCGGGGGCTCCCCAGGCTGGGCGCGCGCGCGCACGGGGGGGAGACCCGGCTGATCCGCAGGCTCCGGGCGTCCAGCGCCGGACCGGCTGCCCGCGTGGCCGCCCCGGGCTGTCCCGGCCACAGTGTGCCGGACCCGGCTCCGCGCTCCCCGACTCGGGTTTGCCTTCCCCGCGCGCCCCAGCCCCGGGACCCTTTGGCCCCGCGCGCGCTTCGTTCCCCGGGGGAGGGAGGCGGTGTCCGTGGGGGAACCCCCCGGCGGGGAGAGAGGGCGCGGGCCAGGGACACCCCCCACCAGCCCAGCCTGGACCCCAAGGGGAAGGCTCTCCCGTGCGCCCCCACCCCGCCCCGGGGCTCGGTGTCCCCGCCCCACCCCGTGACCCCGGTCCAGCCCGGGAGGAGCCGGTTCCGGGGCGGACAGGGCTAGCCGGTGGGGACGCACCCCCACCAGCACCCTCCCCGCATCCTGGGGGGGCAGCGGGCGCTCGCTCCTTGGTGATGGGAGGACAATGGGCTTTGGTGGTGGTGGTGCAGGAGGAGGAGGAGGAGGAGGAGGAGGGATCCCGGCCACCTCGCCCCCAGCCACCCGGGCATGAGAGGGGGCGCGGGGAGCCGGGGGGCAGAAGGCGTGTCGCGGGGGAGAGGGCAGAGGGAGCGCCTCCATCTCGCCAGGCAGAGGTGCGCCAGCAGCGGCCGGGAGGCGGGCGGCGATGCCCGGGGACCAGGCGCCCGGCGCGCCGCGGAGGGGACCGCCTTTGTCGCCCATGGAGGGCGAGCGAGGTGAGGGCGGGGTCCGGGGTGCCCGCAGAGTCGGGGCACGGCTGCTCCAGGCCCGGCGCGCGGGGCTGGGGCGCATCTTTCACCGCGTGCTCCATGGAGCCTTTGTCTGCGCCTCCCCGGGAACCGCGCTTCCTTGGCGCCTGCTCCTCTGGCTCTGCCCGGCGGCGGGGGGCTCTGCTGTGGGGGCTTCCTGCTCCCCATCCCGGCTTCCCGGCTTCCCGGCACCCCGGGTCCAGCCCCTCCTCGCGGCTGAAACTTGTCCGGGGTGCCTTTGGGGTGCAGCCGCGGGGCGTGCCCGCCTGGCCCAGTGTGGGGGGGGGACCGGGCTGACCACTCCCCTCCTAGGGAGCGAACCTGCCTCCCAGGCTGGGGGTGAGGTGGGTGGAGGTGGAGGGACCGCCTGGCCCGTGGTCTCTCACACACCCACCCCGTGGCCAGCGCGGGGGCTCTGCTCTTGGGAGCTGCTTGACCGCCTCGGGCGGGGGGCAGGGGCCCTGGTCTGGGAGCTGAGCTCCCCCATCCTGTGCAGCAGCACCCCAGTTCCTGCAGCCCCCCCCGCCGCCCGCCCTGCAGGGTGGAGGCGTTCAGAGAGGTGGCCAGTGAGGAGGGATGGGGTCTGGGCACCCGAGGTGCCTTCCGAGTGGACAGTGGCACCTGCCGAGACCCCCCCCCCTCCTCCCCACGGGCTGTGATGGAAGGTCAGAGCCGGCCTGTCAGCTCCACCTGCCCGCACAGGGCTGGCCTCTTCCTCCTCCCGTGCATTCCCTCCTCAAACATCAGCCTCTCCTCCTACAGCCCTCCGCGTGGGCCGGTTGAAGGCTGCCCCCTCTCCCCTGTGACCACGTGGCTCCTGGGAGAGGCGGGTGCGGAGGGGACAGGGGTGTAGGCATCGGCTGGACCCGTTTCCTAAAAGGTTGAGGTTTTGTTTGCAGGTGGGGGGGTCCTGCTTTGGGCAGGGGTGTGGTGTGGGGGGCAGGCATGTGGTGAGGGGTGTTTGGCACAGAGAGAAGGTGAGCAGGTAAATGTGGTGAAGTGGTCCCAGGAAGACCCCCAGCCGGCTTCCCCTTTGGAAGGACAGGGCATCTGGAGGGGACAGGGGACAGGGGTCCCTCTGCCATCCCCACAGGGAGAAGCTGGGCCAGGGCACATGGGAGAGCTGTGTGCTGTGGCTCCCCAGGTGGCAGGGGAGGGCTGCCCGGTGTGTGGACAGGAATGGACCATCGAGTCTTGGGGCCGGGGCCGGGGCAGTGAGTACAAAGGCGCTTTGACGGTCAGCCTGTTATCAGACACCTCGCTCGAGGGGAGTGGGCAGCGGCTGGACTGATGCTCGAGGGACGGAGCCGTTTCTGCTGGGACTCCGCACCCTCCACGGCGGCGGGGTCTCTGTGCCTGTCGTGCTGACAGCCGCGTGGGGCTGGACTGCTCCAGTGTCGCCAGTTGGCAGACTTTTCAGGTCCTTGGCAGTTAAAACGCGACTTTGGGGAAAAGTCTGGGTGCTGTGCGGATGTAAAGATGCCCACACACACGCAGATGGATCTGTGATTGTGTTTAAGACCTCACCCGAGGGTAATTTTTCCATTGATTCCTAGAGAGAGTGGGGTGAGGGGATTGGGGGGCAGAGAGAAAAACATGGATGTGAGGTGAGAGAGACACGTCAGGTAGCTGCCTCCTACTGGAGGCCCCACTGGGGCCAGGGATCCAGCCTGCAGCCGAGGTCCGTGCCCTTGACCGGGAATTGAACCTTTGACCCTTTTTGGTTAGCAGGCCGACCTCTGACCACTGGGCCGAACCGGCCAGAGCACAGAGGTAGTAGTTTAGTGGTGTTGACGCCCTCTTCCCTTTCAGGGTGACCTCTTGGTCTGATAAGCAGGTGGTTGTGTACAGGGCTGCGGTCAGTTACCCGTTAGAGCAGTGGTTCCCACTGGGGGTGGTGGTGGTGGTGGGTGGGGTGAGGCACGCCCCACGGGGGGCGATTTAATTTTTAAGGGGGGCAATTCGGGAATGAGTTATTCACAGTGAAAGTTGTGCATTTCTTACGGCTCTAGTGCCTCATCTATGGTATATAAATAAATATTGTGACCCACTTATGCCCTTCAGCTCTCTATCATACATTTTGAAGCTTTATTTGCTATGTTTTCATATCCCTTCATATTACTATTTTTAACAGTTTCTTAGTGATTCCTTCCTCAGTCCTTCAATGGTCCTTTCGTTCTTTTCTTTTTCTCTTTCGTGGATGCCGTGCTCTTGGGAAGCTGGTTTAGACCAAGTTCACGGCCTTGTCGTAGGCTTCCTCCACGCGGCTAGGGGTTCACTTTATGAAGAATAAGAATTCTATGGCCAAAACCGGTGTGGCTCAGTGGATAGAGCATCGGCCTGTGGACTGAAAGGTCCCAGGTTCGATTCCGGTCAAGGGCACGTATCCTGGTTGCGGGCACATCCCCTGTGGGAGGTGTGCAGGCCGATCAATGCCTCTCTCTCATTGATGTTTCTAACTCTTCTTCTCCCTGCCTCTCTGTAAAAAAAAAAAAAAAAAAAAAATGAATATTGCCATGGGGGGGGGGTATCCGGGTTTTCGGGCCGCCGGGGGGGGGCGTGGCCAAAAACAGGCTGGGATCCACTGTGTTGAAGGAATGCCCGTCTTACCTTAACTGCCCCCAGAAAGCACCCTGAGTAGCAGCTCTGATACCCCAGTGACAGTCCCATCCCGCGGCCCGCATCGCGTTCTCACGGCTTCCCTGCTTCACTCCACGCACAGAGCAAAGCCATTCAGAGCTCCCGCCCGTGCCAGGCCTCCATCCCGAGGAACCCACCCACCCGCCCACCCACCAGGGGGAGAGCCCCCGGGAAGCGGGCTCAGCGCTGATGCCTGGCGCCCCCAGGTCCGTGGCCCGCCTCTGTCCCCATCAGGCCTTTCCTGACTTCCTCTCATCCCTCCATCCGCCTGGAATGCTGACCTCTGCCCTTTTCAGAAAGTTGCTGGCTGGAATAGAACATGTCTGCCCAGGGACAGCACCAGGGCCTCGGGGGACCGAGCAGCCAACTTTACAGGGGTGCGTGCTTGTGCATGCGTGTGCATGTGTGTGCATGTGTGTGTGTGTGTGCCAGCGAAGCCGAGAAGTGCCGCTGGGCTAGGCCAGCGGGAGCCTCAGAGACCTTGCCCGTGTCTCTCCCTCTCACCATGCCCAGCTCCCCGATGGGCGTGGAGCCCCAGCGGCTGCTCTGAGCGGGGCAGAGAGTGGCAGAGAAAGGAGGGCGGGCAGCCAGGGCACGGAGGGCAGGGGACAGGCCGGTGAGGCAGGTGCAGGTGTTGGCTGGTTCTCACGTACTCCGCGCAGAGAGTGCGCGTGTTTCCAGGAGCTGTGGGATGGAAATATGTCTGTGCGCATCCCTCTTGCTCTGCTTCTTGAGGCTTATGGCATGTGCGGCCGACCCTTGCGCACACGGACACACACAGGGTCCACTGAAGAGCCGGTGAGATGGATGTGTGGACGCTCCCCTGTATTCATGCCTCACCACTCGCTGTGGGCCTGGGGAGGCCGAGGCCACCGGATGCCGGGGGCGCGTTGGGCACCAGGCTAGACCAGGCCGCTGGGGGTGGGGGGACAGGCCAGCCGCGGCAGCAGAGGCGGGGGCAAGCCCCCTGACACTCCCCGGCAGGCAGTGATGAGGCCTGGGCCGTGCGAGGTGGTGGCGGAGACGGGAATGATGAGAACGGTGTCCTCGGAGGACCTGGCCTCGGAGGTGGACACGTGCCGGGAACAGCAGAGCCAGGCCAGGGCGGGGCCCGCAGACCAGGTGTGTCCGGCAGATGCCAGTGGCTAGAGGCATCAGAGAGGACTGCCGTCTGCCGGGCAAGCTTTGCGAACTGGGGGGAGCTAGTTAGGGCCGTGAACATGGCACGTTGGTTCTCTCTCTCTCTCTCTCTCTTTTTAAAAAAATATTTTTATTAATTTTTTACAGAGAGGAAGGGAGAGGGATAGATAGTTAGAAACATCGATGAGAGAGACATCGATCAACTGCCTCCTGCACGCCCCTCACAGGGGATGTGCCCGCAACCAAGGTACATGCCCTTGACCGGAATCGAACCTGGGACCTTTCAGTCCGCAGGCCGACGCTCTATCCACTGAGCCAAACCGGTGTCAGCAATTCTCTCTCTTTTTTTAAAAAATACATTTGTTATTGATTTCAGAGAGGCGGAGGGAGGGGGAGAGAGAGAGAGAAACATCCACGAGGAGAGGGACTCATTGATCGGCCGCCTCCTGCACGATCGGGGATTGAGCCTGGATGTGCCCTGACCGGGAGTCCAACCCTGACTTCCTGGTTCAAAGGTCGATGCTCAGCCGCTGAGCCACGCTGGCTGGGCACGACCTTCTCTTTTAATGAAAAAACAAACAAAAAAAAAACCCACCTGGGCGAACAAAGAAAATCTGCAGCAATTCGAACAAGAGCGCAGCAGGACGAGGGGGCGTCTTCCTTCATCTCAGCCTGACACAGTCGCTCAGAGGCTTCCCCCACGTCTCCCTCCCCGCGAGGACAGGAGGTGCAGGCAGCGCCACAGGGCAGGTCAGCCCCTGGCAGGGGAACGGGTGGGCGGCATGGTGAGGTCAGGGCACAGCCCTGGGCCGCGCACGTGGGAGTTGCTGAGAGGCCAGGTCTTCAAAGCTCTCGTCACGAGGGAGAAGCATCGCGCCGGGCGGCCGAGCCGAGGCGATGACGCCGTGTTTACGCGCAGCAGGTGGACACGGGGTGGCGGACTCCCGCCAGCGGATCCCAGCCAAGTGTTCATTGAAGGACAGCTGGGGGAGGGCGACGGGAGGAGAAAGTAACTTCCACGAGGACGGCTGTTGCTCCCTCGAAGGGAGAGCTCTGGCAGGTGTGGATTCAGAGCCTTCTCATTGCCTTCCCGGAGGAGGAGAATGAGCTGCTGGAGTCGGTCCCTGGGGCTAAGGGTGGGTGCAGTGCAGGGCTTGGGTGCGGGGGGTGGGGGGCCCTCTCTGAGGCCCGGGAGATGCCGCTGTCCGGTCTGAGTGGCACTGGCCACGCTCTGGAAGCTTCCGGCTCGCTGCTGGCCTGCGCCCTCACCTCTGCCTTCTGTGCCCTCCCCGTGCGGGAGCCGGAGGGCCCTGGGACGGCAGGTGGCCGGCGCACAGATCGAAGGGCTCCGGCGTTTGCGTTGGAAACTCACGGGTGAAAAGAGACAGTTGACGGGGTGGTGCTTGTCTGCAAGGCACGGAGACAGGGAAGGCCATGCACAGAGCGGGACGCTCTTTATTTATTTTTTTTAATATATTTTATTGATTTTTTTACAGAGAGGAAGGGAGAGGGATAGAGAGTCAGAAACATCGATGAGAGAGAGACATGGATCAGCCGCCTCCTGCACGCCCCACAGTGGGGATGTGCCTGCCAGCAAGGTACAAGCCCTTGACCGGAATCGAACCTGGGACCTTTCAGTCCGCAAGCCGACGCTCTCTCCACTGAGCCACACCGGTCTCGGCGAGCAGGAGGCTCTTGACCTCGGCCGGGGGGAGCCAGGACTCACCCCTGGGAGGCCGGCCGTTTTCCGAAGGGCCTGGGGCTATGGGAGACACAGGCAGAGGAAGGCGGGGAGCCACCCAGGGTCTGACGGCCCGGGAGAGGCTCCCGAAGGGGCCCATCCGGGTGTGACACCAGGTTCCTCCGCCGCCTGGGCTCGGAGGGAACGGCCTGGTGGCCCCTCGCAGGCCCGGAGGGCACGTCCACAGGCGCAGGTCGCCAGCAGAAACAGCCGGGGGGCCGGGAGGTGGGTGGTGGGTCAGGAGAAGGTTATCGGGGCTGAGGCTGAGTCTGAGGCCCCGGTATCCTGGGCCCTGAGCCTGGAAGGACGCGGAGAGCTCAGGGAGGGAGGCGGCTCCAGGGCTGAGGCCTCCTCCCTGGCGGAGGCTGACGTCTGAGCAGAGGAGCCCACGGGTGAGAAGCAGAGGAAGTGAGGGAGATGGAGGGAGAGGCGGCCGCAGCG
>JAAGEH010002184.1:0-11415 GCA_011751065.1 Lasiurus cinereus
CCCCCACCTGCCTGCCTGAGCGTGGGAGCTGACAGGGGTGGACGAGAGGGGGAACCTGAGCCGACAGGGCAGGAAGGTGGGTGCGGTGGGCGCACCGGGGTGGGCAGAGGGCCCGCCGCGCTCGGAGTTATTCTGGGGTGCTCCACTGCGAGCCGAGAGCCGCGTGACATTTACAGAAGCGGTGCTTTCCTCTTCGTGTCACTCATGTCACTCACTCCCCTTCACGTCAAACCGCGCTGCCTTCTCCGAAGCCTGCGGCACAGACACACCTCCGGGAGGAGGCGGCTCGGGGGCTGAGGGGAGGGGGCCTGTGGGGGATGAGGGGTGCCTCACAGTGCTGTGCTCCATCTGCAGCCCCACCCCAGGGGCCAGCGGTTCAGTGCCCTCTCCCGGCTTTTCTGGAAAGCTCTGACCAGATTGTGGGGACAGAGGACACAGGCCGGGGTAACGTAGGTGGTGATGGGAAAGCGTGGCTGAGCGTCCACCTAGGAACCAGGAGGTCACGGTTCGATTCCCAGGCAGGGCACAGGCCCCCGTGGCGGGCTCCATCCCCCGTGGGGGACGTGCAGGAGGCAGCCGGTCCCTGATTCTCTCTCAACACTGATGCTCCTACCTCTCTCTCGCCTCCACCCCCCCCTCTCTCTTCCTCTCTGAAATACATAAAAATAAATTTCGAAAAGAAAAGAGAAACATAGCTATTTCTCTTCCTACCAAGTGCATTTGACGCGACGGTCCTGGGTTTTGAAGTGGCTGTATGCTGCCCATGGATTTAAAATGCTGTCCCTCCCAGAATCCCGTACTCACTCTCGTGTGTACAGCCAAACCAGCAGCCTCCCTCCCTCCTGCCCTCCCGTCCCTCCCTTCATTCCCACACGCTGCTGAGGATGCACACTGTCCACAGCTGCCCTCCCCGGCAGGCCCCTGGCCCCGTGGACGGCAGTGTGAATCCCGGGGGCAGAATGGGGGGAGCTGAGGTGTCGGCGGGAGCGAAAGGTGCAGGCACAGCGGCTGCGGGCAGTGGCTTCCCGCTGGCACCAGCCGGGACCAGACCTCCCTCTCCATGGCCCTCCCAGCCCCGTGAGAGGAGCCAGGTGCACAGACACAGCTGGGCGTTAGGAGGGCCGGGAGCGCAGCAGCCAGGACTGATTGAGGACGGAGAGGGGTCCTCTCGGCCATCTGACACAGACTTTCCAGAACGATACCTCTGCTCGGTGAGCACGCTCCCTGCTTCGACAACGATCAATGTGGGAACCTCTTTCCACGTCCCGCGTGGTTCAGGGTTCCCGGTTCAGGGTTCGGGTTCTGGAGGAGGCCGCACGCCAACGAAATGAGGGGCCAGAAAACATTAATTTGGCGATATTGGTGGGCCAGGCGGGAGCCTTCCTCTAGTGCAGTGGTTCTCAACCTGTGGGTTCGTGACCCCTTTGGGGGTCGCACGACTCTTTCACGGGGGTCGCCTAAGACCATCGGAAAATGCATATATTGACATCACGATGCATCACAGTAGCAACATTTCATGGTTGGGGTTCACCATCTCATGAGGAACTGTAGGCCAGGGTCGCGGCCTTAGGAAGGTTGAGAACCGCTGCTCTATAGTGGAAAGGACTGCCACCTTCCTTTGGCCTGGCCATCCCTTTTATATTTAGGTTTGGGATCAACCCTTTGCCCTGAAGCAGGCCATTCCCGTCACAAGTAGATTATCTTTATCCGTCAGGATGGACATGATGATTTGATGGGGACGTTCATTGTCTCCATGAGAGGGGGTGGCTGGCTTTGACCTTTCAGAGCTTCCAGGTGGATCACCAGCCTTCTGGTCTCCTGTTTACATCCATTCAGTGAGAACAAGGTTTGGTGTCCGACAGATCACTGATCCCGAACCATTAAGCCGATGGCCTTCACGCAGGTGGACGCCTGTGGCCGCAGGCTGGTGGAGGGCCTCCGAGACCCTCCCTCAGCCTCTCACGGCCTATGGCGGCTGCTGGGGCGGAAAGAGGGGGGTGGCAGGCGCCTTTGCAAACCCGCCCGTGGAGTCTGCGGTCGCCATGACGGCGGGGCCACACCCCTCACACGGGGCTGAGTGCTGAGGGAGCTGCTTCTCGCAACTGCTGCCTGTACCCTGCCTGCAGTGTGCTCTGTGTGTGTCTCAGTGGTGAGAGCAGGGGCCCCTGCTCCAAAGGGCCTCGGGGTCGATTTCCGATTCAGGGTGGGTTACCTGCATCGCAGGTTCCGTCTCCAGCCCCGGTCGGGGTGCGTGTAGGAAGCAACCCGTCGATGTGTCTCTCTGATAGTGACCTTTCTCTCCATCCCTCCCTCCGCTCTCCCCCTTCTCTCTCCCAGAAACCCAATGGAAATGCCCTCAGTGGGGGTGCAGAAAGGAAAAGAAGGGGTGGCAGGCCGCTGGGCCAGCAGCCTCGTATCCCGGGGAGCTCAGGAGGGACTGGGGTCCTCGGCCCCAGGCACACCCGAATCTGCAACGCTGGACGTGGCAGCCGCTTCCCGAACCCTCGGGAGGACAGGCCTGCTGCTGTCAGGGAACACACACACACACACACACACGCACACACACGCGCACACAATACACACATGCACACACATGCATGCGCCCACACACTCTCACACATGTGTGCACACATACCCCTTTCCAGAACAATCACTGATGTGAGCATGGAGGCGTAAGATACATAATTCTGAGCTTTTCTTTTAAAATTGTTCCTCTTGCCGAAACCGGTGTGGCTCAGTGGATAAAGCGTCGGCTTGTGGACTGAAGGGTCCCGGATTCAATTCCGGTCAAGGGCATGTGCTTGGTTGCAGGCACGTCCCCAGTGGGGGGCATGCGGGAGGCAGCTGATGGATGTCTCTCTCTCATCGATGTTTCTGACTCTCTATCCCTCTCCCTTCCTCTCTGTAAAAATCAATAAAATATATTTTTAAAAAAATTGTTCCTCTTTCTATAGACCTTGGGCCTACGTGTTGGGAAGCTGGGAGGTAAGAGCTGCTGCAGAACCCAGACTTGGGAGCCTTTTCCGGCCGTATCCTTTGTCGGGAGGTTCTTCATGACTTTTTGATGCCAACTTGGATGCTTTCCGCTCGCACTGCGGCTGGTGTCCGCCGCCTAAAGCACTGGTTGTCAACCTTCCTAAGGCTGCAACCCTTTAAGACAGCTCCTCATGGGGTGGTGACCCCCAACCATAAAATTATTTCCGTGGCTGCTTCATTGCTGTCATTTTGCTACTGTGATGAACTGTCATGTAAATATCTGATAGGCAGGATGTATTTTCGTTGTTACACATGGAACATCATTAAAGCATAGTGATTAATCACAAAAACAATATGTAATTATATATTGTGAAATATTTATTTCTAATGACACATAAATGAAATGTTGTCTTGAATCGTGGTGTCGCATGGGCAACAGTCTTCCTAGGACAACAGTAAACGACATGGCTACACTTTGTGACACCGAGGAGCGGTGTGTGGGTTCCTAAGACCATGGGAAATAGGTGTTTTCCGCTGGTCTTAGGCGACCCCTGTGAAAGGGTCATTCGACCCCCAACCCCGGGCCACACCGACTGGACTGAACGCCGTCGGCACGCAGGTGCCCACGCCACCCATGGGAGATGCGGGATCTCCAAACCCACCGTGTCGATGGGAGATGTTTCTGGACCACCTCGTGTCTCCGCTCCTCTCCTCTGCTGATGTGCTAATGGAGCCGGGGGCGGGCGGGCTGCTGAGAACCTCTTTGCAGCAGGAAGCAGACGCTGTCCGTGTGGGTGACAGTGGATTTGGTGGCTGTTGCTAGGAGGGAGTGTCCGCCTTTGTGGTGCAGATTTACCATTCAGAGGGATTTTTTTTTTGCTTTTGTTTTTTTGTGGTAAGAGCTCATGTATAAGAACCGTTAGTAGGAAGAGAGAGAGAGAGGGAGAGAGAAACGGGAGGGGGGCGGGAGAGGCCGCCGAGGACTTCAGAAGCACGTCCGTCGGGAGGGACGGTAGTGGGGGCCGGGGCCAGCACAGACTGGCGTCACAGAAAACGGGGTCCGGCAGGCAGGCCGGGGAGGCGGAGGGGGTGGGAGGACACTCTTCAGTCCCTGTGTTTTGGGCTCCACAGGAAACGGTTGTGGGGATCTGAGCTCTCACCACCAGGGTTTACATTTCCAAAGGAAACCCCCATATGTTCTGACTTCTTAAGGGGATCCCCAGGATATTGCTCTCCCCGAGAAACTGGGGAGAAAGGGCTGAATACAACAGAGAAGGCATCCCAGGGAAGGAGGTGATTCCCGAGTCTTCGAGAAACAGAATCAAGATGAGAGAGAAAGAAAGAGAGAGAGAGAGAGAAAGAGAGAGAGAGAGAGAGAGAGAGAGAGAGGGAGGGGGAGAGGGAGGGAGACACTTGTCCCTTTTACTTATGCATTCGTTCATCTGTTGATTCTTTTTTAAAAAAATATATTTTATTGTTTTTTTACAGAGAGGAAGGGAGAGAGATAGAGTTAGAACATTGATGAGAGACACCATCAGCTGCCTCCTGCACACCTCCTATGGGGATGTGCTCAGCAAGCAAGGTCCATGCCCTTGACCGGAATCGAACCCGGGACCTTTCAGTCCACAGGCCGACGCTCTATCCACTGGGCCACACTGGTTTCTGCTGTCTGTTGATTTTTGTGTGTGCCCTCAGTGGGCATTGAACCCAGGACCTCGGCACATCAGGACAATGTCCCAACCATTGGAGCTACCAGGCAGGGCCGTTGTGCAAAGCTTTTGACAGTGAATCTACCCTTTTATGTTCAGATTGAGATTTACCCGCTCCGGGGAGACCCCTCCCCTCCTCCCCTCCCTGCCCCCCTCCCAGCACAGCCATCAGGTGCCCAGGAGCAGAAGGCAGTTTAAAGTGCAGTGGGAACTGAATAAGCCAAACCAATGACTGGAAAACAGGTTCACTTCCCTGCTTACGTTTCCGTGCATTATCCTGTGCCCGGTGGCCGGTTTCCGGCTTCGCGAGGGCGGGCTGGGAGCCGCTGGACAGTTCATCCCAGCTCAGCTGCTGGGGGCCGGGTGGGGTCACAGACTTGCTTTATTTTAATCTGTGTGGAGGGTGGGGCGACACTCTTACACCCAATAAAGACGGGTGGGGGGGCCTCTCGTGGCTGGAGGGTGTGAGAAAGCTCGGGCTGAGCTAAGCTACATCCCTTGCTCCCACCGCGGCCAGCGGGAGGGCTCTGAGCCGCGAAGACCTGTGCAATCATGGCAAACTCCTCCATGGAAACTTGGATAAACTCTCTCGAGGTACCACTGTGTAGAGTTTGGGATATATCCGCCCTATAAGACGACATCTGGTGTATAAGATGACCTCCGACTTTTGAGAAGATTTTCCTGGGTTAAAAAGTCATCTTCTACGCTGGAAAATACGGTAGCTCTCTGCCACACTGTAGGTCACTGTCCCGCCCTCCTGAGCTCTCTGCAGCTTGTAGCTCGCTGCCCTCCAGCTGATTGGTCGTTACCATCACAGCGTATGACTATTTGCATATTACCTCCTTATTATATGGGATTCTCCATGGGAACAAATGCAAACTGACTTTGGCCCCTCCCCTGTAGGGGGGCTCTATGGGCATTCATCGGAAGGGTCCCCAGTCCACTGTGACTTCTCCATTTGCTCCAATTCATGAATCCCCATTTTTGGTCCTCACCTACAGTGTGGCTGATCTCAATGTTCGGGGTGCTCCGAGACCCCAACGTCGTCAGCCTCTCCATCACTTCCCACCCCACCTGCTTCCCACAAACAGCGCTTCCTCTGGGTAACGCAGAGTTGGGGAGAGGCGCTCACAGCAGCCATTTGTATTTAAGTGAAGGGGACCATGTGTAACTTACGTGTCAGTGTGTAAGACTAGAGGCCCGGGGCACGCATTGGTGCACCAGAGAGGTCCCTCGGCCTGGCCTGCGGGATGGGGCTGACACCGGCTCTCCAGCATCCCCCGAGGGATCCTGGATAGTGAGAGGGTGCAGGCCAGGCCGAGGGACCCCACCCGTGTGTGATTTGGGGCTGGGGAGCGAAGTGCGAGGTTGGCCAGCCAGGGAGGGACCGAGGGAGGGCTGCAGGGTGTGTCTGGACCATCTTGCTCAGTCCCAATTGTCCGGACCCCAGCAGCAAGCTCACCTACCGGTCGGAGCATCTGCCCCCTGGTGGTCAATGCACGTCATAGTGACTGGTCGACCGGTCGACTCTCTGCCCCATGGTGGTCATAGGGAGTGGTTGAGCGGCCTTAACATACCATCATTTTTAATTCGGTTTAACTGTTCAATGTCAAACAAGTAGAATCTTTAGACTGTGTGGGCCAGCGTTTTAAGCTCCTATTTCCAGAGGAGCTGCTGGGAGTTAATGATGCCCCATGAGGTGTCTCCGTGGCCCCTGGGCAAGGCCTTAGCTGAATGGTAACCATGTGATTGGTGACTCACGCCAGGAGAATGTCGGTCTCACACCATGAAACAAAGGCCCTTGGGCCACCGTTCAGGAGCCGAGGCCACAGCCGAGCCTCTGGCAGGAGGGGGCAGATGAAGTCTGTACAGAATGGACACCGCTCGCCCACTGAGGCGTCTCTCTGGTTTCCCACCTGGAGCGCCCACGTGTGCCAGGGTTGTTTCTCGGGTCCCCCGCCAGGGGTCCCAGCGTGAGCTAATGCAGATGGTCCCGTCCTGCCCAGTTCGACCACAAACCCACTTGGGTTTGGGCCCGCTGGGTCCTTTATTATTATTTCTTTAAATATATTTTATTGATATATATATATTTTTTTTACAGAGAGGAAGGGAGAAGGACAGATAGAAACATCGAGGAGAGAGAGGAGAGAGAGACATCCATCAGCTGCCTCCTGCACGCCCCCCGCTGGGGATGTGCCCGCCACCAAGGTACATGCCCTTGACCGAAATCGAACCCGGGACCTTTCAGTCCGCAAGCCGACGCTCTATCCACGGAGCGACACTGGTCTCGGCTGTTTTTGTTGATTTTTAGACAGAGAGGAAGGGAGAGAAACACTGATGAGAGAGACACACGGATTGGCTGCGTCCTGCAGGCTCCCTCCTGGGGAATCAAACCTGCCACCTGGACCTGTGCCCTGACCGGGAGTGGAGCCTGGTACCTCCTGGGCCCTGGGACAGGGCTCAGCCCACCGAGCCACACCACCCAGGCGGTGCCCGCCGTCTACTCGGATGCTTTCATGGGGGCTGGTACTCTTAAAGAAACGCCTCTCTTTCACGCCTCTTCTATACAACATGCCGTATTTTCCGACGTACAAGACGACCTCTTAACCCAGGAAAATCTCCTCTAAAGTCAGGGGTCGTCTTAAACACCGGGTGTCTTCTTAGAGGGCGAGTCTATCCCAAACTCTATATTTTAACTGGAAAAGTTGGGGGTCCTCTTATACGCCCAGTTGTCTTATACACCGGAAAATAGGGGTACCCGGATACGATTCTATCACACGGCGTTTGTTTAACTCTGAAAGAGCACCGTCTTACAGGAAATGGGTACCCCCAGACCTGCGAAAGTTTGGTGCAAGTGTGGGCGAGCCAGGTCCCCTGGTTCTAGTCTGATTTGCATGCTTTGGAGAAGTGAAAACTGCTCCAGAGACTCCACAAACCTCACGGGGCTTCCAAAGCGATTCCCTGTTGTTGTTTTTTTCTGTAACGGCCACGTCTTCCCTGTTTGGTGTGGTGCCCTGACCCGGCAGTGTTATGCAAGAGACTCGGTGCTCACATGGTTACCACAAGAATGTAGCATCGATTATGTAACCGGCGCGGGCTTTTGCCCCGTGTCCGCGGGGCCATTAGCTGAGCTTCCTTTCAGGAGGGCAGGAAGCGGCGAGCATTCGTTTAACTCACGAACATCTGCCTTTGGATCTTCCTCTTCATCACCAAACGCGCCTGACCTCCCCCCGTGGAAGGCATGGGTGCTTAGGATTGATGTGGGATATTAATGTTTTAACAGTCTGCCTGTTATCCAGATTGTCGTTTACAATTAAACACTATTTTTTTTAAATGAAGATAATATCTATACGGACTTTGAGTGGTTTTAGAACCTAAAGCAATGATAAAATTATAGGTTACTTTATAGTTAATTTGTCTGGATTCATAAAAATCATTTAAGGGAAACTGAAGGTCTAGAAATATTAGGGGTTGCTGAAGGAGTTTTGTTGTTGTTGTTTGTTTGTTTGTTTTTTTAAATCATCTTTGGTCTATTTTCCAGGGTGTCTTGTTCAGAGGATGGACTTTATAATGTTTTTCTTACTACAATTTCCAGAGCCCCCTCCCTTTCAGGATCGACGACACCGATCCTGTGAGAAGGCATCCCTCGGTTTACCCAGGGTTTTGTTAACATCCACACCAACAGGAACTATAACCAGCTGGCGTGCAGGTGATGGGCAGGCTGCAACCAGTGGGTGCCTGCTGTGTACTGGCCTTTGGGAAGGGTGACAGGTGGGTCCACAGCCCGCCCCTGACAGCCAGCTAGAGCTATTGATACCAGTGCCATTTATCGCGGGAAGCCTCTTGGGCAGAGGGCCAGTGCCACGTGCTCACATGTGCAGAGAAGATGCATCGGTGTCAGGGGGCGAGGCAGGGAGGCTGGGGGACTGGAGGTGAGAAACATGGCAGGGGACTTTCTACAAAGTCACATCGGTGACTAGTAGCCAAGGATTCCTGGGGGTGGGGGAGCAGGTGGGTGTCTGGCATTGTGGAGCCTGTTAGAGGAGGGGTCCCTGACCTCATTAGAGAGTCTGTAGGACATGACAGATCACACCCCCGTGACAATGCGTTGATCACTTCCTAGCGATCACATGGAAAGATCTCAGAGGTAAAACCCCACCTGTTTGCCCTGGGCTGCTTGCTGAGGGGTGATTTTGCTCGGATGGCTATATTTTTAAATAAGTCACACGTATTAAAACCGGCGGAAAGAAATTGTGGCTTTTGTATAGACTTCATTTGTATAAGTAGACGAGTTTGCCGTGTCATCAAGGTTGGTCTGATATTTTATGAAGTTTATAAGCATTTTTGAACAGGAGGTTCAAGATTCAAGAATCGGTGAGCAGCGTGAAATTGATAGCTGGAGGCACTCATGGTCGAGGTTGTAAAGGAAAACCAACCAAGACAGGAACCTGCTCATGGACCAACGAGTCCACCAAATGCTGGATCAATGTGTCAACTTCCCTCTCAGGCTGCTCACAGGGGTGCAGGCTGCATGATAAAGACCTCTTCTCACTGGGTGAGGAAAACCATCGCTTTAAAACATCTTGGGATCTACCTGGACCCTCATTTTAAAATGTTTTGAGGAACATAGGATTCAAATGATGAGCACGTGGATATTGCTTTCTCTACGAATGACTCTGCGTACCTTACCAAAACACACACAGACAGAACTGGATTGAAAAGTAACCACGCATGGAAGTGTGTTTGGGTAATTGGGACGCCCTCCTGGCTGCATGGACAGAGGGGCTGGAAGGCTGCATTCCCACATCCTGTCTGTCTCCATCCTTTCCCGGGGGAGCTGCTGGAGATGGGTGCTCACACTGCCTGACCAGGCTGAACCACCCCCGCGCTGGCGCTGTCTATGGGGTCGCACTGCCCTCTTCCTACTCTGCAGACTGGATGGCATTTTCTCCACGGGGAACGAGGAAGCTCGTTTACTTCACCAAAAACGGCAACAACATCGGATGCCACCCGACCCGAGGCCGCCCGCCCGCCCGGCAAGCTGTACGGGGACCATTAATTGGGGACCAAAGTGTCCGTCCATTCGCAGGAGGCTTGGAGTAACGGATGCGCAGAGGTCTCCTTTTCCCTTTGCTGACACATCCCCGGGGGAGGCCAGAGAGAAGGAGAGAATCCGCAGGAAGAAGCCCTCCTGCAGGTGTGAGGCACCTGGACACGGGGAGGGAGGGAGGTGGGAGGAGTGGCGCGCTCTTGCGCCTGGGTGCTTGGCACGGGGACCGGGGACCGCACAGGATTTCCCAGGAAGGAAAGGTGGCCCCGAGTCTGCTGCATCCAGAGCGGCGGAAACGGACTCTGGGATGAAGCAGGGAGCGCGGTGAACAGAGGGGATCCATTCGCAGCCAACACCTGCCCCACGGCCCCTCCCCGTTGTCCTGCCCTTTCTCTCCGGTTTGGTCCAGGAAGGGTGCGCCTTCCCGCACGCATCGCATCGCATCGCAGAGGGACGGGGAAGGTCGCGGTGCGCTTCCACAAAAGGGGTCAGTGAGGATGGTTAAATGCGCGCCCCGATGGGACAGACCCTGGGAGAGCCATTTGAGGGCTCCCTCTCCCCTCTACCCCCTGCGCCCTGCACAGGTCTGAGGCTTCCATTCAAGCTCAGTGTTTGTAGCGGGTAAGTTGCGAAACGACGCCAAAAAAAGGCAGCGAAAGGAACGTCAACGCCAAGAAGAAACACACGTTGCGTGTAAAAGGATGCCCAGTGGACACCGGGAGGGGAAACGCGCCCTCCCCAAAGCGGGCGGGCAGCTGCGGAGACGCTGCGCTTGGCACCGCGACTCCCCGGGGAACTGCCAGCGGGGCCGGCGAGCGTCTGCGCTTGGAGAGCTGGGCAGACCGTCCCAGGGGCAGATCCGTTCTCCCTTCCTTCGCCGCCCTCACCCCCCAAAACAAAGCTAAAAAGAAACGACACAGCCCCCCCCCCCTCCTCCCCACTGAGCGCCTGGATCCTGTTCTGGAGGCTCAGGGACTTGCGCCCCCGGACGCCAGGGCCGGCGCCCCGCACTCCCTCCCCGCGATGCGCAAAGCGCGCGCGCCAGGGGAGCCTCGTGAGGTCCTGGCCCCGTTCGCTCCCCAAACCCACGCGCCCTGCCCCGCGGCGGCGCGGCGTTCGGGTGGGAGCGGGGAAAACCCCGGCGAGGGGAGCCTCCGCGGCGAACCCCACACCAGAAACACCGGGGAGCTGGCCGCAGAGACGGGAAACTTGGGGTATGTGTGTGTGTGTGTGTGTGTGTGTGTGTGTGTGTGCGCGCGCGCCTGGGAACGGGCCCTGGAATGGGCGCCCCCGGGGGCCCGCGGAGGCGCCTTCGCCAACGCCTCTGGCTTCGGTGGCCGCTGGCCCTTCGGCCCCCAACCAGCCTGGGGCGCGCGCTCCGTCCCTGGGAAGGTGGCCTGGTTTGGGGAGCCCGGGCAGCCCGTCCCGCCGTTGGACAGCGGCTCGGCACCCCTTTTCCCCCCAAACTCTAACCCCTGGGGCGGTAGTGGCCCCGCCGCGCGCGGACACCCGCGCCTCCGTTGCGCTCCGGCGGCCCAAACCTCCCCAACTGGGGCGGCTCCTCGGGCGGGCGCAGCGGCACGTGTCCCTCCAGAGGCCGGAGAAGGAAGGACCGGCTCTCTCTCTCTCTCTCTCTCTCTCTCTCTCTCTCTCTCTCTCTCTCTCTCTCTCTCTCTCTCT
>JAAGEH010000164.1:3246-16272 GCA_011751065.1 Lasiurus cinereus
TCCATTGTTGTTTTTATGATGTTCCTTTTACTCATTGTAGAGAAGAAGTTTTAAGACCCTTACTTTTAGAGTTATCTCTGACAAAAAGCATGTGCCTAGTATTTTTTGTTTCCCTGAGCACTAAAAATATTTCAATTGTGGGGGGCAGGGGTGTTATGGAAGGGTTCAATGGAGAATAAAGAGGGAAAGCTGTAATACAACAAAAAGGTAAATTTTATATATACACACACATGCACATACACATTGTGTGTTAGGCTTTTATCTAAACAGAAAGAAGAAAAAATATGGCTCAGAACTCAGTGCCACATAATAAACGTAACACACACACACGCAAATACTATCCTTCCCATTCACTGTAAGTTCTTTGACAAACAAGATTTCATAGAATACAAGACAGGAAAACTTAGAGATTTTCCCCTCAAACTATGTTCAAAATAGAGTCCCTACGGAGTTAGATGAGGCTTCATGAAAAGCAGCCATTGCTTAGGCTACAGGGATCATTCATTCAAAAAACATTGGTTGAGTACCTATCACATATTCTGCCAAGGATTGGGAATATAGATGTAGTCCCTCTCTTAAGGATCTCATAGTCTACTGGTGAAGACAGAGATTAAATATTATAGAAAACTAAATGCCCAAGAAATTGAGGGGAGAGGATTTCTGATTTAGGAAGGAGTTGATCTAATCCCTCTATCCCAAGATATCTCAGATGGTTCCTTAGTATGTCTTAACCATATTTCCCTTATCAGTCAATTAGGGGGGGAAAGAAATCCAATTTAGGAGGGAGAGATAGACAGCATCTATCACCTGGCCCCCAAAATACCTATTTAACAGTGTGTTATGCTCACAGTGTCTCTCTTGGAGTTACTGATAAAGAAATGAAGAAACAAAGAAAGCAATGGGTTTCACCTAATGGCCAGTATTATTATTATTCACAGTAATATATCACTATCTTTTGTCACCAGTTTGTCCATGTTTATTGTTTGTCTCTCCCAATAGAATACAAGTGGGCAGGAACATTACTTTGTTTATCACGGATTCAGCCATGTAGAAGGGCTCCTGGCATGTAGTAAATCATACAATAAAATTTTTAAACACAGGAGTGAACAACGTAATGAATAGTTTATCATCCCAGCACCATTCTTGATGCTTCTCCCTGAAAGTTAATATCATTTGAATATGACAGGAATTTGATAGTTATCTAAATTCTTGTACTATTTAGAGTACAGTGTTCTCCCTTTCCCTCTCTGTCTCCATAAAATATTTGATTATTATTCCTTCTTCATAGACCTAGAGAACCTAGTGTTGATTTACGTTCCTGCCATTGCTCTGGGGATCTAGCTGACAGAAAGCAGGTAGTGCTGACCAGCAGTGCCAAGAGGACATTGCACCCTAAAACAAATTGAAGGAGCAAAGGGCAATCCCCATTGAAACCCTCGAGGAGCTGAGAGCCTGCATAAAGCCTGTAAGAGACAGGCCTCTAAAAGCTTTAGAGCTCCATCCTGCATGTGAACCAGGAATTTCAGAGGTGAAGCCACACTGAGAAAGGAAACATACCTTCCTGAGAAGGGCAATTCCTACCAGGTTCTAACAAAGATTCTCACTTGTGCAGTGACATATTCAAACACTATTGGCCAGATGCCACACACCGACTCCACACCTTTTTAAAAAATATTCAGAGACTGTGAAAAATTTCTCACTGACTCAAGTAACCACTGCTAATATTAAATTGCTATAAATCCAGCCAAATGCATATGTGGATAGACAGACAGGAAGCAGACAGATACATAGTTAACCTGGGCTGTCTTTCTCTGGGTAATATACAGTGTCTATTATGATATTTGAAATATGTCATGTTTGTACAGCTATAATTACCTGGTTGGAAAGAATCAATTTGCTTTCATAATACATACCAAAAAAAAAATACCTTGCATTTAAAATAACAATATGAGGTTGAAAAATGGACATAACTCTTTTTTTGATAAATATAATTGAATACATTTAATATGTGAAATATTATTTTATTTCTTTATTATTTTTAAATGTTCTAATTGATTTTTAGAGAGAGAAGAAGAGAAAGGGATAGAGAGATAGAAACATCAATGATAGAGATACAAGAATCGGCTGCCTACTGGGGATCGAGCCCCCAACCAGACATGTAGCTTCACCAGGAATTAATCTTATGATCTCTTGGTTCATGGGTTGTTTTTTGTGGGGAGTTGGTGGGGTGATGAAAATTTCTCCTGGATTATAGAGATGGTTGCACAAATATATATAAACCATTAAATTGTACATTTGGAATGTGTGAATTGTACAGCATATGATCTATATCTCCATAAACTGGTTGAGTTTTTATGGAAGTTATATAGCTTGCACTCAGATAGTGGTGGGCGCTTTAGTCAATCTTATCATCTTCTGAGGCTTCCGTTTTTCTCTCTAAGACTTTTTCTTTTTAATCTATCTCCAATTCCTAATTACTATTCATTACTATGTACAGCAGTATAGGTGACCAGGTGACTAGTCCATTATTCCAAACCAGGTTTCTGTCCTACCTTTGTATATTCAACAACCTTTTAATATATTCTGCTGAACAAAGGTCATCTTCTAAGTGTCATCACTATAGAAAACCTTCCCAAATTAGCATACCCCTGCATGCACAGTGTAAGTCTCATCCATGAAGTCCGTGGTGGATTCAATCAGAATCTATAATAAACTGAGCAAAAGGAATTGGATTGGTTCTGTAGGTAAATTTTATTGACCCGTGAAAACCCCTTGCAGTATTGTGTCTGTACTGTGTTTGTTCTAATAGAAACAGTGTACCTACTTAATTAGGTACATTACTTTTCCTCCAAAGCCAAGGTATTAAGAGATGACTTATTTACTATAAGAAACTATCTCTCTTACCTTCATTCCTTTTTCCCCCAAATCATTCTGTCTACATGCATTTGATAATGAGACTAAATTATGGCAGGCTAGATATGGGGGAAACCTACCCCTAAAAACACCTATAAATGCCAAAAGAAATATTACTAACATTTTGGACTATATCAGTGTGCTTGCAAGAACATACAGTTGAATGGATCAGATATAGAAAATGAGAAGAAAATCATGGTAGTACCTGGAAGCTGAAGCTGTGACCATTCTGAAGCATGTGCCCATCTTTGACTCTTAATGACCATGAGAAGAGCAGAGGAGGAAGTCTTGGTGCTGAGATTGGTAGGTTTTCCTAATTGAAAACAGAATGAATTGGAAATCCTCCCAGGAAAGCATAGGCTAATAAGTAACTGTTTACAGCAGAGGAAAAATTACCGGTTGACCTGCATTAGAATTTAAAAATAAAACCTTTCCCTTACCTGAACGTTGGATTAAACTTACCTACATCACAGGTGTGGTTTCAGAAACTACTTAAAATGGGCTGGCATTGATGTGACCCCAGAACACCGGGCAGCAGCAAGTCCTTTTTCACAGGCTGTGTTCCACTTGGACTCCGAGGATTCCCACAGAACAGTCCAGAGAAACATGGGGCCAAAATGCAAACTCAAACAAGGGTGCAATCCCACACAAGCAAGAGATACAAAGTAACAGACAAGTGGCAAAAAGACTCACTAGGATCAGACACTGTAATTTTGAGCTCAGGTGATAAAATAAAATGTTTACATTGTTTAATAATATAAGAAAGAGTATTTCAAGAGACAATATGTCATGAAATACTATAAAGCAGATTTTGAAAAATAATTTTTAAGCAAAAAAGATTTTTCTTGAATGGATAATATAATTAATCTTTGCAAGATATCAATAAACTTCATTATTATAGTTATCATGTTAATTGTTGACTGTTAACCATCATGTACCCACCTAAGTAAAAGAAGTATGTCTCCATCATTCTACTTTTTATTCAATCCCAGGAGGTTCTCCACTTTATGTTCTCCCACCTCCCTAATCTATTACCAGTGGATTTCATGTAACTCATTTATGTCTCCTTCTTTAATTGTAATGTATAAAACCAGGTGAAAAACTGCCATTCTGTGAAGCATTATCCCAATACATTGGAATTCTGCTTCCCGGCAATTGTGAACAGTTTGGCTCAAATAAACTCACAGAAGTTCTCTACAGGTTTGAATGTTTTTAAATTAACAAAATCATATGCCTTTAATGCAGTTCAAAACTCACTGGTGGCCTGGCTGGTGAAGCTCAATGGTTGAGCTACAAACCAGGAGGCCGCAGTTCAATTTCCAGTTAGGGCACCTGCCTGGGTTGCAAACTCGATCTCTAGTAGGAGCTGTGCAGGAGGCAGCTGATTAATGATTCTTTCTCATTACTGATGTTCCTATATCTCTCTCTTCCCTTCCTATCTGAAACCAATAAAAATATATTTTAAAAAACAACAACTCTGGAGAACCGAGATGGCAGCATAGGTAAACACCTGTACTTGCTGCCTCCAACAACCATATCAAAATTACAACTGAAATACATAACAACTATCATCCAGAACCACGGGAAACCTGGCTGAGTGGAAGAATTACAACTAGAAAAATAAGGAAGAAAGAGCATTGAGCCTGGTAGGAGGAGCTGAGTGTGGAGGTGCGGAAGGGGCTAGCACCTGGGTGTGCTGCTTTTTTAAGGAGGGAGATACAAGTTCCCATGTGCTTTGAGCTCCAGTGCCCGGTGAGACTTTGGGGAGCCAGACACATATGGGGAGAAATTGGACTGTTTAGCATTGTGGCATTTCTTCCAGATAGAGGTACACTCAGCAGCAGTCACACCTCTCTGGTACAGGACTGACTAGCAGCCACTGCTGTTTGCTCTACCCTGGAGACTCCCTGAAATCCCACCCCACCCAGTTCACAATCCTACCCAAGTTGTGTGCAGCATATGAATGGCCTGTATTTTCTCAGCCTAAAACCTGTCACTGTAACTGGGTCAGGAAGCCCCAAAAAGCCAAAGGCCAACACTGCAGCAGCCTGCCTTGCTTCACAGCTGGGCTTCATCTGGGAACTTCCCAACCTCATACAAAGAGGAGGAATCTGAAGATCTCTCTGTAGCTCCAGTTGAGTGGCCCTAGGCAGTTGCTGACTTTGCACTTCCTTGGAGATCAAAGAGCCATTGTATCCAGTGGTCAATGTGAGACCATACCAGATTATAGCTCTTCAGATCCATAAGAGACACACTCAGGGGTAAGTCTCAGTGAGCATCAAAGCCCAAACTGAAGCAAGTCCTTTCCCATAAAGATGTATCCTGCACAACAGCTCTTCCACTGTAGACACAGCTGGTTCTCACAGTCAGTTGGCCAGAGGTAAGAAAACACAGGGAAGCAGCCAAAATGAGGAGAGAAAAGAAATGTGTCACAAATGAAAGAAATAAAAGAAAGCAAACTACTGGATATAGAGTTGAAAATCAGTTTTAAGGTTACTCAAGAATCTTCTAGAAACCTCTGAGAAACTTAGTGAGACCTTTGAGGAACTTAGTGAGACCTTCAAGGATCTTAGTGAGAATGTCAAAAAAATGGAGAAGAACCAGTCAGAAATTAAGCCTACACTGTCTGAAATAAAGACTAATACACAGAAATTAAACAGAAGAATAGAGGATCCCAAGAATAAAGTCAAAGATGTGAAATGCAAGGAAGCAGAAAACACTCAACTGGAAGAACAAAAAGAAAAATTAATCCAAAAATATAAAGATAATGTAAGGAGCCTCTGGGACAATTTCAAGAGTACCAACATCAGAATTGTGGGGGTGCCAGAAGAATAGGGAGAGCAAGATATTGAAAACCTATTTGAAGAAATAATGACAGAAAACTTCCCCTACCTGCTCAAAGAAATAGACTTACAAGTCCATGAAGCACAGAGAACAAACAAGAGGAATTGAAAGAGGACCACACTAAGACACATCATAATTAAAATGCCAAGGGCAAAAGACAAAAAGAGAATCTTAAAAGCAGCAAAAGAAAAACAGTTAGTTACCTACAAGGGAGTATCCAGTTGGCTATCAGCTGATTTCTCAACAGAAACTATATAGGACAGAAGGGAGTGGCAGAAAATATTCAAAGTGATGAACAGTAAGAACCTACAATCAAGATTACTCTACTCAACAAAGTTATTATTTAGAATTGAAGGTCAGATAAAAAGCTTCACAGACAAGAAAAAACTAAAGGAGTTCATCACTGCCAAACCAGTATTATATAAAATTCTGAAGGATATTCTCTAAGAAGAGGAAGAAGATGAAAAAGATAAAAAATTATGAAGAACAAAGTGACAACAAATTCATATCTATCAACAAATGAATCTAAAAATCAAATAAATAAAAAATCTGATGAACAGAATAAACTGGTGAATGTAATAGAATCAGGGGCATGGAAATGGAGTGGACTGACAATTCTCAGAGACAAATAAGTGTTGGAGGTGCAGGAAGAGATGGGACAAAGATCTTATATGCATGTATGCAGTTCCTAAGGATGCGGACAGTGGGGTGGTGAGAGCCTGGGGTGTGGTAAAAACTGGGTAGAGGGGAGCTATGGGGAAAAAAAGGATAGACACCTGTAATAATCTGAACAATAAAGTTAAAACAACAATAACAACAACTCACTGGTGGAAATCCATAATTAATTATAAAAAATGTTTATGTTTTTAAACTTGAATGCATAGGTATCCAATCTAATGAAAGAATAATATGCAAATTGACCATACTTCTACTACACCCACAAGCCATGCTCAGCAGCCAATCAGGAGTAAGTATGCAAGTTACCCCAACCAAAATGGCTGCAGCCATGGAGCAAGCAGGAGGCTTGGGTTTCTGCAGAAATGGAGGAAGCCAAGTTTCCTGCACACCCTGGCTGGCCCAGCCCTCTGCTCAAGGCTACAAAGTTTCAATTATAGAAGATAAATAAATCACAGCTCCCACGGTCTCTCTTGGGTCACTGGGGGTGTGGCTGGCCTGCAAACTACCACAGGCCTCTGCCCCACACCCCAAAGGAACTCCCACCCTGATCTGAGACATCCTTCAGGGCAAACCAGCCGGCCCCCACCCATGCACCAGGCCTCTATCCTATCTAATAAAAGAGTAATATGCAAGTTGACCATCACTCCAACACACAAGATGGCTGTCCCCATGTGGACACAGATGGCCACCACAAGATGGCCAACAGGAGAGGGAAGTTGGGAGAGATCAGGCTAGAAGGGGAGGGATGTTAGGAGGGAACAGACCTACAGGGAGGGCAGTTGGGGGCAATCAAGCCTGAAGGGGAGAGCGGTTAGGGGTGACCAGGCCGATGGAGGAGGGAATTTTGGGGTGACTGGGCCTGCAGGGAAAGGCAGTTTGGAAGACCCAGGCCTGTAGGTAGAGCAGTTAGGGGAACCGTGCCGGCAGTGAAGGGCACCTAGGGTTGACCAGGCCTGCATGGGAGAGCATTTAGGGGTGACCAGGCCTGCAGGCAAAGGCAGTTAGGGGCAATCAGGCTGGCAGGGGAGCAGTTAGGCATCAATCAGGCTGGCAAGGGAGTGGTTATTACGTGATCCAGCTGACAGGCAGAAGCGGTTAGGGGCAATTAGGAAGGCAGGTGATCAATTGGGAGCCAGCAGTCCTGGATTGTGAGAGGGATGTCCAACTGCCCATTTAGGCCCAATCCCACTGGAGAGTCAGACATCCCTGGAGGGGTCTCAGATTGGAGAGGGTGCAGGCTGGGCCGAGGGACACCCCACCATGCATGGATTTTGTGCACCGAGCCTCTAGGTTTATATAATAGTTGTTGATTGCACATTTTAGTGTCCTTGTTTCTTGTTTTGTTTTTGTATTAAGGGGTTACAATAAAGAGTCCTTTAGGTATGCTGACAATGAAGGAAATAATTGGATCTCTGGGAGATAAATGATAAATCAATATTAGATCATAGATCAGTAGACTTGTGACAGATTTGATGTGTCCTGGTTGGAATATTTACATATTTAAAGAAAAAAGGGTCCACACAGAAGTGGCATCAGGTGACTATGAAGATGCAAAAAGAGAAGCCATATCCTGGGCAAATGATAAAAATTATGAATGAAAAAGTCATTCATTTTTGGACTGGAAGTTATTGATCTCCTACAGGCAAGGCTGAGCCTTTGCTTTGGATCCAGGGAGCCCTTAAATCTTCTGCTCTGAATAGAAAGTCCAACTCTGTGACATTGAAAAATTAAGTATTCCCACCTGTTGCCATAAAACATTCAATTCATCTAACTCCCTTGTTTTTATTTCATGCTCATGGAGAAATCTGTTTCCTTTTCTATTTTTGGTCCTTGTCACTGTAATATTTGACAGTCAATCAATAAAACAAACTTTGATTATCTTTACTGCATGGCCACATAGGTTGGTCACTGGGAGCCAATGAGCCAAACCTATTGACTCAAAACTTCACAGTTTGTGTGAAAGTTGTATTTCTTAGTGCATATAAATAAACTAGAGGCTCAGTGCATAAAAATTCATGCAATTGGGGGGGGGGCAGATGTCCCTCAGCCCACCTGTCCCCTCTCACTGTTTGGGAGCCCTCAAGGGATGTCCTACTGAAGGCTTAGGCTCACTTCCCATTTGGGCGCAGGCATGAGCCCCAGTCTGGCCTCCCTCTGCAGGAAGCAACAGGTTGATCAGGGGAAGGCACTGACCCCATCACTTCCTCCCTGCTGCTGCCTCTGGCCTCCCTCTGTGGGAGGCGACTGGGACAGTGAGGGGAAGGTGACACTTCTATCATGCCTCTGCTACTGTCACTGCTGGCTGCTGCAAATGCCTGAGCCTTGGCCCTCACAGCCACCCCAGCATGCCTGAGCCTCAGGCAGCTGCTATGGCTTTGTTCAGAAGGATGTCCAGAAGACATCTACTCTAATTAGGATATTACCCTTTTATTAGTGTAGAGTGATCCTTTTGTATATTAAAAAAACCTACACTAATAAAAGAGAAAGATAAAAATGACTATACCTCTGTGATGCTCACCAGCCAATCAGGAGTGAGTATGAAAGTTAACTGGACAAAGATGGAAGATTATTTTGCATACACAGACACTGAGCAGCCTGGGTCTCAGGAATATCCTCGGGCCCTAGGCTGCTCCTAACCTGTAGGCCTGTGCATAGGTCCTGAGTGGCTGGAGACCCAGAATGCCGCTAGCCACTCCAGGCCTATGGGTGCAGGCACCAAGCAGCTGGGAGCATGACAAGAATATCCATCACATCACCATGGCAATGCAGCAGATGTTTCTATCCCACGGCCACTTGTGTGTGCACCAGTGCCAAGTGACAGCCAAGGTTCGTCCCCCCAGCCTAGGGCCCACATTGTGGGGCTGCTGACCTTGAGGATATGCCCCCAGACCACAGGGAAACACTCCTATCCCAGTGTACACAGCACAGGGAGTCCTCTGCGTATGATCTGCAGAGGAAACACCTTTTCTGTCTTTAAAAATATGTATTTTATTGATTTTTTACAGAGAAAAGGGAAGAGAGATAGAAAGTCGGAAATATCAATGAAACATTGATCAGCTGTCTCCTGTACACTCCCCCTTGGGGATGTGCCCCCAACCAAGGAACATGCCCTTAATAGGAATCAAACCTGGGACCCTTCAGTTTGCAGGCTGATGCTCTATCCACTGAGCCAAACCAGTTCAAGCATAAACACCTTCTCTGACCACTCATTGGCTAATCTCCCTGTATGCTGCTGTGTTCTTGGTAACTTGGGTAATAAGAATCCAAGAAGGTGATCTAAATTTTTTCCACACTCCTAGAGGAAAAAATGAAGGTCTGCTGCTGGAAGGGCTAAGAAATGTCATATCCTGCCCTAGCCGGTTTGGCTCAATGGATTGAGCCTCGGCTTGCCGATCGCAGGGTCCAGGTTTGATTCTGATCAAGGGCATGTACCTAGGTTGCAGGATCCTCCCTGGCCAGGGCCCAGGTCAGGGCTCATGCCGGAGGTAATCAATTGCAGTATCCTTCTCACATTGATGTTTTTCTCTGTCTCTAACTCTGTGTCACACTCTCTAAAAATTAATGGAAACATAACCACAGGTGAGGAGAAAGAAAAAGAAAGAAAGAAAGAAAGAAAGAAAGAAAGAAAGAAAGAAAGAAAGAAAGAAGGAAAGGAAGAGAAAGAAGGAAGGAAGGAAGGAAGCAAGGAAGGAAGGAAGGAAGGAAGGAAGGAAGGAAAGTCATTTCCTATGAAAGACATATCTTGAAAATGCCTAAATAAAGTTGTCATTTTTTCATGGTCAAGGGAATAGAGTCCATGTTGATGAAAACACCAGTGATTGGCAGTGACTGCAGCAGCAAGGTGATGGGGCTGGTGCCTTCCCCTGATCATCCCAGTCACCTCTTGCAGAGGGAGGCCAGATTATGGGAGCGGGCCTAAACCGTCAGTAGGAAATCCCCTGAGGGCTTCCAGTCTGTGAGAGGGGGCAGGCTGGGCTGAGGGACCACCCCTGCACCCCACCCACAGTGCACAAATTTTATGCACCAGGCTCCTAGTAACAAATAAAAAGCAAACAAAAAAGTTTTTCTTGAATGGATAATATAATTAATCTTTACAATTAAGTCAATTAAGACAGAAAGTAACATAATTCTGGAAAAAGCAATTGTGAAATTATTTCTGAATAAGCTATCAAATATATAGCATACCAAGACAAAGATTATAGTAACTAAGAAAAAGCATTCCAAAGAGAAAGAGAGATGTACACTATTCAAGGAAATAATTAACTGGAACATTTCAGAATTGACAAATGATATGGTTATTCAGCTTAAAATGTTACTATAAATCCTGAGCAAAACAAATGAAAATAAATTTATTCCTAGATACATTAAAGTGAAACAAGGACAATACTATGGATCAAAGCAGCCGGAGAAAAATTATAAATTCTTTAAAAAGCACTGAATCGATTTTAAGTACAATGGTATCACTCAGAAATGTGGGACATTGAAATTGGGACTCAGGGGGAAGAAATGGCAGGGGAATAGACGGATGAACTGCAATACCCTCCCAACTGGGTATTTTATTATTTTTTATTTTTTGCATCTTTTAATTAAAACTCTAATTTTTTTCTTTTTTCCTCAATTGATTTTACCTTTTTAATTATTACATTTTTATTTTCAACTAGTATTATTACTACTACTATTTTACCTTTTTGAAAAAAAGAAGTGTCATTTTATTTTCTCTTTATCTTACTTTGGGATTAGAGTTCTACATTCTATTTTCATCTTTCCTTTAGTATAATTTTACTCTATCTCAAATCTATCTTTATGCAACACTCTCTTCCTAACTTTCCCCATTTTGTTGTCTTGTTTCTCTTTCCCTTTTCCAACTTTAGATTCTCCCTATTCTTTCCTTTTACCTGGTTAAAATTTCACCCCATTTATATATCCAATTTCGAATTCCCTACTCCAAGTCCAAACAAACCTCTCTCTTCTCTGTCTTCACTATACAAAAATTGTTTTTCTCTATGTCTTTTTGTTGTTGTTTGCTTGAACGGTGAGTATATTGATTTTTTATACTTTTTTTGTGAGATTGTTTTTCTTATTCTATTTGTTTTATTTTGCCTTTTGTTTGCTTTGTTTTGGTTTGAATTTTACCTGTTTTCCCTGGCCTCCCTTGATATTAGTTTTTATTTGTAGTTTGTATTAATCTCCAGGTACTTGTTGCAGGCATTTTTGGGGATTAGTGGCTGTTCTACTGGAGTTTTCTCTTCATATATATAATTTGTTCCCCTTTTCTTTCTTATTCTCTTTTTTCTCTCTTACATTTTTTCTTTTCTTCTTTGTCTTCTTCTCCTTCTTCTGTTTTCTTTTCTTTTTTTTCCCTCATTTTTCTCCCTTCTCCCTATTTGATTTTGGCACTTCTTTCTTTTGTTTTTTTCCTTCTTTCTTCTTCTTTCTCTACTTACCCTAATTTGTCTTTCATTGGTGGTCACCTTATTTGTGGTTATTAACATCGTGAATACATTTCTGTTCAGTGCCTTGTGTGTTGTACCTGGTCGTGTTATATTTTGTGCCTTTAAATCAATGCAGGAAAGAGAACTACATAACAGAGAAGGAAGACAATGAGCAGACAAAGAAACAGTCTGCATATCAAAGAAAAGCAGGTATCACCAGAAAAGGAAGTAAATGAAATAGAAGCAAACAACCTGCCAGAGAAAGAGTTCAGAGAAATGGTCATAAAGTGGCTGAAAAGAATGGAATACAAATTCCACAATATGAGTAAGGGTCAAGAGGAAATGAAGAACCAATAGGAAATGAAGAATACTCAAGAAGAAATTAAAAATGACATCATTGCTATAAAGAACTCCATAGAAAGCATCAAAAGTAGACTAGAAGAAGCAGAGGACTACATCAGTGAGCTAGAAGACAATGTAGGAAAAAATACCCAAGTACAGAAGCTTCTAGAAAAAAAAATTAAAAAGCAAGAGGAGAGCCTAAGGGAACTTTGGGATAACATGAAATAAAACAATATCCACATGATTGGGGTTCCAGAAAGAGTGGAAACTGAGCAAGGAATAGAAAACTTGTTTGAAGAAATAATAACAGAGAGAGAAAAAAATAGCAGCAGAATAGACAGACATGTCCAGAGCCTTGACAGTGAGAACAGCTGAGGGTTGCACTGGGAGTGTTTGTTGGCAAGTTAAGGGATAGTTATCCTCCAGGAGAAGGTGGGGGACTGCTGGACGGGGTTCCCCTGACCAGGCAACCCCACTGCCACGGGGTTTTTGTCTCCTGGAGCCAACAGTGAAAACTCAGAGACTGCACCATCTTGCAGGGGAAAGTGGATTTCTAGAGCAGTCTGAAAAACTAGCTGCAGCACCCATCGAACAGCCGGGGGACCCAGAACAACACTCTCCAATCGGTGCAAACACTCGGATTCAGAGGAACTCCACAAGCCAAATGGAAAGGTCAGATTTTGTCTGGGATAAGGTAAGGTCTTCTTTCCTGCAGGACAGAGAGACATGCTTTCTGTGGGAACTGGACTGGGGGAAAGCTGCACCCAGAGAAATCCGTGGATGTGGGGCAGGGCGTGATCCTTGAATATGAAAAGGG
>JAAGEH010000164.1:16282-42709 GCA_011751065.1 Lasiurus cinereus
TTTTTTCTCTTATCCCCTCAATTGATTTTACCTTTATAATTATTACATTTTTATTTTCAACTAGTATTATTACTACTACTATTTTACCTTTTTGCAAAAAAAGAAATGTCATTTTATTTTCTCTTTATTTTACTTTGGGGTTAGAGTTCTACATTCTATTTTCATCTTTCCTTTGGCATAATTTTACTCTATCTCAACTCTATCTTTATTCCAACACTCTCTTCCTAACTTTCCCCGTTTTGTTGTCTTGTTTCTCTTTCCCTTTTCCAACTTTAGATTCTCCCTATTCTTTCTTTTGACCTGGTTAAAATTTCACCCCACTTATATATCTAATTTTGAATGTCCTACTCCAAGACCATACAAACCTCTCTCTTCTCTGTCTTCACTATCCAAAAAATTGTTTTTCTATATGTCATTTTGTTGTTGTTTACCTGAATGGTGGTTATAACGATTTTTTATAAGTTTTGTGAGATTGTTTTTGCTTATTCTACTCGTTTTATTTTGCCTTTTGTTTGCTTTGTTTTGGTTTGTTTTTTACCTCTGTTTTCCCTGGCCTCCCTTGATATTAGTTTTTATTTGTAGTTTGTATTAATTTCCAGGTACTTGTTACTGGAATTGGTTGGGATTAGTGGTTGTTTAACGGGAGTTTTCTCCTCACATATATAATATGTTCCTTTTTTCTTTTGTATTCTCTTTCTTTTCTCTCTTACTTTTTCTTTCCTCTTTTCTTCTTCTTTTCTTTTTTTTTCTTTTTTCCCCTCTTTTTTTTCTCTTCTCCCAATTTGAATTTGGCATTTCTTTCTTTTCTTTATTCCTCATATCTCTCTTCTTCTTTCAATATTTACCCCTAATTTGTCTTTCATTGATGGTCACCTTATTTGTGGTTATTAACATTGTGAATACATTTTTGTTCAGAGCCTTGTGTGTTGTACCTGGTCATGTTGTAGTTTGTGTCTTTAAATCAAAGCAGGATGCTCTCCAGACCCCCGGAGGAGAAAGACCATGGGCAGACGAAGAAACAGCTGGCATATGAAAGAAAAGCAGGTATCACCGGAAAAGGAAGTAAATGAAATAGAAGCAGAAATAAACCTGTCAGAGAAAGAGTTCAGAGAAATGGTCATAAGGTGGCTGAAAAGAATGAAAGACAAAATCGACAATATGAGTAAAAGCCAAGAGGAAATGGAGAAGAGCCAAGAGGAAATGAAGAATAAATGAGAGGAAATGAAAAATAATCCAGAAGAAATTAAAAATGACATTGCTGCTATAAAGAACTCAATAGAAAGCATCAAAAGTAGACTAGAAGAAGCAGAGGACTGCATCAGTGAGCTAGATGACAAAGTAGGAAAAAATACCAAAGTACAGCAGCTTCTAGAAAAAAAAATTAAAAAGCAAGAGGAGAGCCTAAGGGAACTTTGGGATAACAAAAACAAAACAACATCCGCTTAATGGGGTTCCAGAAAGAGTGGAAACTGAGCAAGGATTAGAGAATCTGTTTGAAGAAATAATGACAGAAAATTTCCCCAATTTAGGAAAGAAAAAACCCTCACAAATTCAAGAAGCTCACAGAGTCCCAAGCAAAACAAACCCCACAAAACCGACACAAAGGCACATTATAATTAATTAGCAAACACCAACGACAAAGTAAGAATCTTAAAAGCAGCCAGAGATAAACAGAAAGTTACCTACAAAGGAACCCCCATAAGACTAGCTACTGATTTCTCAACAGAAACTCATGAAGTCAGAAGGGAATGGAATGAAATATACAAAGTAATGCAAAGGAAGGGTCTGAATCCAAGAATACTGTATCCTGAAAGGCTTTTAATCAAAATTGAAGGTGAAATCAGAAGCTTCACAGACAAAAAAGAGCTAAGGGAATATATTACCACCAAACCATCAATGCAAGACATGTTAAAGGGTCTGCTGTAATAAAAAGAAATAGCAAGCGAAGAAGGAACACAGGGGTAAAGAATAAAAATGGTGACAAATAAGTACCTATCAATAATAACTTTAAATGTAAACGGATTAAATGCTCCAATCAAAAGACATAGGGTAACCGATTGGATAAGAAAACATGATCCATATATCTGCTCTCTACAAGAAACCCACCTCAGAAAAAGAGATGCACACAGACTAAGGGTGAAGGGATAGAAGATGGTGTTTCAGGCAAATGGAAATGAAAAAAAAGCTGGGGTTGCATTATTTATATTTGACAAATTAGATCTCAAAGTGAAGGACATAACAAGAGATAAAGAAGGCCACTTCATAATACTAAAGGGAACAATCCAACAAGAAGAGCTAACTCTGGTAAACATATACGTTCCCAATATAGGAGCACTTAAATACATAAAAAAAAACTTCTGGAGGATATTAAAGGAGAGATTGACAACAGTATAGTCTTGGTAGGAGACTTTAATATCCCTCTGTCTCCACTGGACAAATTCTCTAAACAAAAAATCAGGAAAGAAACATCAATCCTAAATGACTAAGTAGACCAGATGGAATTAATTGACATCTTCAAAACATTTCACCCCAAAGCCACAGAATATACATTCTTCTCCAGTGTACATGGGTCATTTTCAAAGATAACACATATGTTGGGTCATAGAAAAAGTCTCTTCTAATTCAAGAAGATAGAAATAATATCAAGCATTTTCTCAGACCACAGTGTACTAAAACTGGAAATCAACTACAACAAAAACAATCCAAAGAAATCAAATACATGGAGACTAAACAGCATGCTATTAAACAAGGACTGGGTAACCAGAGAGATCAAGGAAGAAATAAAAAACATCATGGCAACAAATGACAATGACAACACAACAATACAAAATTTATGAGACACAGTGAAAGCAGTCTTGAAAGGCAAGTTCATAGCTCTACAAGCCTACTGCAAAAAACAGGAAACAATAGTAATAAATTACCTATCCCCACAACTCAAAGAGCTAGAAAGAGAGCAACAAGAAACATCCAGTGTAAGCAGAAGGAAGGAAATAGTAAAGATCAGAGCAGAGATAAACAAGATAGAAACAAAAGAAACAATTCAAAAGATCAACAAAACCAAGAGGTGGATCTTTGAAAGGATAAACAAGATTGATGGACCTCTCTCTAGGCAGGTTCACCAAAAAGCAAAGAGAAAAGACCCCAATAAACAAAATCAGAAATGAAAGAGGAGATATAACAACAGACCTTGCCAAAATACAAAGGATTGTTAAAAAATGCTATGAACAACTCTATTCCAACAAACTGAGCCAGCTGCAAGAAATGGACATATTCCTAGAAAAATATAACCTTCTAAAACTCAATCAGGAAGAATCTAAACATCTCAATAGTCCAAAAACTATCAAAGAAATAGAAGCCGTCATCAAAAAGCTTCCAGCAAACAAAAGCCCGGCACCAGATATCTACACAGGAGAGTTTTACCAAACATTCAAGGAAGAATTAAAACCTATCCTCAGACTATTCAAAAATATTCAAGAAGAAGGAACACTTCTAAACACCTTCTATGAATCCAGCATCACCCTAATGCCAAAACCAGATAAAGAAAACACAATGAAAGAGAATTACAGGCCAATATCTCTCATGAACATAGATGCCAAAATCCTCAACAAAATTCTAGCAAATCGGATCCAACAGTACATCAGAAAGATCATTCACCATGACCAAGTAGGATTTATCCCAGGAATGCAAGGATGGTACAATATCAGCAAATCAATAAATGTGATACATCACATAAACAAATTGAGAGATAAAAATCACATAATCATATCAATTGATGCATAAAAAGCATTTGACAAAATCCAAAACCCTTTCTTAATAAAAACTCTCAGCAAGGTGGGAATAGAAAGATCATACCTCAACATCAGAAAAGCCATATATGATAAACCTATAGCTAACATCATACTCAATGGGCAAAAACTAAAACCATTTTCCCTAAGAACACGAACAAGACAGAGATGCCCACTCTCACCACATTTGTTCAACATAGTACGGGAAGTATTAGCCATTGCAATTAGACAAAAAGTAGAAATAAAAGGCATCCAAATTGGAAAAGAAGAAGTAAAGCTGTCCTTATTTGCAGATGACATGATAATGTACATAAAAAACCCAAAGGACTCCATCCAAAAGCTAATATACTTAATAAATGAATTCGGCAATGTTGCAGGATACAAAATGCCAAGAAATCAATGGCATTTCTATACACTAATAGTGAAAATACAGAAAGAGAGAGTCAAAAAGCAATCCCATTTACCATCGCAGCAAAAAAATTAAGATACTTAGGAATAAACCTAACTAAGGAGGTAAAAGACTTATATGCAGAAAACTACAGGACACTGAAAAAAGAGATAGAGGAAGATGTAAACAGATGGAAGAGCATACCATGCTCATGGATTGGGAGAATCAACATCATTAAAGTGTCCATACTACCCAAAGTAATCTACAGATTCAACGCACTACCCATTAAAATACCAATGACATATTTCACAAACCTAGAAAGAACTCTACAAAGATTCACCTGGAACAAAAAAAGACCCCAAATAGCCACAGCAATACTGAGAAAGAAGAATAAAGCAGGTGGGATCTCAATACCAGATTTCAAGCTATATTACAAAGCAACTGTTCTCAAAACAGCCTGGTACTAGCACAAGAACAGACATATAGACCAATGGAATAGAATAGAGATTCCAGATATCAGCCCTAACCACTATGCTCAATTAATATTTGACAAAGAAGGCATGTACATACAAAGGAGTCAAGAAAACCTCTTCAATAAATGGTGTTGGGAAAATTTGACAGATACATGCATAAAAATGAAACTAGACCACCAACTTACATAATACACAAAAATAAACTCCAAATGCATACGGGATTTAAACATAAGATGGGAAACCATAAAAATACTAGAGGAATCCATAGGCAGCACAATCTCAGACATATGCTGAAAGAACTTCTTCACTGACACTGCTCCAAGGGCAATGGAAGCTAAAGAAAAAATAAACAAATGGGACTACATAAAAATAAAAAGCTTTTGCACAGCAAAAGAAACACCAACAAAACAACAAGAAAGCCCACTGTATGGGAGAACATATTTGCAAATGTTATCACTGATAAAGGTTTAATCTCCAACATCTACAGCCAACTTATACAACTTAATGAAAGGAAGATAAATGATCCAATAAAATAATGGGTAACAGAGTTAAATAGAACCTTTACAAAAAGGGAAGGCCAAGAGACACATGAAAACATGTTCAAAGTCACTAATTATCCAAGATTTGCAAATCAAAATGACAATGTGATACCATCTCACACCTGTCAGAATGGCAATCATGAACAAATCAAGAAACGACAAGTGTTGGCAAGGGTGTGGAGAAAAAGGAACCCTTGTGCACTGCTGGTGGGAATGCAGACCAATGCAGCCACTGTGGAGAACAGTATGGAGTTTCCTCAAAAAAATAAAAATGGAACTCCCATTTGACCCAGCAATCTCACTCTTAGGAATATAACCTTAGAAACTAGAAATACCAATAAGAAAAGATTTATGCACCCCTATGTTCATAGCAGCACAATTCACAAAAGCTACAATTTGGAAACAGCCTAGGTGCCTGTCAGCAGATGAGTGGATCAGAAATCTATACAATGGAATTCTATGCTGCTATAAAAAAAGAAGGAAATCTTCCCAGTTGCAGCAACCTGTATGGAAATAGAGAGCCTTATGTTAAGTGAAATAAGCCAGTCAATGAAGGTGAAACGCCACATGATCTCACTCATTTGTGGATAATAAAGAACATTGTAAACTGATGAACAAAAAGATAGATACAGAGTCAGTAAAGTATCAAACAGACTGTCAAGTTACACAGGAAGGTTAAGGAAAGGTGGGGTAGATAAGAGATCAACCAAAGGACTTGTATGCATGCATATAAGCATAACCAATGAACACAAGACACTGGGGGGTTAGGGTATGCCTGTGAGGGAGGGGAGCAATGGAAAGATATGTATACATGTAACACATTAATATAAAATAAAAGAGCCTGAAAAAAATAAAAAACTAAAAAAATAAAAAGCAATGAATCATAATTTATGAGGTTTTCTACAATACAAGATCAAAATATTATTGAAATGTTGGGAAAAATAACTATCAACCTACATTTTTTACCAAAAATAAACCATTATGGAACTGTTAGTGTAAAATAAAGACATTTTCAGATACCAAACACAGAGGCAGTTATTTAAATAAGAAATTCTCAGTAAAGGTGTTTTCAAAAAGCAAATTTCAAGATCACGTAGATGATTCCAGAAGGAATGCCTTGAGTACAGTAAGTGACAAAGAAGCAAGATAACAGCAAACGTATGAGTTCATGTAAGCATATAATAGAACTATAAGTGCATTTCTTTTTTTCATTTCCTAGGGTTTTTATCAGAGGGAATTTCCAAGGAGTACAAATCACAGATGCAACACTACTATGCTTACATTACTAAGCATACATTACATTGTGAAACCTTTTTTGTAAACTTTAGAGCAAAATCAAACTCCGGTATGTAGGAGATGAAGAGACTAATCAGAGAAGATTAGTAGTAGAAAATTCCACTGGAGAGAGTTATTGTTGCTATATTCTCACCCGTGCCCCAACTTGCTTTCTCCTTATAACTTCCCCATAACACAATGAATGCTATTGCTTGCCCTCTCCCTCCATAACTGCAGTAGAATTAGAACTTCAAAGATTCTCTTTAAAGCTAACATGTGCTTCCTAGAATTTGGGGGTACTGAGATTTGTGCCTGAGTCATGTCTAAAAACATCTAAAAGTCAGATGGCTAAAGCACTTTGTGGCAACAGGAGAAAGGAGAGGATTAGAGCTGGGAACAGCCTGAAATTTCAAGGTAGGTAGGTGTGCATTCATCTTTCTCTTGGGAAAAGACTGAGAGGTTTCTAGACTTGAGTCATGACATATGTATACAAGAGGTCTGGTTCATGAAATTCATGCACTGTGGGGGGTGTCCCTCAGCCCAGCCTGCATCCTCTCCAATCTGGTACCCTGGGACTAATGCCTCACTCGCCGACCTGATTCATGCCTAACCACTCCTCTGCCAGCCTGATTGATACTTACCTGCTCCCCTGCCAGCATGATTGACACCTAACTGCTCCCCTGCTGACTCAACCCCCCCTAACTGCCCTCCCCTATAGGCCTAGTGCCCCCCAACTTCCCTCCCCTGCCGGCCATCTTGTGACAATATGGGAGTAGCCATCTTGTGGCAGCTATCTTGTGATGACATGGGGGTGGTCATCTTGTGATGCAAGGGCATGAGGGTCAATTTGCATATTACCTCTTTATCATATAAGATATTTTTTTTCTTAAAGTACAATGGTTGTTGCACTGGCAATAATTTTGATTAAGCACTGCTTTTAAATCATATCAAAATCCCTGGCTGTTACATTTTTCCAGTTGTACTAATTTTTATTATTGACTTTTTAGGCAACTTTCCAATACACAGTACTGTTCTAAAAAAAGTAGCTCATAAAAGTTCTATTTCTATAATACTTGAAGTTTGTAACTTTTGACCACTTTCACCCATTTTTGCCCATCCCCTAGATTTGAGTCATCTTGAAAGGAACCTTGCCCAAGACATTACATGGCAAGGTGCATTTGTTAGGGACAGAAATAGAATACATTGGGGCCCAGCTACAATTGTAAGAAATATTAATCATGCTTTGTTATACATGATGGTTCTGCTCTGATTAGAGAAAGCACATTCTAAACTCCCTGAAATTTGTACGCCCTGGGACATGGGAGCTAACATGGGAATGCAATCCATCCTTCTTTCAAGAACTGCCTATCATTATGAAAAAGATTTATAATTTCATGGCACCTAATTCTGGAGGCACCTGCTCTATACAAGCCCCTGCCCCTATTACCTGTAATCTGGTAAGATTAGGGCCCATGGTTTCCAAAAAGAAGTCCCACGTGGGCCCCATGCCTAAAATTCATTTCCTCTGCAGTGTCTTCATTGTGCAACTGCCCTTCTACAAGTCCTCCTGAACTCACGATGCAGGTCGTGGCATGCATCAATGGAAAGAACCCACAAAGTAAAAAGGCAACTCACAGAATGAGGGAAAATATTTAACAATTACATATCTAACATTCAGAATATATAAAGAACTCATAAAATTCAAAACAACCCAGGTTAAAAATAGTCAAAGTTAGTTGAACAGGTATTTCTCCAATGAAAATATACATATGAAAATGCTCTATATCATTAATTATTACAGAAATGCAAACCAAATATCACCTCACACCTGTTAGGATAGCCACTACCCAAAAAGTAATAAAACAACAAATATTGGTAAGGATATGGAGTAATTAGAACTGTTGTGAAATGTAAGTAGGAATGAAAAATGGTGCAGCTGCCTTGGAAAATTGCATGACAGCTCATCAAAAAATTAAAGAGTTATGACAGATATCTCTCACAGACATCAAAGAGCCCTGAGTCAGAGGGAGAGGTCTGTCCCCAACCTCCATGCTTGTCATTTCTTACAAATGAATTTAAATGAGAAAACTCCAGGTGGTTGCATTGTGATAAAGTCATTTTATTAAAGCATGCACCTTTATTAAAGAAGCAAGGCAGGCAAATCTATGCATCTGGCTTATGAAGCACAGAGGACTCTCAGCTAATCTGAAGAGTGAAATGAGTTGGGGTCCGAGATGTGTTATAGCCTCCTGTGTCTATAGGTTTCAAATTTCTCTGTTGAATAACTTGGTTCAGATTAATTCTCAGATTAGGTCCCTTTTGACTTTGTTGTGGTCTTCCCAGATTTCATGAAAAGCACCTGACAGTTTATCTTGTCAAGCTGTAACACTGCTGGTTTTCCTGCTTAGGGAAGAAAAAAAATGACTTATTTTTTTTCTTTCCCTTCCTGAACGGGCTGATTTCTTTGTTTAGTGGACAAAGAAGACTCCCCACATCTCTCCCCCTTTCTTGCATTCTCTGGTTAGGGAGGTTTTTAACCATCTGCTCTCCTATCCTTGGTTGGGGAAGATAATGGCTGCTTATTTGCAGGCCAGCTGCAAACTGCCCACACTGTTTTATCTTGTTTTAACTTTCTTGTCTCAGTTTCCCTCTTCCTTCTGCCCTAGAATTTTCCTAGCTTCTTAATATCCTATGACAGAGTTACATAAGATCCACAAATTCTGCTATTGAGTACTATTCAAAAGAAGTAAAAGCAGGGTTTTGAAGAAATATTTGCTCACCCCTGTTCATTGCAGCATTATTCACAATAGTGAAGAGGTAGCAGCAACCCATTTAGATTTTTTTTTAATGTTTTGGCTCCTTAACCAATGTAACCACCTAAAGAGAAGGTTCAGTAAACTACAATCTGTTAGTAATCAGTAGACCATCTTGGGCTTATATTGAGGTGATTACTGACTACTTTAAACCTGAATTATGCTCAGTGTAATAAGCCAGCCAGAGAAAGAAAAGTATCATCTGATTTCACTCATGTGAAAAATAATGAACATTATGAACCAACAAGCAACATAGAGGCAGACGCATAGTTAAAGAGCAGGCTGACATCTGTTGGAGGTGGGTGTGGAAATGGCGGAGTGGGCGGGGGCCTAGAGTTGAAGGTATTGAGAAAAAAGAAAAAAATAAAGATTTCATATACAGGGCAACAGTGTGGTGACAGCTTGGGAGAGGTGGGAGAAGTTGGGAGAGGGAATGGGGGATCAAAGGGTGATGGATAGAGACTTGACTTTGGGTGGCAAACACACAATACAGTGCACAGATAATGTGCTGCAGAATTGTGTACCTGAAACCCCTATAAATTTGTTAACCAATGTCACCCCAATAAATTCAATTAATATTAAAATTCAGAATATTTAAATTCCTGCCCCTACTCCTTTTTGGGTAATGGAAGACAAAGATCCACCACCCCTACTTTCTTTTTACTTAGAACTCTGGCTAATACAAATAAGGACACAAAGTTGACTGCAACTAACACAAAATACCTAAAATTATCTCATTTATAATGCTTTTGGTGGGTCAAGCTCATGAATTCATAGAAGTCAGAGAGGACTTCATCTGTAAAGCCCAGAGACTTGTACTAAAACCTTAATTAACATGTATGGTATAGCTGAAGTGTTTTTGGAGATTATTTAAATACTAGAGGCTTGGTACAAAAAATTCATGCACAGAGGGGAGATTCCCTCAACTCAGCCTGCACCCTCTCCAATTGGGGATCCCTTGTGGGATATTCGACTGCCATTTTAGGCCTGATCCCAGGGATAAGGCCTAAACTGGCAGTCAGATATCCCTCTCACAATCTGGGACCAGTGGCTCCTAACTACTCACCTGCCTGGCTGCCTGATTGCCCCTAACTGCTTCTGCCTGCCAGACTGATCACCCCCAACTGCCCTCTGCTGGTCAATTTGGTTCAAAAGCTTCACCTCCTAAGCAGCCATTGGCTCCCCACAGCATCCAGATTTGGTTCTCATTGTTCGGTTCCTAAACCAGTCAGTGTCAGAAGCTCTGCCTCTTAGGCAGCCATTGGCTCCCACAGCACCCACCTTTGATTCTGATTGGTTGGTTCCTATTCCAATAAGTGTCAAAAGCTCTGCCTCCTAGGCAGCCATTACCTCCTTATAGCATGCAACTTTGGTTCTGATTGGTCAGTTCCCATGCCAGTCAGTATCAAAATCTCCACCTCCTAGGCAACCATTGGCTCCTCCCAGCACCCATCTTTGTTTCTCATTGGTCAGTTCCTATGCCAGTCCGAATCAGAAGCTCCACATCCTAGGTAGCCATTGGCTCCCCACAGCACCCACCTTTGGTTCTGATTGGTTGGTTGCTATGGCAGTCAGCATTTTTAGACCTATCTCTGGGCCTGATCAAAGAGGCAGCCCCCTCTGAAGCCTGGCTGCTGGCAAAGATCAGAAAGAAAGAGGGAGAGAAAGAGAGAGGTAAATACCCTGATCAACAGCTTCCACTGAGGCTGCAGATCAGACCCTGACTCACTTTCTGGGTCTCAGCCACCTGAGCTGTCAGTATTGGGTCACTAGGCTGCAGCTGGGCAACCCAGCCAACCCTTTGCCAAGCTCCAGGCTTTAGGCTTGGGAAGCACCTCCCCCCATACCCCTTCAATGGCAGGCTCAGCCCATCCAATGGCTGGCTAGGAGTGACCTGGGTGCTGAGGAGGTTCCTGGGACTCAGGTAGGTATGGAAATTAACCGCCATTTTTGTTGGGTTAATTTGCATGCTCAGACTGGTTATGGATATAGCAGAGATACAGTCAATTAACATGTGTTTCTATTATTAGGTAAGATAGCTACACTAATAAAAGAGAAACATGCAAATTGACCATACCTCCACTATGCCTCTCCCCCCTCCACCAGCCAATCATAGTGAGTGGACACAGAGCTGGAGCTTGCGCAGGAGGCTTGAGTTGCTCTTGGCGATGGAGGAAGCCAAGCTTCCCGGCCCTGGCTGGCCTGGCCTGGCCTTTGCTCAAGGCTACAAAGTTTCAATTATAGAAGATAAATAAATCCCAGATACCTGCTTCCAATTGGCCCAGGCCTCCACTCAAGGAGGGGCTGTAAAAAAAAAAAGAAAGAAAAGAAGGGCTGGGGTCTTGGGTCACCAAGGGGCATGGCCAGCCTGCAAATAGCCATTAATCCCTCACCCAGGCTGTCCACACTCCATGGGGTGAGGGTCCCCATTGGGGGGCTTGGCCAGCCTGCCAACAAACATAAGCCCCTCACCCAGGCTGGCCAGGGACCCCAGTGAGGATACTTACCCCATGGGCATGTGGCTTGCCTGCAAACCACCACAAGCTCCTCGCCCAGGCCACCCCACTCCCCTAGGGAACCCCCACCCTGATCCAGGACACCCTTCAGGGCAAACCAGTTGGCCCCCACCCATGCACTAGGCTTCTATCTATACTAATAAAGTGGTGATATACTAATTAGACTGAGAGACCTTCCTGATGTTCTTCTGGACAAAGACATGGAGGCAGGGCCTCTGTTACTGTGAGTCACAGCCCTTTCATTTACTCCATCCAAAAGTGCTGGTCTTTGTCACATTCTGGTTTCCCTGTCTGCTTGGCTGTTCAGGCTGTAGGAGTGACTATAGTTCCCTGACCATTGCTATTGCCACCCTCTGGATGCTTCCTCATCTATTAGTTCTCTGTGACATCTGTTTGTCCTCATATGTGTTCCTCTAATGAACACTCCTTAGTTAGCCTTTGAGAGGTTCTTGTGTGTCCTGCCAGGATGTGGACTGATAATCAGCTTTGTTGGATTTTTTTCCCCTTTTCTTTCTGTATTTTTTTCATTTCTTCTCTTTTCTGAAATGAAATGATGGGTGGATTCTTTTGTTTGTTTTGTTTTGGTGTGTGTGTGTGTGTGTGTGTGTGTGTGTGTGTGTGTGTGTTTTCCCCTGCTTCAAGAGGAAATATAATAGAAGTGAAGGTAGAAAACACCAATGAAACGTGGTTGCTCCTCTTTCAAAAGTCTTAAAACTACAGGTGGGGAGCATATGAGGGCTATATTCAAGAACCTGTGTGATATATCTTGTCCAACAGTTTAACATTTTAACATCCACTACAGGCCAATGTTTCCTTCAATGGTGACTGGGAATAGAAATGGTGGAATGTGTAGAAGAGTTTAGTTCAGCTTGGCTCAAGCCACTCAATTTTGAGGCTTGGGACTTTCTCAGCAATCCACTGAGGTCTCTACAAAGAGGGTATAAAACCTGAGATGATCTGCATTCTTTGACATTGTGATAATATTTGATTGTTTGCTAATTAATACAGAATAATCTGAACTCCCAGTGCTCTCAGGGAGAAAAGGTAGGTGTAATTGGAGATCATCATTCTCAGTTATGAGTTAAAAATCCTCAAAGAAAGCTATCAACAAGGGAAAGTGTGGTGACCTGTTATTCCTCTTGGACCTTGACTAGGCATGAATCTTTGTTTGTTTGTTTGTTTGTTTGTTTGTTTTTCTATTAGGTGGTAGAATCACAATTCAGGTATTTGTTTATTAGATTACAGTTTACTTTCAATAGAAAGTTAGATTACATTTACTTTCAACAGAAAGTTATTTTGTATTAGTTTTAATTGTACAGCATAGGGGTTAGGCAATCACATACTTTGCAAAGTGTTCCTAACTGATATTTCAAAAATCCAGCTGATACAGTACATAGTTATTACAATATTATTGACTATACTCAGGTGTTAAAATATTTCAAGGCCTGGGACTTTTTCAGCAATGAAACAAAACCTCATTACCACCTGATGTTATCTTGAGTAGAATTTAACTGATATCTCTGCCTTAGGATTCTCAAAAAAGAACTTTTAATTAGTTTTAGACAAGCAAGAAAAAATGTTCTCCCCTGATTGGTGGTCTAGAATTTCTCTACAGGAAAGATGAAGAAAAAATGTTTTGTTAGAAGCAAATGGGAAAGATTGTGAAGCAAAAAGGAGAAATAGAGGAAAGTCAGAGAAGGAGATAGAAAAAGACATAGTGACAGGACGAAGAGAGATATTGCTATTAATTGTGGCAGTTCAGTGTATTGAAGTTGAACCCATAATGGTGCTGAGCTGATGAGATACAGAGGAAGACATTTAAAATAAAAATATGTATGGTCTTCATAGAGAAAAATGAGTTATAGGACATAGGCAGATTGCTCTAAAAATCAGTAAGAACAAAAAAAAAAGGCAACCCAATGGAAAAGAAAAATGACCTCAGGAAATCGGAAATGCAAAGAGAAAATTAAAAATGAAAAGTTGCTCAAACTTATTTGTAATGAGGCAAATATATGCACCTATACAGTCATCACATCATTAAATTTTAAAAGTTTTACGAGGATGTGGAGAATTCTCAATTACTGCTAATAAACGTATGCACTGCATATAAAGTTTGAAAAGCTTTTTGAGACTTTCTAGAAAGGCTGACAACATATACTAGTATACTCCACGATCAGCATAGTTGTTGGCAAACTTCATTAGTCAACAGAGTCAAATATCAACAGTAAAATGATTGAAATTTTTTTTGAGAGCCGAAAACCGACTTCTGAGCATGGGCTATGAAGTTTCAATAGCACTTTACATGAGTGCCCACACGTGGTATTTTGTGGAAGAGCCACACTCAAGAGGCCAAAAAGCCGAATATGGCTCATGAGCCACAGTTTGCTGACCACTGACCCAGCAATTTAATTTCTGGGTCTCTCACACAAGGTAGTTTGCATATATGTGTACGAGGATATATGAACAAAAAGATTCATGTCAGCATCATTCATAAAAGTAAAAAACTAGAAACAAAACTATTGTTCATCAATAACAAATGGATAAATAAGTGATGGTTATTTTTTCACAATAGAATACTATAAAATAGTGAAAATAAATAAATTACAGATATATATCACAAACTAGGTAAAACTTAAACTTTCTGTTGAGCAAAAGAAGCAAGACTCCAAAGAACACCTGAATGAACTCTCTTTATATAATATTTAAGCTATTCTTACAAATGCATACACAGCTTGTAAAAACACTTTTAAAAGGAAGAGTGAAAGCATGCAGTATGAAAATCAAAACATTGGTGAGTCTAGTGAGGTTTCAGAGGGTACATCTAGGGTTTTTGGATGCTGGTGATGTTTTGATTCTTGATATGGATAGTGATTACACAAAAGATCACTTTATATTTTTTAACATTTTGCATATGAACTAGAGGCCCAGTGCAAGAAAGTCATGCACGGGGGCAAGCGGGTGTCCTCTCAGCCCAACCTGCATCCTCTCCAATCTGAGACCCCTCAGGGGATGTCCAACTGCCCAAAGGGATCCTACTAGCCTGGTGACCCCTAACTGCTCCCCTGCCAACCTGGTCGCCCTACACAACCTTCTGATCAGTTGTTTGGTTGTCCCTCACTAACACCCATGTTGGCCTGGTCATTCCATGCAGCCTGTTCAGTCACTCATTTGGTTGTTTTGGTTTCAAAGGTCGCTTAGGCTTTTATATATATGAGAGGTCCAGTGCACGAAATTCGTGCACAGGGTGTGTGTGTCTGTGTGTGTGTGTGTATGTGTGTGTGTGTCTCTCAGCCCAGCCTGCACCCTCTACAATCTGGGACCCCTCAAGAGATGTCCAGCTGATCCGGTAGGATCAGGCCTAAACAGGCAGTTGGACATTCCTCTCATATTCCAAGACTGCTGGTTCCCAACTGCTTGCCTGACTGCTTTCCTGATTGCCCCTAACCACTTCTGTCTGCCAGCCTGATCGATGCCTAACTGCTCCCCTGCCATCCTGATTGCCCCTAACTGCCCTCCTCTGCAAACCTGGTCACCCAAACTGCCTTCCCCTGCAGGCCTGGTCACGCCTAATTACCCTTCACTGCAGGCCTGGTCCCCCCAAAGTTCCCTTCTCTGCAGGTCTAGTGGCCCCCAACTTCCTCCTCTGCCAGCCTGGTCACCCCTAACTACCTTCCCCTGCAGGCTTGATCACCCCTAACTGCCCTCCCTTGCATGCATGGTCCCTCCCAACTGACCTCCTCTGCTGGCCATCTTGTGGTTGCCATCTTGTGTCCACCTGGGGGAGCCATCTTTTGTATTGGAGTGATGGTCAATTTGCATATTACTCTTTTATTAGATAGGATAAATGTTTTGTGCACTCTTCTGTGTTATAGTTCACATATTGAAAAGACTAGGTAAAGAAAAGAGGGTATAATTTAGCAAAGTTTTACTCAGAAATGAAGTAAAATATTGGACGATGGTCCAATTGAGCTATGGGATATATAGACTATACTGTTGTCTGTTGTTCCTTCCATACCTTTTTAAAACAGACATGTTGAACAATATTTGTGTCCTAGTTGAAAAGGTCCTGAAGTTTAGGGCAAAAGTGACGAGAGAGAAAGGAATAATTGCTAGAGCTGAGCTCCTCAGCAGAAAGAGTGTATAGTATAAAGAACAATGGATAGATCTTTGGATAGAGTGGGCAACCCCTTGTTATTGGCTCAAAGAGTGAGGATTTGTGGAACAATGGGGGTTAAGATATCTATTTGATGGTAACAGTTAAAACTTTTCATCAGTAGAAGGAGTTAGTCTCTTTTCTTAAGAAGGAGGCAGGATCAGTCTGTGTTACCACTGTTTCCAAGCAAATGGCCCCTTCCCCAGAACAACATTCACCATGGTTCTGTCCTGCCAGGTGGTTCATCAGGTAGGATTTTTCTGTCTGATACAGACCTATAATGGCTACCACCACCACAGGCCGAGAGATCTTGTCTAGAATCTCCAAGACTGTTGGATATACTGTCAACTGATTATTCTGATTTCTCACCAGACAGATGGGGTCCATCATGGTATATCCAGAGGTCATAGTGAGCTGTAATCCAGAAGAACAACTTACTAGAACACAAGATCCTGAAGTCATGTCTAATCACCGTGCAAGTCACATGCATGTCAGCTTTCTCTGTGTAGAACAGACTCCTACATTTTGTATGTTTCTCAAAAATAAGTATTTAGCCTAGTGTGCCACGGCCTGACACACATTCATTATGTACATTATCATATTGATCTTTAAATAAACCCTAATACAATCTTGCACATGTGATGCATAAAAGAAATAGAATGAGCAAAACAAAACACTGATGATGAAGCTGTTAGAACATTAACACATTTGGGGATAAGTAGAGGCAGAATGGGACACACAGGAAATGAGGAGCGACTGGAGAAGATCCATGGACTTACAGAATGATTTTGTTTCTCATTAACTGCATATATTTTCTGAGCAGTTACAATGGGCCGGCCACTGTTCTATGTGCTCAGTATCAAGTGGTGAACAAAATGGATACCAATTCCTGCCTCGTGGAGCTCTATTCTAGGAGGAGGAGACAGGCAATACACAAAGCAAATAAGCAATATGCATGGTATATGTATATTAAATGATGGAAAGTGCTCAGGAGAAAACAAGCATGGGGGCTGAATTTAAATAGAGGATGGTCAGAAAAGGCCTCTCAGCAAAAGAGAAATAAATGTGCTCTGTGACCTTGAGGACAAATGAAGTGAATCCTGGGAGCTGCAGCAGTTGGAAGAGGGAAGACTTTAGAGGAAGAAGAAGACAAAGAGGCTTGCTCTCAAACACCACAATACAGGTCTTTATAGAACTCAGGGACAGTTGTGAATGCAGGAATTCATTTATTTAAATTACAGTAAAAGGATATGTTTTGTTCATGGTCTGACAGGGAAGAGAGGCTGTAGCCATGGCATTTTAGGGTGGGCCATTGCTGCCAGAGTCCTACAGCTGGGAGAGGACCTACTTTACTGTTTTCATCACAGTGTGTATTTCATGCAATTAAGGGACAGATAGCAGTCAAAGTGCTTTAACTGTACCTTCACTTTCTCAAAGACAATCCTAACCAACATTCATGTGCTCCCATGCTTTGATAGCTCTGTGCATTGGAAAGAGTAATTTCTGTGCCTCAGTTTGTTCCTCCATAAAATGGCAACAGTAAAAATAACCATCTCATTTATACAACTTAAGGAAAAGAAAATAAATGATACAATCAAAATGGGCAAAGGACCTAAATAGACCCTTTTCACAAGAGGACATACAGAAGGCCATGCCTATAACTATTGTAGGCATGTATATAAGCATAACCAATGAACACAGACAGTAGGAGGATGAGGCCATGTGCTGGTGGGTGGGAGCAGCCCGGGAAAGGTCAATGGGTATAAAAGGGGACATATGTAATACTTTAAACAATAAATAATTTAAATTTAAAAAATAAATAAATAAAAATAACAATTTAGCCTGGCCAATGTCACTCAGTGTTCGAACATTGACCCATGAACTAAGAGTTCATGGGTTTGTTCTCAATCAGAGCACATGGCTGGGTTGCAGGCTGGATCCCCAGAAGAGGGTATGCAGGGCTTAATCAGTGTTTCTCTCTTATCGATGTTTCTATCTCTCTATACCTCTCCCTTCTTCTCTATAAATCAATAAAAACATATTAAAATTATTTAAAAATCTATTGGTCATTAAGATCATTAGGAAGAATAAATATATAGTAAAATTTACAATGCTCTTAAAATCATGTATTGCATACTGAATCCTCTGTAAGTATTGATGAAAAATTGAGTGTCTACTTTTCAAAAGAGGACATAAAGAAGACCCAGAGACATATGAAAACATGCTCAAAGTCACTAATCATCTGAGAGATGCAAAACAAAACAGCAATGAGATACCATTTCACACCTGTCAGAATGTCTATCATCAACAAATCAACAAACGACAAGTGCTGGTGAGGATGTGGAGAAAAAGGAACCCTCCTGCACTGGTGCTGGGAATGCAGACTGGTGCAGCCACTGTGCAAGACTGTATGTAGTTTCCTCAAAAAGTTAAAAATGGAACTGCCATTTGACCCAGTGATCCCACTTCTAGGAATATATCCCAAAAAAACTAGAAACACCAATTAGAAAGTATATATGCACCGCTATGTTCATAGCAGCACAAGTCACCATAGCTAAGATTTGGAAACAGCCTAAGTGCTCATCAGCAGATGAGTGGATTAAAAACCCGTGGTACATCTACACTATGCCACTATAAAAAAGAAAGAACTGTTGCCATTTGCAATAACATGGATGGAACTGGAGAGCATTATGCTAATCGAAATAAGCCAGTTGGAGATAGAGAAATATCACATAATCTCACTCATATGAGGGATATAATGATCAACATAATTTGATGAACAAGAATAGATCAATCTAGAGACAAATGGTAGAGATTGGGGGGAGGGGATCAGAGAGGAACCAAAGGACTTGTATACATGCATATTAGCATAACCAATGGGCACAGACACTGGGGCGGTAGGAGGCTGGCCCGGGGTGGGAATGGCTGGGGAGGGGGGTGTCAATTGGGGGGAAAAGAGACATATGTAAAACTTCAGACAATGAAATATCAAAATAAAAAATAAAATAAATAAAAATTAAGTGTCTAAGAGGTCAGTGAGGTTAAGTTCTACATGAAGGTGAACAGTGACATCTCTTATCCAATTGTGAGCACATGGAGGACACATCCCATGAGGAGGACTCCATCAGGACAGGAGTAGCAGTACCAGCTGGGAGGGAGGACAGTGGCGGGGGAGAGGGGGGACAGGGGGAAGGAGAGCGTGCAGTGAGTCCTGTGGGAGGACCCAGAGCAGTCCTGGATGTCTGAGCACATTCTGGGTGGCTACCAGGGTTCAGATCACTTACTGTCAATGAGACCTTGAAAAAGGAACTTACCTCTGTGAGCCTGCATTTTCTTAGTGTGATAGATGAAGCAAGAATTCCTGTCTTACTATTCCCTGTACAGAATGGTATAACACAGGGTCTCCATAATTAACAGACTTTTTCCAGGATCAATGTAGTGTTTAGCACTGAGCAAGTTAGGCAAGGTGTTGAAAAGTGTTAATACGTTCAGTAAGCTGCAAAGTGCTAAGATATAAAAATGTGTTTGTTTAACAGTCTTTCTCTGTACTATTTCTCTGCTTTTCAATGGGTGATTGGGAGCAGTTACGTGGTAAATCATGAGCCTTTTATTGCCTTGTTGTAAGCAAAAGGAATTGCAGAGTTTATTTCTTGGACTGAATTTTTAATATCTTTGAATAGGAGCAGTTGTGTTTACAAAAAAAAAAAAATTACTTTTACATGTTAGTGTATCTAGATATCCAAACCCAGAAACTATTAACTCCAAATAAAGAAGTGGAATGAAATAGTTCTATTTATTTGGAGTTAGATGATCACAGATTTCCGAAGTTTCCTGTTCAAGAGAGATCTGAAAGGATGTTTAAAAACACCCTACCCCTGTCTTCTAAGCAATCATCACAGATTATTCTGATTAAGTTCTTATATACCAGTAGCTTTGGCTCCTTGAGGAGATCAGGATTTGGTCCCAGAAAGACTTTAGCCCCTTTCTGCAGTTGAGGCAGGATGCGCTCCCCATCCCTAGCTGGGATCCTCCTGCAGCCCTGGGCAGGTGCCTGGGGAGCGCGCATCCAGGACACACTGTGCGCGCCTGCCTTCTCCTGCCTGGCAGCCGCTCACATCCAAATGGAGTCGCTGTGCTCCCACAGCAAACTCTCCCACGGGCCCCATGCCACCTGGCCCGTGCCTTTCCACTGCCAGTGCCCAGCCTTGGCTACCTCATTTGTTGCTGTTAAAGAACAAGTAGATGGAAGACAAATTAGAGCGAACTCAGTGGGCGTGGTTGCTGCCTGCAGTTAGCACACAAATTCTCAGCTGCCCTTGGGATAGTGACTGTTCTCTTTAGAAGCTGAACATCCAGGGAGATATTATAGCCAAAAGGCTTGTGGTGTGGATGTGGAGAAGTGAAATCGAAAGGACATCTTTTTGTTTTTTTTAGTTTCTTTTGTTTTTAAATTTAAGTTTTTTTTGTTGTTTAAAGTATTACATGTCTCCCTTTTCCCCCATTGAATTCTCCCCAGAAAGGTCACATCTATTTCTGGTAATTTCACTGTTAGGTTTTGCTGTACTCCCCACTCCCTGCCCCACCCTCCCTCCCCAAAGGCAAGAAACAGGTCCAGGTGGGAAGAAATGTTGGTTTTTCTACAGGAGCTTGGGATCCTCAGGCTGATCCCTCCTCCTCACTTCCTTTGTGTTCCTTCCCCTTGTTGTATCCCAAATCTGCTAGCTGGTCAAGATGCCTAATGAGCGAATTAGTTAGGAGTCATCTTTATTGCTTGCAGGTTCAGAGCAGATTACCTCTGTCAAATTCTGAATCCCACATACAGGATGTCTCCCATATTTTATACTTTTCCAGCCTCTTTGTTTGCAGATATTACAAAGGGCTCTGTGTGAGTTATTGTTACAGACAGTTGTAACCTTGAATACATATTGTATATAATCAAACACCTGATATATCTACACAACTTGTTAACTGAGTACATATTATATCCAATCAAACACCTGTAACCTTGGATGAACAAACACTTGGCAAAATATGTGAATTAATATAGTGTGTCAGCCCCTTTAGATGGCTAACTTGCAAGGTCGGACAATGAAGTTTATCTTTTCTATTCAAGCAGAAAACAAAGTTATTTTACAGTCTAAAAATAACAGAATTGACCCACGGATAAGAGGCTGTCTAAGAATAACAGAGTAGCTCAGACAGCAGTTTTAAACAGAAGTTTTCCAAAAAAGGGATTTACTATGCTTCACCCTGACCCCACAGTGAACACAGAGCCCCAGGTCCAATGTGAACCAGTAACAGCAGGCTGGCTGAGGTCTACAGCCTGTCTCTCACAGGCACTTTTTCTTTTTCCTTTTTCTTTTTTCTCTTTTCCATCGCCATTTATCACGTCTATGAGCTCTTCCACCTCCACCCATTCCTCTCCACACCCCCTATTCCCTCACTCCCCACCCCTTCAATCATCACACTCTTGTCCATGTTCATGAGTTCTCTTTCATTCTTTTTCTTTCTTGCTCAATCCCTCCAGCCCCCTTCCCCTTTCAGAGAAAAAAGTGGTTTGCTTATTTTTATTTCATTTTTTTAACTTGTTCTTTTCTCTTTCCTTTTTCAAAAATAGTTTTGTCTTCAACAGACATTTTTCATTATCAATATAAATTCTAGTGTGTATGTACATGTGTTTGTGTATGTGTGTATAAAATGACTAATTTTGTAGTCCAGACATATTTACAATTATTTTGTTGCATAAATTTGTAGGGTTTTTTTTTGTATGTTTTTGTTTTTGTTTTTGCTTCTACTAGGGTATCCAGATTTGGTGGGGGTGGGAAGTATTAAATAGAATTTGATGGTCTCCTTCAAATAAAACAATTGAAAAATATGAAGTAAAAAATCAATATTTAAAACAGGCCAAAACACATAACCAATATTTTTAAAAAGCTGACAAACACTGCCAGCATTTTCTCTCATCAGTTTTTTTTCCTACTTCTGTTAAGCTACTCTATCATATTTGAATTTAAGTGTGTATCAGAATGGTGGCATATGTATTTTAGTTGTATATCAGGGAAATTTTAATTCATTTCTAAAAACTGCAATCCATTGTGTTGAACTATGTGTGGAAGAAAAGGGGTGACATGCTAACCTGACTAGCTCAGGGTAGGCCTTGCATGACTACCTTGCAAACTCAGAGACCTAAAGTAACCACAAAAAATGATCTGAAATTAAAACTTTTTAAACTGAAAGCTGTTTATGGTGGGTAGTCATCTTCTTGGCTGGTATCATGCCAGACAAAGGTCAATATTTACTTTACTTAATCCTGTATATTGTTTATTTTTTCCCTGCTTTCTGATATCTACTTATTTCCATTTTCAGTATTTTTTTTTATTGTGTAAAGTTTTAAATATGTCTCCTTTTTCACCAATTGACTTTCCCCCTCCCACCCCCCATTCCCACCCTGGTTAAGCCACTAACATGCCAGTGTCTGTGTCCATCGGTTATGGTAGTATGCATACACACAAGTCCTTTGGTTGCTCTGTAACCCCCCTCCTCTGCCATTTGTCTCTGGATCTATTCTTGTTAATCAAATTATGTTGATCATTATATCCCACATATGAATTAGATCATGTGATATTAATCTTTTTCCAACTGATTTATTTAGCTTAGCATAATGTTCTCCAGTTACATCCATGCTGTTGCAAATGGTAAAAGTTCCTTTTTTTTATAGTGGCACTAGAGGCCTGGTGCACAAGAAGGGGGTGTCCCTCAGCCCAGCCTACACCCTCTCCAATCTGGGATCCCTCTCACAATCCAGGACTGCTGGATCCCAACTGCTCGCCTGACTGCCTTCCAGATTACCCCTAACCACTTCTACCTGCCAGCCTGATCACCCTCTAACCAATCCCCTACCAGCCTGATTGATGCCTACCTGCTCCTCTGCCAGCCTGTTTGCCTCTAACTGTCCTCCCCTACAGGCCTGGTTACCCCTAACTCTCCTCCTCTTTAGTCCTGGTCACCCCTAACTGCCCTCCCTTGCAGGCCAGGTCCCTCCCAACTGCCCTCCCCTGCTGGCCATCTTGTGGTGGCCATCTTGTGTCCATGTGGGGGCAGGATCTTTGACCATATGGGGGCAGCCATTTTGTGTGTTGGGGTGATGGTCAATTTGCATATTACTCTTTTATTAGAGAGGATAGAGGCCTGGTGCATGGGGGAGCCAGCTGGTTTGCCCTGAAGGGTGTCCTGGATCAGGGTAGGGGTTCCTTTGGGGCGTGGGGTGGCATGGGTGGGGGGCCTGTGGTGGTTTGCAGGTTGGCCATGCCCCCTAGCAACCCAAGTGGAGGTCCTGGTATCTGAGAATGAGTATATAAGAAGAAAAGTAAAAAACAAAACACTCTCTTGCTGGGAATGATAATTGGAGCAACCACTGTAGAAAACAGTATAAAATTTTCTCAAAAAATTAAATTAAATTAAATAGGGTTACTATATGATCCAGCAAACCCATTTACTGTACATATACAAGGGAAATGAAAACAGGATATTAAAGAGAGATCCACACTCCCATGTTTTCTGAGGCATTGTACACAAGGGCCAAGACTTGGATGCAATTTAAACACCTTTTGAAGGATACTGGATAGAGAAAACCTGGTGTTTAGATGCAATGCAATATAATTCAGCCTTAAAAAGGAGAAAATTCCTGAGTGGAGAAACCACTAAACTGCTGAACACCTAAACTGCTGCCTTGCATAACAATTTCAAAACTACAGCTAAAAGACAAAACAGGCATCATCCAGAACCACAGGAAAGCTGCCTAAGTGGAAATCTACAAATAGAAGGAAAGAGGGGGGCTCACGGAAACTCAGAGGAGCTGCAAAAACCTGAGGTACGCAGACCCACACATGGAGATATCCGGCAGCTTGCTTCCTCTAGCGGGAGGAAGACAGAAACTCCCGACTACACTGAACCCCAATTCTGACTGCACTGATCCCTAGTTCCGGGTGAGACTCATACAGAGGGAGTCCGGTCTGTCAAAAAAGGGAGGAGTACATGGAAATTCAGTGGGTGCCACGAAAGGTAGAGGTCTGGAGACTCACATGACTACTGATGGTGCCATTGGCTTTCTCTAGCAGGAGGAAGACTAAATCTCCCAACTGCACTGAAATCCACTTCCGACTGCACTGAACCCCAATTTCAGGTGAGACCCTGGGGACCCAGATTCATTCAGGTCCCGGAGCACATGGAAACTAAGGGGAGTCATGAAAGGCAGAGGTCTGGAGGTGCATGAGCGCAAGTGTGCGCAGAGAGGATTGCAGTGATTACTGATGGACACTGAGACCCAGGGGCCGCATAAGGCAGGGCTGAAGGGATGCCAAGGCTGTCTGCTCAATCCTGAGACTCAGCCCCATCCAAGCCTAGCACAGAGGCTTTTGCAATTTTGAAAGTCTTCTATTATAAGGCTGATTCCAGCACAGTTCTCCCAGCATAAACACAGCTGATCCTCACAACCAATTGACTTGGAGGTCAATTCCCTGCAGTGATACCAACAACAATCAAGACTTAACTACAACAAGGCTGTACACACAGTCCACAAAGGGGTGCACCAAGACTGTCTACCTCAGGTAACTGGGTAGGTGGACCTACTGGGCCATATAGGACACCTAGCACACAAAGCTATTCTACCAACTCAGGGAAGCAGGGAAAATGTGGAGACAAAGGAACAGACCACAAATGAAAGAAATGGAGGAAAACAAATGACTTGATATAGAGTTCACCACCACGATTATAAGATTTTTCAAGAATTTCCTAGAAAAAATGGATAAATTTAGCGAGGACCAACTAGAAATTAAACATACAATGACTGAAATAAAAAATATTATAGAGAGACCTAACAGCAGACTAGAGGAACGCAAGAATCAAGTCAAAGATTTGAAATACAAAGAAGCAGAAAACACTCTACTGGAAAAGCAAAAAGAAAAAAAGAATCCAAAAATGTGAGGATAGTGTAAGGAGCCTCTACAACTACAAGTATACCAACATCGGACTTATGGGGGTGCCAGAAGAAGAGAGAGAGCAAGATACTGAAAACCTATTTGAAGAAATAATGACTGAAAACTTCCTCCACCTGCTTAAAGAAATGGACTTACAAGTCCAGGGAGTGCACAGAACCCCAAACAAAAGGAATCCAAAGAGGACCACACCAAGACACATCATAATTAAAATGCCAAGGGCAAAAGACAAAGAGAGAATATTAAAAGCAGCAAGAGAAAAACAGTTAATTACCTACAAGGGAGCACCCATATGATTTGTCAGCTGATTTCTCAACGAAATTTTGCAGGCCAGAAAGGGAGTGGCAAGAAATATCCAAAGTGATGAATAACAAGAAGCTACAACCAAGATTACCCAGCAAAGCTATCTTTCAGAATTGAAAGGCAGATAAAGAGCTTCACAGATAAGAAAAATCTAAAAGAGTTCATCACTACCAAACCTGTATAATATGAAATGCTGAAAGGTACTCTTTAAGAAGAGGAAGAAGAAGAAAAAGATAAAGATAAAAATTATGAACAAATACATATCTATCAACAAGTGAATCTAAAAATCAAGTGAATAAAAAATCTGATAAACAGAATAAACTGGTGAATATAACAGAATCAGGGGTACAGAGAGGGAGTGGACTGACAATTCTCAGGGGTAAAGGGGTGAAGGGATTGCCAGGGAGAGACTGGACAAAAATCATACACCTGTGGATAAAGACAATGGGGAGAGGTAGGAGCAAAGGGTGGCATGGGAACCGGGTGGAGGGGAGGTATTGGGGTGGGGGGGAAGAGGAACAATTGTAATAATCTGAACAATAAGGATTTATTTAATTTTTTAAAAAAGAGAGAGATCCTGCTATTTGTGACAGCATATATAAACCTGGAGTACATTAAAATAAGCCAGACATATATCCTGCAAGATACCGCTTAACAAATGTGAGTGACTTCCTTGTGAAAATTGCCAACCCAAATTCTCCATCCACTAAAGAGTGTTGGAACAACCACACAGGGCCTTTGAAATCACTGTGGTTATCATATTAAGGGATATAGTGGGAAAGTGCACATCACATACCACACCTTAATTTTCAGTAAGGAAATAGAAACTACTAATCAAGTCAAATAGAAATGTATAAATGAAAAGCACAGTACCAGCGATGAGGAAGTTCTCTAAGGGGCTTAAGAGAAGACTGGCGGAGTACACAGCAGTGGGCTGAATCAGAGTAGTACTTCAAAGAGGGCAACAGAAATTAACCAAACTAAACCTGAATAGATTGAAAGTGTGAAGAAATAGCAGTATTTGTTAGCACAGGACATCTCACAAAGCAGTTTCAAAATGAATGTAAATACACATATTTTCAAAATAAAGCTGATTGAATTATTACTAATATGTTCAATGTAATTCCAATGAAAATATAATTCATTGTTGATGGCATAAGCTAATTCTAAAATGTATATAGCCAAAACC
>JAAGEH010000164.1:42719-58847 GCA_011751065.1 Lasiurus cinereus
TAATTTCTTTTAAATTAGTGGGGAAATTAGTTTTCTTCCTGTCAAATATTTTATAGTTGTGTTTCACACCAGATGGGAAAATCATTTCTTGGTGGGTCATAGACCTAAATGTGAAAGGTAAAATGATAAATATTTTTATATAAGAGAAAGAATTCTTATACAACTTACACCCTCTACCCCCACTATCCATAAGACAAAATATTATTTGACATCAAAATTTAAAAATGGCTTTTAATGAAAACACCATAAAAGCAATTAAAGTAAGTCATGTAATGGCAAAAGACATTTACCAATCATCTAGACAACAAAAGTGATGTTTGGAAATTATAAGGAACTCCTGAAAGTCAAGACAAAGACACACAGCACAATAAAAAAAGTCATCAATAAGCCTTTCTCAAAAAAAGGAAAAATAACTAGCAAACAATCATATGAAAATGTGTTCTACCTGGTTTGTATAAAATAAAATACAAATTAATGTTTCAATGAGATATCTGCACACAGTCACCATATTAACAAACGTTAAAAAATTCTGATGTGGAGAACAGTTCTATTCTGCTGGTAACTGTGCAATTTGCTGCAGAGACTTTGAAATAATGTCAAGCTTGATCTAGGAAGACTGAAGAGACACATCTTCTATGACTTAGGAATTCCACCTCTGGGCTTATTACACAAGGACATTTTATACCTATGTGCACAGGTACATATGTGAAAAAATATCCTTGAAAACATCTCATACAAGATAAACCTGAAAAAAAATATATCTATAATGGAAGGAATAAATTGTTCAAATCTCCATATAATACAATATACACATAGCTTACACCTACAACAACCTACCAGGTGAATTTTATAAATATCTTAACTAAACAATTGAAATAAGATACAAAAGAATATGTACAATATAATTTTCTTTATATAAAGTTTGAAAGCAGGTCAAAGTAAACTATATTATTTAAAGCCTCACATGTATATAATAAAATCCTACAACAGAATGTGAAAGTTGTAATATTGATTGGCTCAACAGGGTTGTCAGAACTTATAATATGTACAGTTTCTTTAGGGATGCCCAATGATAGGAATGCTCAATTTCTGTACCTGGTACTAATTAAAGTATTTATTTTATAATGATAAAAGAGGCCTAGTGCATGAAATTTGTGCGCAGGGGGTGTGTCCCCTAGCCCAACCTGCACCCTGTCCAATCTGGGATCCCTCTCACAATCCAGGACTGCTGACTCCCAACCATTCGCCTGCCTGCCAGCCTGATCAACCTCTAACCACTCCCCTGCCAGTCTGATAGATGCCTAACTGCTCCTCTGCTAGCCTGATTGCCCCTAACTGCTCTCCCCTGATGGCCTGATCGCCCCCAACTTCCCTCCCCTGCAGGCTTGGTCCCCAACTACCCTCTCCTGCTGACCATGTTGTGGCAGACATCTTTGACTACTTGGGGCAGCTATCTTGTACAACGGCTTGAGGATCAATTTGCATAATACCTCTTTATTATATTGGATGGAGTCAAAGATATTTTTCCCATTTCTTTTTTTTCCCCACTTCCTTTCTATTTTCCTTAAATTGGACATATTCAATGTCGAAGAGAGGACTTCTGCTTCTGGAAAGAAAAAGTAGACATTTTTTTCCCTTATTCTCCCATCAAATACAACAAAAAGACCTTGATTTCATATTGGAAGGGAGAGGGAGAGAGATAGGAACATCAATGACAAGAGAGAATCATTTATTTATTGCTCCCTGCATGCCCCACAATGGGGATCAAGCTTGTAATCCAGGCACATGCAATGACCAGGAATCGAACCACAACCTCCAGTTCATAAGTTGATGCTCAACCACTGAGCCATGCCGGCCAGTCAAAACTTGACTATTGATTGTGCATATAAGAACATTAGAAGACTCTTAAAGATGATGAGAAGGCAGAGTAGATGTGTCCAACTTTTGGTGCTAGAAAAAACAAAAATTGAGAAATATCAATAGGTTCTGAAATAAAAAGCCCAATAAAAGTATTTTTTCTCCCCTAGCCAAAAGACCAGAAAAGAAGTAACCTAGCAAAACAAAGAAAATTCTAGACAAAGAAAGCATTTTATTCCAGCCAAACAGCACAGTAAAATCTGAGGGCCAACCCACTGCTTCCCACACAGCAAGGAACAGCCTAGATGCCTGCCCTCGCCACACTGCAAATAGGTGCTCTTACCTCTGCCTGGTGGGTGTCAGAGAAGATCCACTGGAATCTGGAGTCTCATTCTCATGATCACGAATTACCTTTCTCTCTTCTCACTGGGGTGGTGTCAGAGGAGGCCTTGTGGAGAGACAGGACTTTCATGGGGAAGGAGACCACCAAATACTATGTGTCAGTAAAGCATATGTGGGAAACAGTAAGGAACTTCTGCCTTCCTCAACCTGATAGGATCAGAGCAACCACATAGGGAAATAGCAGACCACTAAGATGAACATGTAGGAGGCTTTCCAATTTGCAGGATACATACCTTGGAGAATACAATTGGCTTCCTTTTAAATATGGCTTCACACACAGGTGTCCCAAAAAATTTATATGCACTTTGATTATAAAGTTGGTGTTTATTAACATACGATTTATTTTCAAAATTTAAAAGAATCTTACCGAAATGAAATTTTTTTTTTGTCAATGCTTGTTTTCAAACTGATGACTGTTTGGTCCAGACATTGCTGATAATGCTAAACAATAGAATTACAAACATCAAGAATCATTCCATTCAGTATTTGTATGCTCTCATTTCATTGACTCTTGCCAATTTTATGTGGTAAACTTTGTGTATCCTTATAAAAAAAGTCTAAGTGGCACTTTAGGATGCATTTTCTTTCTTTCCTTCCTTCCTTCCTTCCTTCCTTCCTTCCTTCCTTCCTTCCTTCCTTCCTTTCTTTCTTTCTTTCTTTCTTTCTTTCTTTCTTTCTTTCTTTCTTTCTTTCTTTCTTTCTTTCTTTCTTTCTTTCTTTCTTTCTTCCTTTGCAAGAATGTCAGATTATTAGAAAGTGACACTTGGGCCTGGCCGATGGGTTCTGTAGTTAACCATCTCCCTGAATGGGGAGGTCCTGGTCCAATTCCCAGTCAGGGCACATGCCCGGGTTTTGCAGGCTTGATCCCCAGTGTGGGACATGCAAGAGGCAGCTGATAAATGATTCTCTCATCATTGATGTTGCTAGCTCTCTCTCCCTTCTCTCTTTCTCTCTGAAATCAATTTTTTAAAAAATTTATACACACACACGACACTTTATCAACCCCAAACAGTGTGAGAACAATCTTAATCTTCCTTATTATAAACACTTATACTAAGCCATGTCTGTTCTCTTGGAACCACGAATCTAGATGATTTTGGTTTTGGGTTAGGTGGAATGGGAGATAGGATGCATTTTCTTTGTTCAAAGCTTAGTCTGGCTTCAGCCATTATTTCAAATCAGTTAAACCTAAAAAGGAGAGAAAATTAAGTGAGCTATCAGCTGATAAAATGTGTATACATTTTTGAGATACCCTATAGTTATAAAATGAAAAAGACAAGAGAATCTCTTATGCCACTCCCTGAGAAGTGCTGATGTTCCTTTGGTTCCTTGTCAGCACAGGTTCAGCTGACTGTGCCTTTTCTCTTTTTCTACCTATCAACTAGTATATTCACTTAATATCACAGGCACCACCTGCATGCACAGCCTGGACTCTTGGTCTCTTCTCAGCTTGCCCTGACCCCAGGAAGAGATTTGGTGCCATAAAAGCGAGGCCAATTTGAAAAAGCATCTTCATCCTTGGTCTTAAGACCCAATCTGTGAAATTAAAACAATCGTTAGACAATGTGGCCTCTACTGTTGCCTGGGGAATCTGTTTCCAGATAGTGAATATTGCAAATGAGTAAATTATTGTACAGTTGAAAATGCCGTTATATATTTTCAAAACTTGTCATTTTAGGTTAAGGTATTTTCAAATTTGTGACTTAGGCATCATGTTCATCAAAGTCTATTGTCAAAAACAATTGATTTGCATTTTGCCTACTTGTCATTATTATAGCTTCAAAGCCCTCAAAATCAGCATCATGTTGATAAAACAGAATTAATGATACAGCATAATCTCAGAAAAAAGTTCACATCAGAAAATATACAAGGCTCTGAAATACCTGGCCCAAATTCCTCCTGACTACTCTCTAAACTGAGTTCAAGGTCCCAGGACATCCTAGATTCTGGTTATTAGAAGGTCTTCCCTCATACTATTTGAGGTGTGCTAGTCCAAATTTCAACAGGAGAGTTAGGTCATTGATTGGATCAGGCTACTTAGGAAAAATCTTTCCCCAAACTATGGGAATAGAGACCAAACTTGAAGGACTAAATATCAATCCCTTTTAACTGAAGAGATGATATTTTTTATGGAAGTGGCCACTTTTCCCTGAGATTACATGCCCATCATATTTGATAGGCAGAATCAGCATCTTTTGCTTCTTTTTTCTTTCTTTTTCTTATTCTGCCTTATCTTACTTCTATCCTCCTCTCTTTTTCATCCTACTCCTTCAGTCCTTGGGGGCATTATACAAAACCTGCTGAATCAGAAATGGGTATTTATAACACAACTAGAGGCCAGGTGCATGGATTCATGCACTGCTGGGTCCTTCAGCCTGGTCTCCTCCACCCTCTCTCAATCTAGGACCCTTTGGGGGATATCTAAGTGTGGGGATTGGGATGAAACTGGCGACCTGACATCCCCTGAAGGATTTAGTAGTGTGAGAAGCGGCAGGCAGCTGGGGAGGAGCCTGAGCCTGGGCCGGGCACCATGCTGCTCCTTTCATCTCAGCCCCGCTGCACCTGCCACTACTTTTTAGTAGTGTGCTGCCACAGTCATGTGAGAGCCTACCCCTGCCCTGCTGCAGCTGTACTTGCTAGCCATGATCCCAGCATTTGGCACCTGTTAGTCAGCTGAATGGCACTCCTGCTGTGGGAGTGAAATGACCACAAGAGGGCAGCTCCTGCATTGAGCATCTGCTCCTGGTAGTCAATGTGAGTCATCATGACCCGTCAGACAGTTGTTCCATTGTTTGGTTGCTTAGGCTTTTCTATATATAGATGTATTCTACACATTATTTTGGTTGTTTAAAGGAGAACGTCATTTCTAAATGGATATAAATGTTTACTATGAGTAGACTTAATTAGTAAACACATACACATTGTTACAACTGAAAAATGCTGTTCTTGATAAGCAACTTAAGTTTTAGAAATCACTACGATTTTGAGGATAATTTAAAAACTTCGGAAAAGTGGTTTTCTCTACTAAAGTTGAACACAAGTAGCTAATAGCCTGCCATTTTACTCCTAATTATATCCTATAACAGACATATGTGCACATTCCCACCAAAACAGAATAATCATGGGAGCCTCTGTGTATATATTATATTAGGCATGCATGGGACATGCCAAACAATTGGGAAGCAACCACTGACAGTGGTGGCCACATGATATGCATCATGATACCCTTTACAACCCAAGCCTCTGGAATAGCAGTCAAGACTACCATTATAGTGGTTTGCATTTGATTGCAGTGTTACCTGACAGGCACTGGCCCCACGCATATCTGCTTCAGGCTGGCCTGTAGTGTGTGGGTTCGTACTTTGTGCAGGAAAGATTTCACAACACAAGCCCAGGTGATTCTGAGAGTGTGTTTTCTAAATCTGGGGACAGTGAAACAAAGGAGAGTCTTAGGGTTGAATAAGCAACAGGAGAGAGCCTAGGCAATGATCTGAATATGATAGAAAAGAATTGAGCCAAGATGAGGCTGCTCATCTTCTATATAATAGAGAAATATGCAAACTAGCCAGGATGTCATAATGTCACAACTGGACAGCAGGGACCTGAGGCTGCATGGCACCTGTCTAGGGCAAGGGAACCTCAGATCTTGCCCCTGCCCAGTGGGACTTGATGGGGGACCACAGGTCATGCCCCCAGCCCTACCTCTGGGCTGGGAAACTTCAGGCCAAACTCCCCGCTTGGCAGGGCTTGACAGGGACCTCAGGCCTTGCTCCCCACTGCCCCAATGCCTGGCCAAGGGACCTCAGGCCACACCCCCACCAGGCAGGGCTTGGCAGGGGACCTGAGACTGTACCACCCCCCACTTGGTGCCAGGCTGGGGGGCCTGAGGCTGCACACCCCACCTGGAGGGGCTTGAGAGAGGTGGGGCTGGCTGGGGCTGGGTCTTCTGTGTTTTCAAAGCACATGCAGGTGGTGGGCAGGAACTTGACTCTAGGTCCCACAGCATGCCCCAGACTCTGACAGGAGGGAGAGTTTCATGTACATTTTAGTAATTTTTCTTTCATCTCTGACACTTCTATTATAGAGAAAGGGTGAATAGCAATATTAAAATATTTTCTCTAATTAATTCCCTTTTAATGTGCACAAATTTCATGCACCAGGCCACTAGTTGGGAAATAAAAGTCACAGTGAGAGAAGTGACTTAAAGTGGGGCTGGTTTTAGTTCACTGGGAAGTCAGAAAAATAGGAGTCCTTGGAGACAAGATCAGGGCTCAGGATGATCTACTGCTTCCTGCTGCTTCCCTGGTTGCAAGTCTTGTGGGGATACTTGGAGTTTAGGAGGAAGTAAAAAGTTCATGCCTAAGAAGTAGTATGGGTATGTTCTAGACTTTAGAGTCTAGAGTGATCCCATACTTATATCTTTTGACTTGAGGGCATTATCTTCTGTGGGCAAGAATCTAAAGGGTGGATTCTAGGAGAATATTTATCAGCTTTCCAGTTGGATCAAAATTACCATATTGAGGGTTTGGGATTATTCTTTGGTCTGCCTTACTGTTTTATTTTTATCTTGGGGATCTGTCTGGCTCTAATCAGATTTTTGTTATTTATTCCTCTGACTTCATCTGTCTTTGGATCTGGCTGGCACCAATGGCAGTAATTGGGTATTTGATCTCTATCTCCCCAACCAGGGTGATTTAAGCTATGTATTCTCTGATTAGATAGCAGAGGTATGAACTATTTGCTCTCAAGTGTCCTTGGTTGCAAATGATAAACTCTTGTGATTCACTAGCTGGCTGTAAGTTGTTTAAATTGTTTGCCTTGTTTAATTATCTTATCTCAGTTCCTGAATTCTAGGTGCCCAGGAATTTCCTAGTTTCTTACTATTCTGCCTCACCAGGATGTAATGAGTAACCTCTGGATCCTTGGCTTTTTGAAAGTCTCTGTGAGTTTGAGTAATAAATCCCTCAAGAGTGCATTTGTCTCTATGCAAACTCAATATTCCAAACAGCAGATCAGCTTCAGTCTTACTTAATCTTTTATGAGATCAGAACACCACCTTTACTCTGTAAATGTATCAGTGATGGGTCAAAAATGACTGCAAATTTAAATTTATTGCCATTTCTCACAAAGAGAGGTAGATTTCATCTCTCTTTGCCTTGAGTCTCAGAGTGTGTTTGCTTGGTAACAGTGATGGCCTTATCCTGATCAACAGAATGCATCAGAGGTGGTGTTGAGTATAAGATTGGGTCTTGGAAGTCATCCAACTGAGAGTATCATGCTGTTCAGAGGTCCCAATTAGAGAGAGATCTAAGATGCTTATCAGTGGAAAGTGGAACCTCAAGGTACCCACTATATGTGTGAAGTTTTAGAACCTTCCAGTAAAGTCCAAGCAGCACTTAAAGTGGAAATAGCCCATGGGAAGAATGGTCTCTGTGGAAAAGTCATGCAAAAAAAAAAAAAAGTCACACCAGCCAGAGCCATTAGCACGTTATGGTTTCTGCAGCAGAAGACATGACTAGAGCATGTTCAGAGCCACCCGAGTAATGTACCCCTCTTTGTAAATCAAAATGGTAAGAAGAGCCCTAGCTGATTTGATTCAGAAGATAGAGTGTTGACCTGCAGACTGAAGGATGCCAGGTTTGATTCCTGTTAAAGGCACATGCCCAACTTGCAGGCTCAATCCCTAGGGGGGGTAGGAGGGGGGCATGCAGAAGGCAGCTAATCAATGATTCTCTCTCATCATTGATGTTTCTCTCTCTTCTTCTCCCCTCCTCTCTGAAATCAATAAAAACATTTTTAAATGGTGAGAATATAACATTGCCACAAATATAAAATATTTCCCTCCCTATTTCTATCATAAAGGTAGAAAAATACTGTACACTTTGTAACTTGCTTCTTAAAAAATGTAACAATATATCCTTGACCTCTTTCCATATTATGCAGAGAGCTTCCTTTTCCTTTATTCAAATGTCTACTTTTCTATGGTTTATCTAGTTACTTATAGATTGATATTTTTCTTATATCTAATTTTATTCCATACATTGACTCCAGTGAATAACTTTGTATATATTTTCATTCATATAAGTGTGGAATTATTGGTAGAATAGACATAATAGTTTGTAATTTTTAAAAATGTCTTTTAAAATTATCTTTGTTGTTGAAAGTATTACAGATGTTGCCTTCCCCTTTTCCCCATTGACCACCTCCCCTCTGCTCCCATTTCCTCCCTGCTCCTGTACTCTCCCCAGGCCTTCACTGCACTATTGTCTGTGTGCATGGATTATGCAAATACCTGGTATGCATGCAAATTATTTGGTTAATCTCTTCCTGCACCCCACCCTTTCCTCTGAGATTTATCTGTCTGTTGTATGCTTTCATATTTCTGGATCTATTTTGTTCATTAGTATATTTTGATCATTAGATTTCACATATAAGTGAGGTCATGTGATATTTGTCTTCCTCTGATTAGCTTATTTTGCTTAACATAATGATTTCCAAGTCCTTCCATGTTGTCTCAATGAGTAATAAATCCTTTTTTCCTGCTGCATAGTATTCCACTGTATAAATGTATCCCATTTTTTATCCACTCATCTACTGATGGGCACTGGGGTGTTTCCAGATATTAACTTTTGTAAATAATGCTGCTATGAACATACAGGTGCACATATTCTTTCTGAATGGTGTTTTGAGATTCTTAGGGTATATTTCTAGACATGGGATCACTGGGTCAAATGGCAGTTCCATATTTAATTTTTTGAGGAAACTCCACACTATTTCCCATAATGGTTGTACCAGTCTACTTTCCCACCAGCAGTGCAAACTTGTGTTTTTTTGTTTGTTTGTTTGTTTGTTTTTTTCATATCTTCACCAGTCTTTGTTTGTTCATTTATTGATGATAAACTTCTGGCAGATGTGAGGTGGTATCACATTGTCATTTTAATTTGCATCTCTCTGATGATCTGTGATGTTGAGCATTTTTTCCCTATGTCTTACGATCATTTCTGTGTCTTCTTTGGAAAAATGTCTTTTCAGGTCTTTGGTCCATTTTTTAATTCGATTGTTTGTTTTCCTTTTATTGAGTTATATGAGTACTTTATATATTTTAGGAATTAAGTCCTTATCAGATGTAGCATTGGCAAATATGTTCTCCTATACAGTGGGTTTTCTTTTCATTCTGATGCTGGTTTCTTTTGCTGTGCAGAAGCTTTTTATTTTGATGAAGTCCATTTGTTTATTTCTTCCTTTGCTTCTCTTGCCCTAGGCAATGTATCAATATAAGTTATATCACATGAGATGTCCACAATCTTTAACTTCAATAGAAATCATGAGGTTTCTCTCTTTTGATGTTTAAACAATTTCCATTTCCATTAACAAGATAAAAGTGTTAATTACTATATAACCTTGATAGTGGAATGTACTATCAAACTTATGAATTTTTGTCAAGATGATGCACTAAAAATGATTTCTCAGTGTACTTTTCTTATTATAATTAAAGCAGAGTATTTTTTAATATGTTTAAACAATATTTCTTTTCTGTAACTTTTTTATATTATTGTTGGTCATTTTCCATTCAAGGGACCTTTACATATTGGGGAAATTAGATATTAGATCTGAAATATTTTTCCCAGTTTACCATTTTATAAAAAATATATTTTTATTGATTTCAGAGAGAAATGGAGAGGAAGAGATAGAAACTCAATGATGAGAGAGAATCATTGATCGGCTGCCTCCTGCATGCCCCACACTGGAGATTGAGCCCACAACCCAGGCATGTGCCCCGAACAGAAATCGAACCCTGACCTCCTGGTTCATAGGTTGACGCCCAACCACTGAGTCACACTGGCTGGGCTCAGTTTACCATTTTTAAAAGAATTTTATTTATAGTGTTTATTTTGCCAAAAGTAAGGATATAATTTTTTTTTTTTTATGTAGCCACATTTAACATTATTTTTGTTAATTTATGTCAGCTGGGTTTTGAGTCACATTTAGAAAGGGTCTCCAGATGAAAACATACATTTGGTTCCCTCAAATAAATTTTTATGGTTTTTATGTTTCAATATTTTCATCAAATTGGATGTCTTTTACTATGTCCAGGTCTAACTTTATCTTTGTTCAGATGACCATCCATTTGTCTTACTTTAGGAAAAAGTCCATCTTTAAATTATACAATTCTCAGAACAGTCAATTTTTGGGACTTTCTGTTCTATCTATGATCAGTTTACTCAAGAATCAATACCATGTTTTCTCCACTTCCTTTGGGAGATTTCTTTGTCTGATTTTTGTGTAAATCTTTTTAAGACTGTTTTGTAACTATGCTTTTTATTTTCATTGTTGTGACCTTAATCCCTAAATTTTGAAATATTATTCAATATTTCTAGTTTTCCTAAATCCAACCAGGAAGAGTATCACAAGTTGATAATGAATATGGTGACTAGCTTCAAAATGCCTTCTGTAGCATTGCCCTTAGACAATTGATTTAATTTAATGCCTTCATTTCCTCAATTTAAAGACAACAACCATAACCTTAATAAAAAATAATGGTAACAAATTATATTGATAACATTGTTAATTATAATTCATGGAGTTCTTATAAACAGCAAATACATTATTAAAACTCATAACTGGCACACAATGAACTCTGAATCAATATTGGCTGGTATCAGTAACTATGGAAAATGTTAATTAATAGTTATATTGTTTTCTGATTGATGCTGTAACGAAGTACTACACATAGCTTAAAACAACATAAAGTTAATTATTTTGCAACTAGTGGCCCAGTGCATGAAATTCATGCAGGGAGGTGGGGGAGTCACCTCAACCCAACCTACACCCTTTCCAATCGGGGACCCTTGGGGAATGGCCAACTGCAGGTTTAAGCCCGATCCCTAGGATCCAGCCTAAACCAGCAGTGAGACATCCCTCTCAGAATTTGAGACCGCTGGCTCCTAACCACTCATCTTTCTGCATACTTGATTGCCCCTAATCTCTCTGCCTGCCTGCTTGATCACCACTAATTGCCTCTGCCTGCCAGCCTGATTGCTCCCAATAGCCCTCCCCTGCTGGCCTGATCCCTCTAACTGCTATCCCCTACTGTCCTGATTGCCCCTAACTGCCTCTTCCTCAGCCCCACCACTGTGGCTTTGTCCGGAAGGAAGACTGAAAGGTCTCCAGAAGGTCTCCCTGTCTAATTAGCATATTACTCTTTTATTAGTATAGATACTGGAAGTCAGAAGTCTTGTGGGGCTAAAATCAAAGTGTTAGCTGTACTGCCATCCTTATGGAGTCTGTAAGGGTGAATCTATTTCCTTGTCTTTCCATTTAAAACTTAATCAGTTGACATCACATAAGTAGCACTGAAAGGTCAGAAAATGTAGTCTAGCTCTTGGTAGCTTCAAGTAATTGTCTTATGTTCATCTTTCCTGATCATTTTGTACCTGATGACCACCTCATAAAAGAGTCATAAGAGATCAATATATTTGGGAATGAGGGAGAGCCAGAAATGCTTGTAGGAAAGAATGCGAACCACTGGTGAAAGCAACATGCACCTCTGTAGGGTCTAACAGAAGAAGAAAAACTTTATTTTTTCCCTGAAGATATAATAGAATTATTGAGCTAGAAATCAGATGATATGTAATATGATCTAAGTTAATAGTACCAAGCTCTTGGAACCTTAGATAACTGATGGTTTTGCTTAGTCTCAAGCTGTGTGTGGGGGGGAGGGGGGGAGGGGAGTGGGGGAGGCGGTGAACACACGTGTGTGTGTGTGTGTGTGTGTGTGTGTGTGTGTGTTTTAAATCTCTATTACAGAGGTAGTAATGAATTTAGTATTTATTTTGAAGATAGTGCTGTTCTTTTCCACCCGATATTTCCTTGGATATTAAGATGTACTTTATTGTATATTTTACGAGTTATACAGCTTGCAAAGGCAACTATAGGGTATTGTTAAGCAAATGCTCAAACAAGCATTCTGTGGTCTTTGGTATTTTCTGAAGTTCAGTTTAAATCTAAACATACAGTTAAGCACCACTGAACCCTATTTTAAAAAATATATATTTTATTGATTTTTTACAGAGAGGAAGGGAGGGGAATAGAGAGTTAGAAACATCGATGTGAGAGAAACATCGATCAGCTGCCTCTTGCACACCCCCTACTGGGGATGTGCCCACAACCAAGGTACATGCCCTTGACTGGAATTGAACCAGGAACTTTTTTTTTTCAGTCCACAGGCTGATGATCTATCCACTGAGCCAAACCGATTAGGGCATATAAAAAAAAATTTAAAAATAGAGAGATTTATGTAATGATACTATAACTTTTGAAGCCTATTTTACTGGAGATAAAACAAAGAAAGAGAAAGTAAAAAAAATAAGTAATAAAATGGGTTTTATTTTCAGTCTTTAAAGTAATTCTTAATATCCTTAGGGTAATTCAGGAGGCCTCCCCACAGACTTTTCACAATTGGGGAAACAAAATGGTAGAGTTATTTTAAACTTTTTATGGTTCTTATGTTTAAAATATGTACAAATATATATGTATACAAGCTACAAATATTAAGAAAAATCAGTAGGTTTTCATATATGATTGCAAAGAATTAAGATTGTGTTTAACGTTAGCATTATAAGTAAACATAAAATAAAATGAGCCCCATCAGATATTTTGGCACATTAGCATTCCTTAGACCATTTATTTATAGGCTCAAAAGGATTATAAAGACATAGCACACAATCATTTAATTCAGTATAATCTGCTTTTTGATATAAAAAGTCCTGTTTAAGTTATGCCCTTGATGAGGATAACATAAAGGAAAGGCTTCTTTCACTCATTGGCCTATGACACAATTTCCATACCGGAAGTTGTTTCTAACTTCTAGAGCACCTCTACTTCATTACAGTGCTATTTGCTTAGTTTAAAATCTCTCTAAGCAAATTCTACTGAGCATGACATGTAGTCACATCACTTCCCATAGACTGACTGCTCCATGCAGTTGAGAACATTGTCACAGCTAACGAGCTAGATAAAGTGATGACTCCCTTGCCGAAACCGATTTGACTCAGTGAATAGAGCTTCAGCCTTCAAACTGAGAGGTCCCAGATTCGCTTCCGGTCAAGGGCATGTACCTTGGTTGCGGGCACGTCCCCAGTAGGAGGCATGCAGGAGGCAGCCGATTGATGTTTCTTTCTCATTGATGTTTCTAACTCTATCTCTCTCCCTTCCTCTCAGTAAAAAATCAATAAAATGTACTAAAAAAAAAAAAAGTGATGACTCCCTGCAATGGCATCCACATATGACCTCTTGACAGGAGTTCAAGACAATCAATTCCCATTTGACTGAGCCTATTTTGAATCACACACCCTTAGAAAATTAGAAAATTAGAGAGATGTCATTTAGGTAAAAGAGGAAGTGATAAAATGTCTTTTGTTATACAATTCAGAATATTTTCAAGGAGGTAATCATTAAAACTATTGAAATGCACATTTTACCAATTATGAGCATCATAACCTTATAACAATAGAAAAGCTTGATATAATTATTATAACTTTTATTTAAATGGTAATTATCCCATGTTTTACAGTTTCTTGATTCTTTCTTCTTCACTGAAAAGTAAACTGAAGAGAACTTCAGATATTTAGATTTAGAGTAATATACAGTAATCATTTCATGGTTTTGCTTGCTGTAGTTGCTGAAACTCATTCTGAAGTCTTCTCATTTCAGACTGTTCTCTCTCTCTCTCTCTCTCTCTCCCTGATGAGTGACAAATAAAACTAAAGAGCTTAACAAAAAGTAAGCTGGGAATGCGGGGTGGGAATGATAAGCCAAAATCATTGACTAACCTCACTTATTTTTTTAAATATATATATTTTTATTATTGATTTCAGAGAGGGAGGGAAAAGGAGAGACAGAAACATCAATGATGAGAATCATTGTTCGGCTGCCTCCTGCATGCCCCCTACTAGGAATTGAGCCCACAACCTGGCATGTGTCCTTGACAAGAATGGAAACTAGGACTCTTCAGTCTGCAAGACAATGCTCTAGCCACTGAGCCAATCTAGCTAGGGCATAGCCTCGCTTATTTCAAGCCATCAGTAACATGGGACAGTCCCTAAATTCTCCTTTTTATTCATGACCATTTTACCTCTCATGTTTGGTTTCCTACCTGAATAATTCTCCCATATCTCTTTCTCTAGCTGCAGAAACATTACCATCTCTCAATTCCTAAATGATAGGTGTTTCTAGAATCACATCCTGAGGTTCCTTCCCCTTTCCTCCTTGGGCAATTGAGTCACATCTTGACTTCAGTTTTCATTTCTACACACAGGAATATCAGATCTAATTCTTTGAGAAAAGGCAAATACAACAACTGGGTGAATAAGTGACAACTACGTTAGGTAAGGCTTCTGAGCCTCAGATCAGGGAATTTGTTTCTGGTCTCCACAGTTATAGGGCAGAGTGGATGAAAGACTGAGGAGAGCAAGAACCCCAGGTTGACCATCCTGCCTTTCAGTGTAGATCTGTATGAATGTCTTGGAGCTTCACTTGGAAAATTAGGACCTACAGATAGATTGATTACCCTGGAGGAAGTGTTCACATAAGAATTCATACTAGGTTTGCAGAAATAAAAATACTGCAGTTCCAATTCTCTGGGAAGGCAGTTTGTATAACTTTCTAGGCTGTGTGATAATGACATTTAGTTATCTCTTTGGAACCAAATGTTTTTAAGGAGAAAAATGGAAACATAATAGTTCTGCTTCACAATGAACAGAGATGAGAATGCGCATAAGGTACTTTGTATAGTACTTGGTAAGTAGGAACTACTGCTCATTGGGTGATGATGATAATAAGGGGTTGGCTGAAACACATTCTGAAAGTTAAAGCCTCAGAACCCGTGACAATTGAGGCAAAGACAGGGACATAGACATAGTAATATGAAATCAATTTAACATAGTAATCTATGACCAAAGGAAAAGATTGTCCATAGCAATTAACCACTTAACAAAAAAAGACTAACTACCGTGAGTTAGAAATATCCTTATTCTCTGCTCAGCACTAATCTAAACACCAATATTTACTCAATTATAAAATTACCCTATAAAAGAAGTATTAATACTGTCTCCATTTTCCACAAGTGGAAACTAAGGCACAGAAGGAGCAAATAACTTGCCCACACCATATATTTAGGCTGTCTGACTCCAGAGTTCTTACACTGAGCCATAAAGTTATGCTGTCTCTCCCTCTTTGCCACTGTTTCATGCTCTTATCAATACAGAGAATTTATGATTAAAATGATGAGATGAAATAACAGGTGAGTACCTGGAGCTAACATTCCCAAGTCATTTGTTGCTGTGCCAGCTATTGGGCTCTGTTTATCTCCATTTGTCTCAGTTGTTCCTGATGCTGTCTCTCCCTCTCCTCCATCATTTGCTGGTTTTGCCTTTTAATTTCTTCCAACCTTTGTGCTCCAGCGTTTGCAGCCTCTGCTTTCAAATATGCTTCTGAAAAAGAAGAAAATGTCAAACTCCTCTAGGATTAAAGTAGCCCTTCCTCTGTCTCCTGCTTATTGCTTATCACTGCTTCATAGAGAAAATTCCCTGGGGCCATTTTGCCTTTCCAGATGACAGTATGTGCCCTACTCAGATAAAGCTTGAAGAGCTAAAAGACATCTTTGCCATTCTTGCTCTAGTTTAAAGATCCTAGGTAAACCAGGCCAAATGAATTGAAAATGTACAGAAAGTTCTATTTTGCATTTCTTCCATTTTCCTCTCACCTTTCCTCTCCTTGTCCTTCGCAGTGAGAACCAGGTCTGTATGTAGAATGGCATCACTCACAGACTCTTTGGACTGTAAGTAGTTTTGCAGAGCTTCTTCAGCCTAG
>JAAGEH010000165.1:0-40010 GCA_011751065.1 Lasiurus cinereus
GCCATCTGCTGGTCATAGTGGGCAATGGCCTTTTGCACTGCAGCTGAATTCTCTATTTGGGCCAAGGCCAGGACTGCATTCTCCATGCACGGCACATCCCCACTGCTGATGGCAGTGATGTAGGTCAGCACAAGTGTCTCCAGTCCTACAAATAGAGAACAAAAAATAACGTTTTTTTGTAGGTGGGATGAGGAAATAGTCCATCCTCTATGAATCTGATGATATCTCAACAACACTTATTTGACTCATAGCATCTATATCCTCAGCATCACCTAGAAGTTTGCTAGAAATGCAGATTCTCAGCCTCTACTCCAGATCAACTGAATCAAATACTCCACTGGTGAGATCTTGGGTGAGATGGATACATATCAAAGGGTGAGAACCTGTGTTCTAGGCACCATACACCTGTGTTTATTGAGTGCAAGTGCTTTACTCCTAAACACCATTAGGACAGGAAATGTACCTTTAATTTATGACTCTATCATCAGTTTTGGTCCGTGATAAGCATTTATAAGATCAATATTTGTGAAACAATTAAAAAGAAGTCCTCTACCCTGGCCAGATGGCTCAGTTGGTTGGAGCATCACCCCATGCAGCAAAACAATGTGTGTTTGATTCCTGGTCAGGACACACACCAAGGTTGTGGGTTCAATCCCTAGTTGAGGCACATGTGGGAAGCAACTGATTAATGTCTCTCTCTCACATTGATATTTCTCTCTCCCTCTCAAATTCATGGAAAAACATCCTTAGGTGAGGATTAAAAAAACTAAAAATAAATTTAAAAAGGAGTCCTCCATTTTATTTATTCTGGTAGAACACTGTCCAAGAGAACTTTCTGTGATGATGGTCCTGTGCTTTATGCACTGCCCAATATTGGAGTCCCTAGATTAAAACTGTTAATCTTCTTTAAGCTAATTATTCTACATTTAATTTTAGATAAATGTAGCTACTGCACTTATCTAGTAGCTATTATATGGGACAGTACAGGTCTAGCTTATTAGGTCAATTTTAAGCAATAAAGCTTTTTTATTTGTCCTTTTCTATCTTTACTCACCCACAAAATCTGACTAAATAAAATCTATTAGAAATGTGTCATTTAGTATGTGTCATAGTAATAATAGTCTTAACAGTAAGAGTAATGCCCGGGAAGTGGACTCACGTGGCCCAGTGACTTGGATGCCTCCTGAAAGAGTTTTGACTTTGGACTTGCTATAGATGTAGGAACAGAAGTCAGCAGCCTGTTGCACAAATTCACGGTCCAGCTCATCATCATGCATTGTCTCAAGTTGGCCTAACTTCTTCCGATGAGTGGGCCGATCAAAGATAAAGCATTTCCTCTTTGGGAAGAACTTTCGGATACAAAGTCGGGGCAGGTTAAAATTTTTATCTTTAGGACTGGTACCTGGAGAGAGATAAAAAAAAGAGCTTTGCTTAATATAGGGGCTTGGAAACTTTTTCTGTAAATATCCAAATGGTAAATATATTTTGCTTTGCAAGTCAGGTGGTTTCTTTTCTGAGTATTCAATTTTGCTATTATAGCATGAAAGCAGCCATGGACCATCTACATAGTATTCATCCAGTAAAACCTATTTGTACAATAGCTGGAAGGTTGGAATGGCCATCATTTGCCTGTGGGCTATAGTTTGCCAACCCCTGGCCTAGAGCATTGTTGTGCTTTAATCTATTTTCTTTTAAATAAATGCCCACTCTATTCCATATTCTTTGGCTAATTACAGCATCACAAGCCTAAGCAGGGAAATAAAATCAATCTGATCACAGTACAGGGAAAGGTGAAAGAAAAAGAAACTTGTTCTTAGAACAGGGGAGAAGATAATTCAAAATCAAATCTATGAACTTAGATATTAAACAAGCATTAATTTTTAGAACTAGACAGTTTAGAAGAAGTACAAAAATATATATATAAAAATACTAAGTAGAAAAATAAAAGACAGTGATTTCTAATGGCTTGTGATTCCCAATAATCAGTTCTCAGTCCCCTTTACCTTGCTTGAGTTTGAGTGAATTCTCCAGGTACTCGTCTGCTGAGATGGGTTGCCCATCTACTTCCAATTCTAGGGAAAAATCCCTCAGCGTCCATACAAAATCTGGAAAGAAGCTCACAAAGTCAGCTGAGTCCTCAACCTCATTGGCATCAGATGAAGATTTTGCCCTTATTTTATCTGTCAGCTCTTTCACATAGCTGAGTAGCTAACTAAGGAAAAATGGTATAAAAAGAACAATGCCCCTCATCCCATATTAGTACCACATACGTATTCCAAACCTTTGTTTTGACTTTGTTTCTAACTCAAGTATTAATTCTTCCTGCCCTTGAATTATTTTTTATACTTTCTCTTTTTGTGCTTGATTTGCCAGGATTCATATTCTGGGAGCTGGTTTTTAAGTACAGGGCTCCCTGCCAGGGTTCTTTTCCCCAGTCTTACAAAGGGTTCAGCATTCTGGAGAAAGGGGCTGTGCGTAGATTCAAGAAGGAGTCCAAGGAAGACGAAAGATATTTTTGAAAGACATTGGAGGTCAGAGAATCTTCAGCTAAAAGGAATTGAAGACTCTCCTCCTTCACTCAGGACCCTGCTTTTATTCAACACAATTTGTCCCAAGACAAGAGAGATAATATACTTCAAAGGGTACGGTTATCAAAGGGTAGAAAAGCATTGTCAGTTTGGGGAATAGCATACAGTTGTTCAGGTGTTTGACCAAATAGGAAGCAATAAAATACCCTGAGCTGTCTGGCAGTTAACAATAATCCTATTCAGGTTTGGGGGAAGTGCCTTACTGTTTCAAACAGGTAAACTACGTATGTGGAGCCGCCCAAGCTTCACCAACCTTTTGGCAAAACTCTTAGAATTATTACATGCTGGAATTGGTTCTTAGCACCTACCCTCTGATTTTCATACTGTTCTGGATCACAAAAAGGATACTGCAGTTGGTCCATGGCCTGCTGGTTTATGGTCCCCATGCTATTGTACACAAAGGTGCTGCTCAGCAGTATTGCCAGGGCAAAGATCCAGGAGTCATTTTGGTTGTCACCCTGGCAATCAGAACACATTTGGGCCAGCATTATGTTTTATTCTCATGGCACTTTCCAGGTCAGCAGTAGTAAACGGATGCTCATTTAGTACAGTGGCTTTATTTAATTAATGACTTATAAGAGGAAAACAAATCCAAAAGAAAATGATTGTTAGTAGGACTTGGACTTTGAAAAGTCTTTCGGTTAGTATTTTTGGTCACACATATTCTCACTAAGTCCTCTTAAGACCACTGACAGACAACTGCAAAACAAATAGTTCAGATTGGCAGGTATTCTAAAGCCTTTAATATAATTTGATTTTCTCTATGTTTTTACAAAATAATTGACTTATGCAAGAGTAATAATACTGATAGCTATTTTATCTGATCATTATTATTCACCGAACACTTTCCATTCTTATTAAATATTTTAAAAAATACTATGAGAAAAATATAGAGCATTTGCATTGGTATTATAGATTAGAAAGCTGAGGTTAAAAGAAGTGAAATAATTTGCTAAGGCCACTGTGTTATTGATAGAGTTTAAACTTAAACAACAGTTCGGGACTTCTAAACATTAATCCTTAATTAAAGTTCTCTATAGGATAGGACTTATGGCTGATTTTGTTTGTAGTACCTTTATGCATCTGGGTTAACTGGTTTAGCTGCTCATAGCCTCTTGTTAATAATTAGAATACTATCTAATGACCACTATGCTCATCTAGGATTCTGCCTTATCTTTTCATTATCCCTAATTACAAAACTTGGTCTCTTAGCAAGTAAACAGAAATGGAAAAAAAAAAAACCCACAAAACAAAACACACATATGGTTTAGTGCCAGCTCTTACTTGAATAAAAATTAAAATAATAAAATTTAAAAAAAAGAAAAGAAAAAAATATTAAATATAAACAATACCCAGACATGAGGGGGTTGTGTCCAAATTAAATCTTTAATATAATACTTACCTTCTCTACATCTCCCAGCCCCTCAGTGTCAAGCAGAACTAGGATGTAGTTTGCTTTCTTAGGGTGAGGCACACACCACATCCAGATGCCTTTAGTGTGAGACTGCACTGTGGAGCCCAGAGAGAAGCCTTTAGGGGGACAGGAGAAGATACAAGAAGTGAAGTTTTAATAGCAGATGTCTTAAAATGGAGATAAATGTGAACATAATCAAGGTAAGGAGAGACTATAACCAGTGGCTTGGCTGGTGTGGCTCAGAGATTGAGCATCGACCTAACAACCAGGAGGTCATGGTTCCACTAAGGGCAGGGTACATGCCCTGGTTTTGGGCTCCATTCCCAGTGTGGGGTGTGCAGGAGGCAGCCAATCAATTATTCTCTCTCATCACTGAGGTTTCTAACTCTCTCCCTCTCCCTTCCTCTCTGAAATCAATAAAAATACATTAATAAAAAACTATAATCAGTATTGATTTTACAGAGAAATAGGGAAATTCAAATATCCAATACATAAAAACATTCAACACCATTTTACTATAGAAACATTAACAAAATAGGACTAAAAGAAAACGAACACAACATAGTAAAAGTTATATATGAAAATCCTCCAGCCAGCATCACACTCTATAGTACAAGAGAGAAAGCTTTTCCTTCTATAAAATTAACTAAAATAGTTCAAAGACCTACATGTAAGAGCTAAAACTATAAACTTCATAGAAGAAAACATAGGGGGAAAACTTCATAATATTGAATTTGGAATGATTTCTTGGATATGACATCAAAAACATAAACACAAAAGAAAAATAGGTAAGTTGGATTCAAAATTAAAACTTTTGTGGGCCAAAGGATACTATCAACAGAGTTTCATAAGTATCCTATGGAATGGAGGAAAATATTTCTTTAGTTAAGAGATTGATATCCAGAATGTATAAAGAAGTCCTGCAATGTAACCCCAGAAAACAAGGTAATTAAAAATTGAGCCAAGGACTTGAACAGACATTTCCTTAAAGAAAAATACTAATAACCAATAATCACATAACAAGATAATTAATAGCATTAGCTACCAGGGAAATATAAATCAAAACCACACTGAGAAACTATTTGACACCATTAGGATAATCACTATCAAAAAAATAAAATAGCAGCCTGGTCAGCATGGCTTGTGGTTGTGTGTGAACCTATGAACCAGGAGGTCGTGGTTCTATTCCCAGCTTGGGTTGTGAGCTTGATCCCCAGTGAGGGCTTGCAGGAAGTAGACAATCAATGTTTTCCTCTCATAATTAATTATTCTATATCTCTATTTCCATGTCTGAAGTCAATAAAAACAAACAACAACAGAAAAACACCACACACATGGCAAAACAACAGGAATTGGCAAGAATGTGGAGAAATTAGAATCCTGTGCATTTCTGGGAGAAATGTAAAATGGTAGAGTTGTTGGAAATGATATGGTAATTCTTTAAAAAATTAAACAGAATTCTAGGCAAAGACTAAAAATTATGCTTTTAAAAGGGAAATTAAGGAAAGTGGGAAGAGACAGTGAGTTGACTCTTTCAGATCATAGTAAAGAGTATAACTATAGATTAAAGATTTAACTTCAATATTCCTTCCCATCTCTATCTTGCTCTTCCTGTAACATCAAACTCAAAGCTGGTGGTGTAGGTAAATAGAAGGGATCTGGCAAAGCTTTGCTGGTGCCCCTCACCTTTTTTCTGCCCAGCCAGCTTGTTCATCAGGTAGGATTTGCCTGTGCGGTAGAGCCCCACAATGGCCACCACCACAACAGGTTGTGTAATGGCAGACAAGATCTTCAAAGCTTCTGGATTAACCACTAGTTGTGTGTCAGTGTTCTCAATGAGGCACACCGGGCCTGGCATCTGTATGTCTGAGGCCATGTCCAGGGTGTCACCTTATCTGCAAGCAAGGAGATGGGATGGATTAGAACTTCCATTCTTAGCAGATCATCACAGGTTATTTTGATCCAGAAAGTAGAGTCATAAAATTCTCCAATGTGGCCAAAAGTTCTGTGTCAACAGTGAGATGGATAAGGGGAAGATTTTTATTATTTTAGAAAGTTATAGAAGTGCAACTGAAGGAGTACATTAAAAAAGATTGGTATGACAAGGACATCAACATTTAAACACTTTCATGAACAAAATCTTTAATTTACCACAGCAAATTTTCTTTTTAGATTCTCAATAAAATATTCATACTGGAGCCCGCCTTGTATGGCTCAGTGATTGAGTGTGGGCCCATGAACTAGGAGGAGAGGGCTCAATTACTCAATTATAGTCTTTGCCTAGAATTCTGTTTAATTTTTTAAAGAATCAGGATACATGCCTGGGTTTCAGGCTTGATCCCTAGTAGGGGATGAATATGAGGCAGCCAATCAATGTTTCTCTCTCATTATTGATGGGAGAAGAAGAGCTGAAAGGAGAGAGAGAGTTGTCAGACAGGTAGGTGATGAGTAAAGTTCTTGCCAAGCCAAGGAATTCAGAGGCTGTTTCCTGAAAGCAAACAAAACAAAACAAAAAAACACCTGCTTGAGAGTGCAGAGAGGTCAGGTAAACAAACTGTTGGCTTTAGCAATGCAGGTTCTTTGAAGAGAAAACTTCTTAGTAATGTAGTGGGGCCAAATTCTACTTATAAGGAGTAAGAAAGAAGTTGGCCCTAAGAAATTGAATTTAGTGGACTGGGGGGCTATTTTTTATTTTATTTAAAAATTATTTTTTTATTACAGTTGATGATCAATATTTTATGTGTTTCAGTGTACTATATAGTGGTTAGACATTTGTATACCTTAAAAGGATCCCTTCTATGGGTCTAGTACCTACATGTCAGCATACATAATATTACATTACTAGAGGTCTGATGCATGAATGGGGTCCCTCAGTCTGGCCGGCCATTGGCGCTGATAGGAGCATCTCACCCAGTCTCAGTCAGGGATGATTGGGGCCACCTGGACAGGGGAAGGGGCAGAGGGAGATTGGTCGGCCAGGGGGAGGGGCCAGGGAGGTTGGACAGATGGGAGTGGAAAGGGCTGCAGAGGTTGGCTGGCTGGGGAAGGGGTCGCAGGAGGTTGGTCAGCTGCTCCAGGTTGGCTGTGGGAGCACTCTGACCACCAGGAAGCAGCTCCGGTGTTGAACCTCTGCCCCCTGGTGGTCAGTGTGCATCATAGAGACCAGTCTTTCTGATCGTTCCATAGTAATGGTTGCTTAGGTTTTACTATATAGATTATTGACTATATTCTCTAGGCTTTACTTTACATCCTGTGACTGTTTTGTAACTACCAATTTGTATTTCTTAATCCCTTCCCAATTTTCACCCAGCCCCCATCCTTCCTCACATCTGGCAATCAGAACCTGGGTTACTTTTAAATGAGTAATACACTTTGAAACAATGCTCATCTATATACTGAAATGTATGGTGATTTTGTGAATCTTCATATTTTAGTCTGAGTTTCAGATTTTTTCTTTCTTCTTTTTTAACAGTGTCAGATGATATGCTGCATCTCATTTTCTACGCTCCCTTTTTTATGAAAATAACGTATCCGTAGCCCTTTCAATGTGTCAGCTTCTAATCAGATCAGAATTGAGCAAGTGCCTTCAAAGACAATGGTAATTTAACTATGTCTGCAGCCAACACAATGTTGGCAAGAAGAAAGACAATCTTAATGCATTTATAACTCTGAGCTTAGCCCCATGTCTGCTACTGCCTAATTCCTCCAGGCACAGTAGTGACTCTTAGGGATGTGCTGGGATTGAACCTCACTGTCTGCCCCACATGGGCTCTGCTACAACCTATCTTCATGCTCATCATTCTTTGGAAAATGAACTGACCCTTATAAATCCCTTTCACCCTGCCCCAATCTTATCCTGGACTTTATTTCTCAGAGTACAGGTGCAGAATACATTCTAGATTTATGTGGAGAGAAAGCTGCTCTGATGAGAAAATAAAAATTCTTACCTGTTTTTCCCCCTCTGTTTTGGTTAGAGTGGTTTGTTATTCCTCTGCCTTTCACTGGATGGGATCATTGGGCTTTTATTTAAACTCTGATGTGACGTGGCTGTCCTGACATCCTAAAGTACTTAACTAGAAATGAAGGGTTTAGAGTAATGTGAAACTGAAAGCACTACGTAAAAAGCAGTGACTCAACAACCATGAAAAGAATCTCTGCAAGCTATGCAAATGGGATGATACATGGATTTTACAGGATTTCGTAACTAGTTCATGACAGGTTAGCAGAGGCCATTTGGCTCAGGTGGACTAGAAAGTCTCGAAGGAGAAAGTGGCCCCAGCCTCATTTCATGGAACAACCTGTGGTCACCCTATCCCTCTCAACAGGAGGCAGTCTCGAGGAGGGAGAGACAGCAGGCCAAGGATAACAACTGCAGCTTACAGCCCACAGCCTCAAGGGCCAGCACTAATTGTGTTGAAGGACAAAGGACTCTCCATCTAATCAGACTAGAACTCAAATTCCCCAGCCTCTGCCCCTTGCAGTTTTGCACATAAAATTCAACCCCAAGGACAGCAGAGACTGAGTGCTAATCTTCCCTAGTTGTGGCTCCATCCCTCCATTCCCTCTAATAAACTTCCCTCCTGCTTGCTTGCTGGGTCCGCCTAATTCCTTGAGTGACTTTAATCTTACAGTTCAGTTTGACAAAAGCTCCATTGTTGGTACCTGGTTGTGGTCAACAAGATGTGGCTCTCTCTTCCCTCTTTCTAGCAGGGTAAGGTATGCCCCTGGGAGAGCAGGCCACCAGTATTTTCTCATCCCCTCCAACAATGAGTTGCAGACACTGGAGGCTGTGGCTCCCAACCTGCACCCAGCCCCACTCACAGAGTGAAGGTCTAGCTGATGCATAGCAGGTTGAGATTGCCTCCTAATCACCCTCCCTCTGGCTCACTTGTAGGAAGGAGTTTCCAAGCTGGGAGAGGCAAGTGGGGAAGACCAGAGGCTACCCGCCCTGCCCAGGGGCAGAACAGTGGCTCAGAGATATTTGTCCGGGGAGAGAGGCAGTCCATAGTCATAGAGATCTCTGAAGTTCTCCCCCAAAAAACTAATTTTATTGAAACATTGTGGGGACTTGAAGAAACTTTATTGCTAGTACATTGACTTTACAAAAAGCACAAAAGGAGGTTTTCAGGGCGGAAGCAAGTGACTTCAAATGATAACACAAATCCATGTAGAAAAACAAAGAACAGCACTAAGGGAATTGTGTAGTTATAAGAGAGTATAAATGCAGATTTATTTTCCTTTCTTCTCTGATAGTAAGGTGAACTCATAGGAATACTAATGAGAACCAGAAATTATAAGTCAGAAAGTTAATATAACAAGCCCTATACATTTATTCTTTCCCCTTCAGCTTCTTTCAAGACATAAAATTATATAAGTTAATAACTTTCAATATGTATTGTTGGGGTTGTTACATATACAGATGCAATTTGTAATATATATGAAAAAAATAGCACTAAAAGGAGGTAAGAGAATAGAATTGCAGGAGTAATAGTTCTGTATCTCACTGGAATTAATCTGGGAAAAATTCCAGGTATATTCTTTTCCCTTTTAATTTTATTGAATTTATTGGGGTGACACTAGAAAATAAAATTATGTAGTTTTCAAGTGTACAATTCTGTAATACATCTTCTGTATATTGTATTGTATGTTTACCACCCAAAGCCAAGTCTCCTGCTTTCACCATTTAGCCACTTTATCCTCTTCTACCTTTCCACCCTCCTTTGCCTCTAGTTATCATAATACTGTTGTCTGTATATATAAGATTTTTCTTAATTTTTTCACCTTTTTCACTAAATCTTTCAATCCCCCTCCTCTCTGAAGACCTGAGTATTATGCTAAGTGAAATAAGCCACTCAGAGGGAGATAAAAACCATATGATTTTACTTATATGTGGAATCTAATGAAAAAAATAAACTAACAAACAAAATAGAAAGAGTCATAGGTACAGAGAATAGACTGAATTGCATGCCCTGGAGCACCACTAAGAAAACAACAGATTTCAATTAATATTCTTTCAGCTTAAGACACTAAAATAAGAGGCGCCTAAATCCAAAGCAAGCAAAAGGAAAAAAATAGATTTATGTAAATGATATTAATGAAATAGATAATGGGAAAATATAGGAAAAACATCCGTGAAAACAAAAGCTGGTTCTTTGAAAACACCAGCAATCTTGACAAACTTTTAGCTAAACTGGCTATGAAGAGAAGACAGGAGACTCAAATTACTAAAATTAGAAATTAAATAGAGGACAGTACTATTCACATCACAGAAATAAAAGATTATAGGGCAATACTATGAACAACTGTATGACAAGAACTTAGATTAAAAAAATGGATAAATTCCTAGAAAGATACAAACTATTGAAATTTCCTCAAAAAGAAATAGCTCATCTGAATAGACTTGTAACAAGTAAAGAGGTTGAAACTACCACCAAGAAAAGCTCTGACCTCAATAGCTTCACTGGTGATTTCTACCAAATCTTGAAAGAAGAATTAATATCCATTCCTCACAAACTTGGCCAAAAATGCAAAATTCCCATAATGTTATTTTACCACATACTTTCTCTGTCTGAACTACTTGACAATTAGTTACAGACAGAATGTCTCAATAATCCACTGTATATTTCTTTAAAAAATTACCTAGAAGAGTAATTTTTTAAAGGATATACATCTTCTTCCAATCACAAAGTCCATTTTCTTCTATATTAGCCATCTGCTGATGTCCTTGAAAAACACTTGTCTTTTTGGTTGTGTGAAGCACGTGTTTGTAATAGAAAAACTGATTTGTCTCACAGAACTTCATGAGCTGTTTTTCTGCTTTGTTTCTGACCCCTAGTCCAAATTTACCAATGACATTTGATTCTGACATTTGATTTTCTACTTGTGCATTCTAGTAACCGATTGTTATCAGCATGTCTGGTTTTGATGTGTGGTTAGTTTCTTCTTGAATACTTGCATAAAAGCATTCAATTTTATTTTATTCAGCTCAGTATAATGAAAAAGGAAGAGAGGGGGGTAAAGAATAGAAAAACACAGCAATGGTTTGCCACTTCCTTCGGCTGTGCAGTATATGGTCCAAACCCCACATGTGCTGGGTCCCTGTTGTCACAATCACCAAACACTGCTGTGCTTCTAAATTCTTTACAGGTGTTATTAACTACATTCAATTTATTCTTCATCACATGTATATAATGTAAATATTATTTGCATTTTACATAGTGGTAAATACAGCTTAAAGATATTTAATGTTTTTGTTTGCTTGTTTGTTTTCGATTTTTAGAGAGCAAGGAAGGGAGAGGGAGAAAGAAAGAAAAAAAGAAAGAAAGAAAGAAAGAAAGAAAGAAAGAAAAGATCGACATAGAGCAAAACAACCTTCCACATGTCCCAGACCGGGGATCAAGTGCACATCCTAGTAAATGTCCTGACCTGGAATTGAACCTGCAACCTCTTGCTGCACAGGATAACACCTGACCAACTGAGCCACAGTGGCCAGGGCTAATGGTTTGTTGATAGTGTTGGGATTGCCAAAGGAAGAACACACGGGCCAAAAAGACTAAACAATTACAAATTTACTACAGGCTCGGTGCACAAATCTGTGCACGGGTGGGGACCCTTGGCCTGGCAGGGGATCTGGGCTAATCGGGGCCATCTTGCCCAGTCCTGATCGGCGCTAATCAGGGCTGGCCAGCTGGGGGAACTGTGAAAAGTAGGCTGGATGCAGGAGATTGGCTTTGAGAGTGCACAGAGCACCAGGAGGCAACTCCTGCATTGAGCGTCTGCCCCCCTGGTGGTCAGTGCACATCATAGCGACCAGTTGGTTGGTCAACAGGTCGTAACATCCACTTAGACTTTTATTTATAGACTAGAGGCCCGGGCATAAAAATATGTGCACTGGAAGGGAGGTCCCTCAGCTTGGCCTGCACTCTCACAGTTCAGGAGTCCTTGGAGGTATCCTACTATGTCTTAGGCCTGTTTCCCCTGAGGAGTGGGCCAATGGCACAGTCTGGCCTCCTTCTATGAGAGGTGACCCAGTGGGCCAATCAGGATCAGGGGATGGTGCTGCCCATTCACCCCACTGCGACCTTTGCCAGGCCTTTCTCTGTGGGATTGGTCTGGCGCCACCCTTATCAGCCTGCTGCAGATGCTGCCAGGCCTATCTCTGTGGGATCGGCCCAGCACTACCCCCATAATCTCACCACAGCTGTGCTGGTGGCCTCCCTCTGTGGGAGGCTACCAGGTGGACCCCCAAATTTCCTCTCAACCATGGTTGGTTTCCACCCCTTCCCTTATTGCTGTTCCCTCCCTCTGCCTGCTGCCAAGCACCTTGACTGGCCTGGTGCAGCCTACTCACTGGCCCTGCACCCTGCCAACTGGTCATTCTGCTGTTCAGTCAGTTAGCATATTAGGCTTTTATTATATAAGATTAGGTTATCTGGATACCACATGAACTGAGCCCCAAAATGGCAACAGCACCCAAAGATGGGAATCAGAGGTTTTTAAAGGACTCTAGGTAGGCTTTTTCTGGGTGGAGAATACTCTGTGCAGGTCCAAATTCTGGAAAAGTCCAGAGGGAAGAGATAATTATCTTAGTAAGTGGAATGTCCATTGTGAAGTGGCCTGAAGATCACTTCCCAGGGGAGGAGGTATCAATTCAATTATTTGATTGGACTTAACAGACAGCAGTTTATTGAGTCACAAGGCCCTGGTGATCGATTTGGGATTTCCTCAAATGATGAGTCAGTGTGTTAAAAGGAAGGTCAGAGGACATACAGAAGGCCAAGAGATATATGAAAACATGCTCAAAGTTACTAATCATCTGAGAGATGCCAATGAAAACAAAAATGACATACATCTCACAGCTGTCAAAATAGCTATCATTAACAAATGACAAGTTCTGGAGAGGATGCAGAGAAAAAAGAATCTTCATGGACTGCTGGTGGAAATGCAGACTGGTGCAATCACTGTAGGAAACAGTATGGAGTTTCCTCAAAATATTAAAAATGGAACTTCCATTTGACCCAGTAATCCCACTTCTGTAATATATCCCCCAAAAGCAGAAACACCAATCAGAAAGGATATAGGCAGTCCTATGTTCATAGTAGCACAACTTACAATACCTAAAGTTTAGAAACAACCTAAGATTTAATCACCAGATGAGTGGATTAAAAAACTGTGGTACATCTACACAATGGAATACTACACTGTTGTAAAAAGAAGGAATTCTTACCATTTGCAACAGCATGGATGGACCTAGAGAGCATCATGCTAAGCAAAATAAACCAGTCAGAGAAAGATAAATATCACATGATCTCACTCACTTGTGGAAAATAATGAGCAACATAAACTAATGAACAAAAATAGAGCCAGAGGGGGGAGAAAATAATTTTGAATATAATAGAAGCAATTCTGTTATTTGCAGATTTTTAATATTTCCTACAACTTTTGTGATATCATACTAAGTTAGTACAGTTTTGGTAATATTATTATACTTAAAATCATTTTTTTGGGGGTGGGGGGAAAGAAAAGGAAGGTCAAATTAGGTTCATCCGTGGCTCTGTTTGCAAATGTGGACTGAAATACTGGTGCTGGGAGTCTCCCTTTATCCTCACTGCCTATGAGAGTCTCATAGCCCTTTTATCAATTAAAAGTCTCTGGCTCTTGTTTTTCTCATGAGTGAGGAATGTCTTTTGTCCACTAAGCACAAAGGGAAAGTATTTGTATTGAACACACATCCTTTGTAAGTAGAAGCAAGAATAGACTAGCTGTCAACAGCTATTTCCTGTTTAGTATATAAAGTCTGTGCAATTTTTGTCCTTTTTGTTTTTATGTGAGGCTGTTTGAAAAACTTTCTAGGGACCTTTAAAAATGCTGGGTAGAGAGAGGCATATTTCCTCTTTTCCTAGTGTTCTTTGGAGTTGCAGTCTCTAGAATGCTTGTATCATTCTAAAAGATAGCCACAGATCCAATTAATTTGCATGTTAGTATTATTACATTAAAAATTCATGTGAATTTATGTGCTTAGGGATTTCAAAGGCTGTTCAGATAGACTCTGAATTTCAGGTGTGGATGTTTTTATACCAAGTTGCTTTTCACATGAGGAACTCCATGCAGGATGTTCTAAGCTACTCAGCAGCAGGAAATCATTTATATCAACAGGGGTCACTGTGTCTCATATACAATGAAGGCAGGACCAATCATCAGCAGTGTGTGTGTGCAGAGTGTATGTGCTGTGAGCACAGCACTGTGCTAGGTGTTCAGGGTTGTAGGAAAATTAATTATATCTAGCCATTGCTCTAAATATTACTTAATCTGGTGGGTGAGACTGACTTGCATGCAAATAATAAAAGCAAAGGGATGAGAGAGGGAAGGAGGAGGCCTGCTTATTGAAATAGCTAGTATCAAGATCTAAATTGGAACATTTGAAATTTTACCCAAAAGAAATTTATTTTGATGTCAGAAATAGAAAATAGATGAAAATTTAGTTGTTTTTTTTTTAATGACTTGTTCTTATTCATATTTAAATTTATTTCTTAACTATCTATTCTGTTCTGTGGTCTATTTACCCTATTAAACTCAGCACCACACTTAAATGACTATTATTTATATTTTGTTTTAGTAATAAAGAGACCGATAGTTTTGTTAATATAAAAAAACAACAACATTGAAATCTGTAAAGAATTTTTGTGAATTTATTTGAGCCAAACCGTTGACATATACTGGGAAGCAGAACCTCAATGAACTTAAATAATGCTCTGCAGAATGGCGGGTTACATTTGTATTTATACATTACAGTCAAAGAAGGGACATAGGTGGGTTACATGAAATTCAATGGTGATACACTAAGGAGATGGGATAAAGCAAAGCCGTGGGAAACCCCTGGGACTGTATAAAAAAGTAAAATGATGGATTCACACTTAGGTGGGTGCAGGAACAATTAACATGATAATGAAGGAATTTGTGGTATGTCTTGGCTTCTACCACATTTGGTTGTGCTCCAGGGGCTCCAGAAAAAAGGGAAGTTACAAGTTACCCAGACATTTCAAAGGTGTTATCATAAATGCAAAAAGACAGATAAGGTAAAGATTGATCTTGTCAGTGAAGATACTGGCCTAGGATATAACTGTCCAGCATAACTGTGTTTACTTAAAGGTTAATTTCAGACCATCCTTGTGGTTCCTTTAGGTCTCTGAGCTTGCGAGACTGCCATGCAGGCCTCCCCTGAGTTTGTCAGGTCAGCATGTGGCCTCTTTCATTCACAGTTTCCAGTGCATTGTTTTGGCTCCCCTTGAAGCATCCACCTTATATAAAACCTGCTGTTTGAAATTTTGACCCTGCTATTTGGCTTCTGTAACTGTTTGCTTGCTTAAATAATAAGGAAAATGAGACTACTTTCACTCCAGAAAGGACATTAAACAATTATCAGTGCTGGCACCAGGCAGGCCTTTGATTGAGGTCTCAGGGCCCCAGCACTTAGGGGCTCTTTAAGAACTTGAAAAGGGGGCAGGAAACATCCCATATTTGGGAGACAAAGAAGGTAAAAACATATAAATAGGGAGAATTCCTTCTAGTTGGGGCCCAGAATTGGAGAGACATTTTCCTCTGGACCTGCACGTAATAAATGTAACTCCAAACTCTCTGAGCATTGCTTGATTTATTCCGGTTCACTGTAACACCCTTACTAACCAATTCTTCTCAATAAAAATCAGGGAACTTCAGGAAGCTCCTCCAGAATTGGGGTTATATTGCATATAACAGGCATATATAAACTGATTTGTAGATACCATTTTTAGCTAATTGCTTTCATTTTGGAGTATAGATTATTGCTCTACTTATTTAGAACCCTACTTAGGGTTTTATTTGTTTAGCATTTTATTGCATTATTATTACCTTTTGTTTTTGTTATAAAAATCTAGATTAACAGCTATTTTTTTCCCAACATTTCAAAAATATTCTGACCTTGCATTGTTGAAAATCTCATTAATTATGAATCCCTGCTTTTTTAAAGAAGGTATCATTTGTCTTTGGTTGCTTTTGACATCATATTGTTGTCTTTGTCTCAACAAAAACAAAACAAATCCATAATAGGGGCCTCTAGGATTGGATGGGAAATGCCTCCAACAGACAGACTGATTGTTCTCTGAGTCAATCAAATTATTCTTGGCAGAAAACCAAGTAAATAGAAAACAGACTGAAAGGAGCTAATATACAATTCTATGGCCATACCTTCTTTTTTTTAAAAAAAAAAATATATATATATATTATTGATTTTTTACAGAAAGAAAAGGAGAAGGATAGAAAGTTAGAAACATAGATGAGAGAGACAATGGTCAGCTGCCTCCTGCACACCCCCTACTGGGGATGTGCCCACAACCAAGGTACATGCCCTTGACTGGAATGGAACCTGGGACCTCTCCGAAGGCTGAAGCTCTATCCACTGAGTCAAACCGGTGGTTTCGGTGGCCATACCTTTTTAAAAAAATCCTGTATTTGACCAATCTTTACGCTTGTCTCTTATGTCTCTGCCCTCTGCTAAAAATAAGAATAAATTATACTACCAAACACAAGAGGATTTTTTAAATGACTTAAGTATTTTCTCTAAAAATGATTCACACCACTCATTCACAGCAATGCTAAAGCAACCGTAACCCTGGTTGCTTTTAGAAAACATGTAAAGCTCAGTTAACACTACAACTAGATGGAACTTTTAGATATTAAGGTCTCTATTTCCTTTTAGCACAACAGTAAATTCCCCTCATCTCTTGCTACTTGGACAGGCTATTACAACTTATAAGGACTTTGAAGTAGGGACTGTTGAGAACTATCTGACAGCATACAGCTAAAGGCCAACTACCCCAAAACGTGCACTGTACTTCTTTCAAAGCCTTGGCAGAATTTAACGTGGGGACAGTTTAAAATGTAACAATGCATTCCGCGCTTTTGTTTTTCATCAGCAGTCTAAGCATAAACATCCTAAAAGCATTTTAAGGCCAGCAAAACCGAATTCCTTTCATGCGACTTGGGTGGCTACATTTTAGCCTTCCTAAAATAGCTGACAGTACACGCCAACCACCAGCGACCTGCCAATCTGGAGAACCGAAGCCAGGAGAGGAGGAAGCTGATAGGGACAAGTCCTTCACGAGCAAAGTAAGGACAGATTCTCAAGGAGGACTCTGGTTTTTGCCATCTCCAGCTTCCATCACGTGGCCCAGAGAGCAACTGATCCTCAGCGGATCTTTTGGCCAAAATCCTCCGTCAGGTTTCCGCCGGCTGCCTGCCACCCACAGTGTGAATGGCTTCCCAGGGACTCTCAGAGGGTTGCGGTGGCGGGGAGACAGCAGTCCTTTCCCCAGGCCACGCTGTTTGCTGGACTCCCACCCCGGGAAAGGCTACCAGAGCGCGAGCCTTCCGGTCCGCCCATGCCCACTTTGCTCGGGGCCCACGCGGGGCTGGTGCCATAAAAGCCCCCCACATGCCTGCAAAAGCGGTGGCGCCCAACAAGCCGGGGAACTTACCCAGTTTCTTCTCCGGGGCGAGGAGACAGGCGAGAGCGCCCCTGTAGAGGGCAACGCTAAACCTTCGCGGCTCCGACAAGGTGAGACCCTTCTGCTTCTGGAGGAGACCCCACAAGTGCCCCCGGGCAGACTGTGCCGCCTCCCGCCCGCCTTGCCCGTCGCACACGGCAAACATAAAAAATAAAAAATAAAATAAAATAAAAAAAGGCCACCGAGGAGCGGAGGCTGCAGGGTGGCCAGCCTCTCGGGGTGCCATCGCCGGGCCTTTCCCGGAGACCTCGCCGCCTGGAAGAGCGACCGCCGAGGCGAGGGCTTGTCCTCAGCGGCGGCCAGGCCTCCACCGGCGCCTAACGTCCTCCAGGCACTTCCTCCGCGGGTGGGAGAAGGTAAGATGCTCACTCCCCGGCTGGCCGGGTCCCGCGCGGTCCTCTGACTCCGCCACCCCCCGCCTTCTCGCTGAAAGGGGGCGGCGGGGGGGGGGCGGCCCGGGGCTTGTCCGCGAGCGCTGGGCAGGAGCGCTCTCGGGCTCTCTTCTTCCAGAGATGGGAGCACCCGCCAAGCTCCGGACACCGTGGGGGCTTAAACTTAGTTCTGTCCTGGCTGTAACCATTCCTTCTCAGGAGCATGAAAGGAGTTTGATTTTTCTTCCAGAGGAAGGCCACTAACCAAACCACAGCTGCCTCAGTTTCCAAGTGAGCCAGAGTGATCTCTGGGAAGGAAGTGACAGAAAGTTCAGGATGTAACAGGAAATTGTGCTGTGCAGGCATGGTATGGGAAAACAGGACATTCCTGATCCTAAGAAAGCAAGCACATCATATACCTGCTAAGACACGTGCAGTGTAAAAGGATCTCATCTGCTTTGATACTGAAGCAGAATTTTTGGACTGCGCAGGAGATCCCGGACTGGAAGAATGGATCCACTGAGGGAAGACGGTATAGCAAAGGTGGAAATTTATTGAAGAACAAGTACAGATTCCCACATAGGGAGGAGGAAGAGTCCCACTGAGTTCCTTTCCCTACAGCTTATAAAAGGCTGAAGATCCTTGTGTCTAGATATCCCCTCTGATTGGCCACTATTCCCTTAGACTGGTTACTACAGTAACTCCTGAGCTCAAAGGTCCAACCTCACAAGGGACCTGTGAAGTTCCCCCCTCCACCCCCGCCCCCTTCCTCGTTTTCTTACCCGCTTTGGCTTTGAGGTTTCTTCTCCTTCGGGGTAAAGGGCTTCCTTTCCTTTATTTTGTAAATATAGACCTTTTGCTGTTCCCAGCGCCCTCATTCTATGGGAATATACCTATTGAAGCTTTTTGGCTCCCTATTCTATGGAAATATACCTTCTGCTGCTCTGCAGCCCTGTGCTTCTTCCAAGGTTCCCGTAATTCCTAAAATTTACTAAAACTTGTCTTTTTCACCCCTAAAAATCCCTGTTTCAATATGTAAATAATCTGAAATTTTATCCTGACTTTCTAGACACTTTCAGCCTAGCTATAGGAACATACCCAGTATTTTTCACTCAGTAGCAAAAGAGATTTCTTCCTTTTTTACATTGCTAGGGAGAGGAATTTCTTTGTTGATAAGACTTTTAATTCACCAAGAACACAAAAAAGTTTCCTGCCTATACTATGAACACCTTTGCAGATGAACAACGCTATTGTCTATAGATAGATTTGGACATGTTTCTTGAGAATAATTCAATTTGTGATAGGCATAAAATTGGTCTATTTATTTCAAAAACAAACAGATGAAGGCAACTAACATTATGTACTCCAATATTAATAGCATTTCTAATTCATTGATGTTTTTGTATTTATTTTCTACTTATTTGTCTGTATTGTGAACCTTTTTAATGATTGTGAATTATTTTAAAATAATAGAAAAACAAATACACGAAGTAAAGAAGCTTATCTTTTAAAACACAAAACTTATTTATCATAAAACATTTTCTGTTATATATTGTATATTGTCATTTATTGTTCATTCATTTTTTTAGACAAGTATTTGGTAATCAATGAAAAGTTTGTCATATATTAATGTTCCAATGTGCACAGATGAGTTACTATATTAAAGTATAATAGATAGGAAAGGAGGCTTGAAATAAAAAAAATATTAATCTGCTTTGTGTGCACAGAAAGCAAAGGCAATTGATAAAGTTGCAGTGTCCAATAAAAGTGTTTTTTCCTGGAGAGCAAATAAGGAGACAAAGCTCAGGAGAATAGCAGTTTGGAGCTGGAGAAAATGATTTTATCCAGGAAGTAGTCAAATTTAAAATAATGCAGTAAAAGCACTGTGCTCTGTATGTTTGCATGCTGACTCTAGTTAAAGCCTTTGGGGTGGGGGAGTGGGGGGAGAGGGGGACAACAGGGTGGGGGGGCATAGGCATATGAATTGACCAAATTTAGAATAACACCTTGCACTTGGTGATTTAGTACAGGGAGAATTATTTTCTAAATTAATAACAAAAAGCTTGTTAATTGTCATAAATCAGTTGAAATAATGAAGTCAGTGGTGCTTAAACTATGTAATGGGTTAGAATTGATTTGTACCTAATACCCTCGTATGAGGAAGGCATATGTATGGCAGGCCCCATAGCTCCTGCCAGCTGTGCATGTTCTAGGGCTTACATATGTTGTCCTGCTTCTCTGTACTCCAGAGAGGACCTAAGCCCTGATAATAATAAGTGCAAGGCCAGAGAACCTGCCATGGAAGCTCCTACATTCAACATGAGTAACCCTTTGTTTTACTGAGGGGAGCATCCCTAGGCTTCAGACATTGTTTATATGATCTCGCTCTTTGTTACATCCAGTCCTTTATAATGAAAGCCTACTATGCAAATTGACCAAACAAAAGGCTGGTCGCTATGATGCTCACTGACCACCAGGGGGCAGATGCTTCACACAGGAGCTGCCCCCGGTCAGTGCACTCCCACAAGTGTAGTGCCACTCTGCTGACTGGGATTAGTAGCGCTCCCACAGCGCCCAATCCCCGCAGGCCACACACCCTCACACCAGTGCACTACCTGTGCTCTGGGCCTCTAATATAGTCATAATTGGCAGCATTTAACCTGAGCCTGCAGAAGGAAAAGAAAGGCATCTGGTAGTTTTGTTAGTCTTCCTGCTTTGTTAAGCTTTTTCCTATATTGTAGGAGAAAAGTCTCTTCTATTATTATTGTTCTTGTTGTTGTTATATTTCTAAAGAGTTCTTGTATCTTATCCCCTCTACCGCTGAAGAATTACCATCCTTTATAATAAAAGGTAATATGCAAATTGGTTGTCACTCCAACAAACAAGATGGCTAATCTATGGTGATACCAGTGTGTCTGGGGGCTGGCTCCAGTGCAGGGCTTCTGATTCCAGTGGCTGTGAATGGGGAAAATGAACGGCTACTGAGCATGATCTCACGACTCTCAAGAAAGCAGAGTTGTGCTTGTAGATCCCACCCCTCTGTCAGCTGTGGGCATCATATTCAATGAGAAATTGATCTTCATAGCAAAAGCAGTTTTCTTTCAACAGAAGCACCTTAAAGGCACACAAGAATTATGGTGCAAATGAGAATACAAAATACTGCTTCTTTATTTACTATTTTAAATATTATAACTGCACTTTGAGTCAGGGGTGGTGACCTCATTGCTGGGTAATTGTCATGGGAGAGAAGCGTGAAGAACACAGACCACCTGGAGGGTCCCGTCCTTTAGAGAGAGCAGGGCAGCAGGTTCAGACGGGTGAGCACATCCTTTCTGCCGCATTGAGTCCATACTTCACTAGTTCCTAAAGCTGTGTCCTTTATTTCTAGAACCTAGAGAGCAGTTGATATAGTAAGAAAATGCTAGTTGGTGTCTGTTGGATGGTAGCTCATAGAATCTATTTGTTGAACACCTGGTGGTATGTGATAGAAGCCAAATATACAATGATGAAGATTATCAAGTAGATGAAATCATGAGGTAGTAAAAGAGACAGTTGTAAACAGGTCATTTTAATTTTGCAATTACATAAAAGTGTGGGAGCTGGGAGATCACAGCACAATGTTTAGCCCCAGGGAGAAACCTGATAACAATCTCAGGAAATAGCAGTGGGTGAGGAGGAACAGAAGTTGGCAAATAAAGGGAACAGGGTGAGCAGCCGGGTCTTTAAGAAGTCTGTGTCCTGTGTGCAAAGGTCCAGAGTTAATAGACTACACACAGTGTGTGGAATTATAAGCAGTTCACTCTAACCACACAGGTCTTAAGACCTTCACCACTGAACAGAATTCTTAAAGTGTTGAGCTGACCCTGAAAAAACAATTTCCCTCTGACTCACCACCTTTATAAATGTGAGGCAGAAACTTGGAGATGATTCCCATCAACATCCTAGTAGACATTATATCTGAACATAAATTTGGGAGGAATTCCAGGACCTTTTGAGAGGCCCAATGGACAACAAAATTAAAATGCACATCTTGGAACTTCTGTGTCTTGCTGTAATAAGTACACTCTTTCTGTTGAGCCTTTAAGATTTTGATGTATACTTGCTACAGTTTGCATTGTCCCTAGCAAATAGGAGAGACTGCCAGGTTCCTGAAACCTTTGCTAACCTAATGTCCTATCAAAACGTCCTACTGACAGATGACGCAAGTGCCTTCTATTTTTACTCTGCTTATCTTTATAATCAGTAAAGTTAAATGTTTTATCTCCTATACTTTTGCCCATTTAAAAAATGTATTTGTTGCTCTTTGTTACCACATTCATAAGGATCATAATAGCTGAAGTAATAAAAGAAATAATAATAATACATATTGCCAATATTTTTCTCATCATACCATTTGTCTTTCTGCCTTTCCTAAACATTTACTATGAATAAATCATTTTCTACCTTGTTTTTCATTTCTTTAAATCAATTAATTCAATCAAAAGCAAGCTTTTTTTGTGTTTTGTTTTGTGTTGTCTTGTACATCAAATTCTAGTATTTTTTGGTAATCACTCTTTATTTTTAAACTTTCCTTAGGCAACACTACCATGGCACACATACTAATAAAATGAGCCACAATGTTAGGCTATTATAACATAAGGAGCCCTTTCTAATATCTTTCTTAAACACCCTCAGTCTATTTTATTTTATTATTTTTATAATTTTTTAAAATTATTTATTTATTTTAAATGGGAAAGGTTACATTTATTTATCACCTTTACTTTTTCTTCCTTTATACTTTTTCCTCAGCCTATTTTAAAAAAGAAAACTGGCCTATTTTCTTCATTGGACCAGGGAGTGCTCAAGTAGTACACTGGCTGCCATATGAAAGAGCTCTACAAATATTGAAGGCCAGATGTTTTCAGTTTCTTGAATCTCTTCTTTTAGTTGATTTATCTCTTTCCTCATCTTCTCAGATTCGTTTTCAAATCCTTCAATAAGTAGTTCTTCTTGAATCTGTAGAAGAGGAGAAAATTCCCTTTTGAAAATCCCAATTAGCAGCCCTTTGTATTTAACAACTGCAATAGTTAAGCACATGTTCTATTTTTCTACTAACTTAGATGCTTTTTGATACATTTGTCCAAAAATTTCCAAATATTTGGACCTAACAGTGGGAGTATCCGTGCTTTATGCCTTTCTAAGATCCCCCAGTGTGATTTCACTGCTGGGGAGGAGCTGGATTGGGTCAGGCCTGACAACTATGCTTGGAAACTGTTCCAGCCCTGAGGATGCTCTTTGAGATGTTTGGAGATTCAATTCAAATTATTTCTCAATTCCATTCAAGAAGAATGACTACACACATATAACATATAACAGTAATTCCTGACTCTATAGAACACTGGTTATAAAACTCCAGATTGGGACAGAGCACGCATTTTACTCTGGGTGCACAGAATAAATCAGGCAGATCTGGCAAAAAATGCAGCAAACATTAGAGCTTTCTGCATCTTATATAGCATGTCAGACATAATCTGACACTTTCCACCAGATGGATCTACGTGAAGTCTTTTTGATGGTTGCAGCAAATATCCTAAGGACTACAGGACTAATGTCCTATTTACTTGGGAGCACAATGAGCCAGTTCAAACCAGGAAATATCAGTGGGTGAGGAGGAACAGAAGCTGTCAAATAAAGGGAACAGGGTGAGCAGCCTGGTCTTAAATAAGTCTGTGTCATTTGCACCCCACAGACTCTAATGCCACAGAAGGTGCCGAATCATAGACTTAGGATTTTAGAATGACCCCAATAATTTGGCATTTCACTGACTCACATGCCTTTGGGTTTCCTTCAGGGTTTATAATTTCAGTTAAGTGTTTTTTCCTCCCTTTCAGGAGGACCCAGGTGATTAATTGTCCTATATCCACTGCCCAGACCCCAAACGGACTTACCTTCTGCTTGTGCTCCAGCATTCTTTCCTGCTCCCTCAGGCGGCTTTCGCTTTGTCTCCTAATCTTCTCCTTCAGTTGGACTAGGTGTTCCTGGAAGCTTTTATCTTGAGCATCCAATTTTTCCTGCTGTTCCTTCTGTTTTTGTCTTAGCAGCTCCTGTTCCTTCTCAGCTTCCTGATTCTTGGCATGCTCAGCTGTTCCCCGAGGGTTTTATAGAGGAAAGAAAATAATTTATGCTCAGCTGTACCCTCCTAAGCTCAGAGACTAAAGGGACTTTAAAATGGTAAGGAGGATATGATGAAAAGGCATTAATTGGCCAATTAAGCTACCAGAATCCCCCTGGTTAGTCAGCTTATTTGACTTGTTTAACAGGACCAGAAGGGCCTTATTTCAGGAAGGTTTTGCTCTCACACCTGTTGCAGGGCACTGGAGGAACCTCCCCTCCGTCTGACATCAGAGAGCCCTGCCCTGTACCTGCTAGCGCCTTCTCTTCAGCAGTGAGGGCATTGTCTGCCTGCAGGATGGATTCCTTTGTTGCAGCCTGTGACTGTACAAAGCTCTGAAGGACCTCATGTGCCTGAAAAAAAAAAAAAGGAGGAGCAGGGAGTCTTGTTCAATATAACTACAAACTTGACACTGTAAATTCTTCATCATTCTTAAGATCCCACAGTGGTTCCCTTCCTTCCACAGTTACAATCAAAATCCCAACCCTGGCCCATGTGGCTCAGTTGTTTGGAACTTTGATCCTTATGCCAAATAGTTGTGGGATCGATTCCCAGGCAGGACACATATCCAGGTTGTGGGTTCTATTCCCAGTCAATGCATGTGTGGGAGGCAACCAACTGATCTCTCCCACTCTCTTTCTCTCTCTCCCCCTCTTAAATTAAAAAGAAAATTTATTTTCATTAAAAAATTCAAACCTCTTTAGTTAGAATAAAACCCTCAATAGCAACCTCTTTCCTATCTCTCTAGCTTCCTATCCTAATATGCCACCATCCACCCCAGGTTCCAGACATCCAGGCTTATGTACAGTTCTACACTCATCCTGCATTATTTGCAATGATTGCACTTTCTTTTTCTTCTGATTAGATGCTCATCTACCCTTTCTTTACCCAAGTAGCATGTACTGATACTTCAACTTGTAGCTTCTCCCATCTCTTCCTGGAAGCTTGGCTAACCTTCCTTCTGAGATTTGAATGGCTGCCAGGTACATAGACCTTCCCTACCATCTCTATCACTTGCTGTCTGTCTGCTTTTAGGTAACTTATTAGCTTCTCAGTGTATCTCATTCCTCACGTATATAAAGGGAATGATATTATTCTAATAAATTGATCATCCAAACACAGCACCTAAGATGATTCGTATAATAGAAAGTGAGTGTTCAATATATATTAGGCATCACCATCATTATCATCATCATCAGCAGCAGCATTATCAGTGTATACTTGTATGATTACCATATCCCATTCATATCCAATTGACTATTTATATGTCCCTTTTCAGTAAGGTCATAAGCTTCTTGAGAATGTTGTTTCTTTAATTATATATCTCCTATTCTTAGCACAAAACTATGACACTGTTTATTAAATAAAACAAATGTTCTATTTCATCTAGATTCTGGATAATAACAAATCCCATATTTAGGAAGAACTATTTCTGGTTTATGTAAAAGTGTCTAACTTATTATGGCTATAAAAGACAAAAATGTAGATCTTTCCATGCTTTGCTTTTTCTCCATAATTGGTGTGATGTGGTCTTAGATTTTTTTTTAAAGTATCCACAAAGACCCTCTGACCCCAATATCCTATCCTTCTCCCCTCTTTTTATATTTCACCTTCACTCCTTTCCTGGGCACCATGTTATAGGACTGTTCAAGCTTGTCCATTGCTTCTAAGTAGAGCTTGTATCCATCAGGCACAGAGAAAGTTCCTCTTGAAATATTTTCCATCAAGGACTCTGAAAGCTGCTTAAGCTGAACCTGGCAATATTTGCCAGATGCCTCTTCATTCTGCAGCAAGAAATACTCCCTCTTCATGGTTATGGCTTCCTGTCATGGAAATGTGGAGAAACCCAGAGGAAAGAAGTTGTTTGTAGGGAAAGTACAACAGTGATCCTCTTGTAAGAAGCTGTCTTACTTGTGGTCAAGATGGTGAAGTAGGTAACTGCTGTGCTCATTTCATTACATTTACAACTAAATTCTAGAACAACCATCAAGAACCACCTGTAGACTAGCTGAAAAGAAGTTCTGTTATGGAAAATATAACAAAGATGCCACGATAAGACTGGTAGGAGGCACAAGTCTCACACTTATGTGTGGCAATTAAGAATTGGGAGGGATAGCTCAGCAGCTGAGTGCCCTCTTGTGGAATGATGGGTCCTACCCCCACTCAGTTTCCCACTTCAAGGAACCAGTACCAGGAAGAGGAATTCCCACAATGTCTGTGAAAACCTGGAGTCATTGTTAATGAATGAGAAGGGCTTCAGGAGTCTTAGGAATTCCCTTTGAGGGGCTTAGGAAAGGATTCACTTGCTCACTTGCCCCAGTCTTTCAAGGACAGCATACAGGGAAGAATGTAATTGACTAGTATCATGGCTAGGGTACAAGCAGGGACAGAGGTCAGGGTGGCTTTCTCTTACAGAAGTGGGGTATGTGCCCATTGTGCCTTTGATAACCACTCTTCCCACCCAGCTGAAAGGCATAAGTGGGCACCAAATTTGAGCTCTCCAATAACATGGTTAACATAATTTATACAAGAGGTCTGGTGCACAAATTTATGCATGGGTGGGGTTCCTCTGACTGGCCTGTGATTGAGGCCTATCAGGGGGTCGGCCCTGGGGGGATGGACCCTAGGAGTTTGACCAGCTCAGGCACAGGGCTGCAGGGGGTTGGCTGGCCAGTCTTACCCCCGATTGGGGTGGGGGAAGCCAATCAATGGTGGGGCTGCTTGGCCCAGTCCCCATAGGGTGGGGAGACCAGATCAGGGGCAGGGCCATTTTCACCGTTTGGTCTCTGGGCTTTTATTTATATAGATTACACTGGAAATTCCTTGAGGCACTACTCCAACCAGTGTCAATTACTTCCAGTAGGTTTTCCACACTAGCAGCCTGTCTTAGATCACACCAACACTGTCTTAAAATCTTTGAAAGGCCTAGAAATCCCCACAAAGCAGTGGTTGGCCTTGGCATGTACCTCTTGCTAAGCAACTCCAAGTTTGATACAAGCAGTGACCTGAATAGGCAAAGAAATCTTGAGAAAGAAGAACAAAATTGGAAGCATCTTTCTACTTGTTATGAAACTATACAGTGAAGTATAGTAACCCAAATAGCATGGTAAATGCATAAAAACAGACACATAAAGTCAATGAAGAGAATAGAGATACCAGATATAAACCTCCCCCTATATGTCAGTTAATGTATGACAAAGGAAGCAAGAATATGCAATGGGGTAAAGACAATAGTGTTAGGTAAACTGAACAGATCCACACAAAAAATAAACACATAATGGATTACCGACTGAAATGTAACCTAAAAGAAATCACAGGCAGTAAAGTCTTTGACATCACTCTTAGTAATATATATATATATTCATATGACTCTATAAGCAAGGGAAACAAACAAAGAAATGTGTCTATATCAAACTAAACTGTTTGAAACCATCTACAAAAACAAAAAATCACTCTAGTGAACAGGAGAAGATATTCACCAATAACACATGATAGATCTGATAAGGGGCCAATACTCAAAATTTTTAAGGAACTCATCCAATTTCACACACACACACACACACACACACACACACACTTAATATATTAAAAGGAGACCTGAATAGACACTTTTCCAAAGAGGACACACAGAGGGCCAAAAGACATAAAAAGATGCTCAATATCAATAGTCATCAGGGAAATGCAAATTTGAACCACAATGAGGTAGCACCTCACACCTGTCAGAATGACTATCATCAATGAATCAACAAACAGCCAAGTGTTGGCAAGGATGTGGAGAAAAGGGGACCATCATGCACTGTTGGTGGGATTTTAAGTTGGTGCAGCCACCCTGGAAAATAGTGAGGAGACTCCTCAAACAACTAAAAATAGAACTACTGTATGACCGAGCAATTCCACTGCTGGGTATTTATCTGAAGAAATCCAGAACACTAATTTGACAAAGTATATGCACCCCTACATTATTGCAGGATTATTTACAATTAGAGGCCCAATGCGCAAAAAATTCATGCAAGAATAGGCCTTCCTTCCCCCAGCTGCTGACACTGGCTTCTCTCCAGCACCCGGGACCCAGGCATCCCTCCTCAGGCCACCAGAGGCACCCAGGACACCAGCTTGCTTCCCTCCTACATCTACCTGCTCACACCCAGGAGCCTGGGCTGGTTTTCCTTGGGCCACCCGCAGGTACCCAGGCCCCGGGCTGGCTTCCTTCCAGCCCCAGCTTCAACAGGAAGGATGTCTGGAATGATGTTTGATAAACATCCAGTCCAATTAGCATATTACCCTTTTATTATTATAGATAGCCTAGATATGAAAGCAACTTAAGTGTCCATCAATAGGTAATTGACAAAGGTACACATATACAGTGAATATTATTCAGCCACATAAAAGAATGAAATGTTGCCATTTGTGACAACATGGATGGATTGAGAAAGTATTATACTAAATGAAGGAAGGCAGACAGAGAAAGACAAATACCATATGATTTCATTTTATGTGAAATCTAAAAAACAAAGGAAATGTAAAAACAAAATAGAAACAAACTTATAAATATAGAGAACAAGTTGATGATTGCCAGATGGGAAGCAGTTTTAGATGATGGGGGAAATAGGAAAAGGGATCATGAAGTACAAATTATTAGTTATAAAAACAGTCACAGGTATTTAAAGTACAGTATAGGGGATAAAGCCAATAATAGTATAATAACTTTGTCTGATGCTAGAAGGGTTCTAGACTTATTGGGGTGATAACTCTGTCAGTTATATAAATTTCTAATTACTATATTGTATACCTGAAACTAATATAATATTGTATGTCAACTGTAATAAAAAAAAATTAAAAAGAAAACTAAAACAGCAGTGTGATGGCATCATGGGAGACTGAGAATTGGAATGACCAGGCATCATATGGAAAGTCCCTTATTCACTTTGGCTGAGGCTCAACCCCTGTGAAATTATGAAGTCTGTAGACATGGTGCCTTCCCCCTAAATTGATATATTATTGACACATTATAATAGTTTCAGGTATACAACTTAGTGAACCATTATTTGTATCCATTGTGAAGTAATCACCACAATAAGTCATTAATATCCCTCACTTTATATGTATAAAAGGCTAATATGCTAAGTGTCCATCTGGGTAAACATCACCTAGCAATGTCCGGCTTCCTCTCCCTAGCAATGACTAGCCTCCTTGGAGTTTCTTCAGCCCAGGCTTTATAGCCAGGTGGAAACATTTCACACTTTAACCAAATGTCTATGAAGTGTTTTCCCATGCTTTATTTCATCTGATCCTCCCAGAACTCCTGGAGTAGGTAGATAGGAGACTCAGTGGAATCTTATTTTCTTTTCATTAGCCAGAAAACAGAGATTTAGAAAGCTTAGAAACTCGACCCATCTGAAAAGAAGTAAGAAATGGTGGACTTGAAAATGACTTCAGGTTTTCTCACTGCCCAGAATATAGTCAAACACTGCTTTATGTTGATATTTACTACTATGTTGCTGACAATTACCTAAAAGAGAAGTTGGGGTGCTGGAAAAAATTTAGCTATATCAGAAAGCAGGTCTAATTAAGCAAGTTCATTCTATATATATAAAAGGCTAAGTTGACTTGTGCATGCACAATACATATAAAGCACTCGCTGGTGCCAACCAACCACATGCGTGTGTTTCCCTCTGTCATTGTCGATCATGAATTTGGTTGATAAGTCTATTATAGAGAAAGGGCAAATAGTGATATATTTCTTCTAATTAATTTTCTTTCAATGTGCACAAATTCATGCACTGGGCCACTAGTATAGTTATAAACATGTATTTTTCTTTGGATGAGAAGTTGTAGGATTTACTCACTAGCGTTGTTCAAATATGCAACCCAGTTTTATGCATGGTTCCTTTATTGGTAGTAGGTTTGACCAACAATGAGTAATGGAGACTTCAATACAACTTTCTTCTACAAACTTGGGTTGCTATGGATAAAATATATGCATAACAAATCAATTGCCCTCTAATGAGTTCAGCGGTCTCTGAACAAAGTTTCAAACTGCTCATAATTTTTTTTAATGAAGGTTTGATTGTGCAACAATATAGAAACAAAATGTATTTGCTGTACTTTGACATTTTAATGAAGCTGGTTTTATTCTATATGAACTGAGAGATTTTTGTAACCTGTAAAAGAGTCAAAGGCACACTCAAAGACAAACTTTCTGTGAAGGTGCTGATAGTAGAATTTTGATGTCTTCTAAGAGTTTTCTCCCCTGGTATCCACTCTCTACATAGTCCTTGGGCCATGAGTGTGATGAGTATTGATCCTATGATTAGATTATGTTATACAGCCCAGCTTGACTTTAAGATATAAATTTCAGGTGGGCATTGTCTAACTACATTAGCTCTTTAAAAGAAGATTTCTCCAGTTGATAGCAGAGGAGGTAGTTACAGATATTAGGAACAATACAAAAAGATATGATGAATCATTGCTGGCTTGAAGATGGAGGGAAGTTTCTCAGAACCTTTATTTGATCATATAAACTCATTTGAACCTGTTTTTTCAGCATGTGGTACACTGAGCAGGGCACCCATATCTTGTTCTGGAATCTGACCTGAAGAACTGTGTGCTTTTGTACGCTGCTAAGCACATGATCTTTTGTTTTGCAACAACAGAACATAAAAAATAATAATAATAATCTTTTAGAAAAAGCATGTATAGTATCCTATAGAGGCCAGTCACTAAGAACAATCCAGGCTCATTCTACAACTTGTGAGTCACAAAAAAAGGAATCTAGGCATCATTACAGAAGGGCAGTTTTCAGGAAGGATATAAGCTAAGATATCTTACCATAAGCTTCTTCTGGAACACTTGGTTGTCATCCTTGAAGGAGTGCTCCATGAAGACTGTAATGGCTTCCCTCTCACAGGCTGTGTGCAGGTCCAGCAGCTCCTGCAGCGTGTCTGTCGGGAAGCTCACTCTCTGGGCCATCTGCTCGCTGTAGTGGTCGACTGCCTTCTGCACAGCCACTGAGTTCTCTTGCTCAGCCAGAAATGTCACTGTGTTCTCCAAACAAGGCACTGCTCCACTGTTGATGGCATCCACATAGGCCTTCGCCAGAGTCCCCATTCCTAAATGACACATTATATTTAGGAAATGAAAAAGAATTTCTCACTCACTGTTTTACAAGTGTTCAAGATTCAGCATTCTAAAAATCCCAACAGTTTTACTGAAATGAAGTTTCTGTTTTCTTTTTCTTCTCCCCATATTCCTCCTTGTCTTCATCCTTGTTGCCTCCTCCTTTTACTTTTATGTGTCTTCTTTCTAATAATGACATTACTGTCTATTCTATTCACTCTTTTTTTAATTTATGGATTCATCATATTGTAGTATGAAAATAATAATCTCATCCAACACATTAAAAAATTTCCTAGAATAATTTCCCATTGAAGCTATAAAATTAGTTTATCTTATAGATAAATAAAGTAGGTAATTTGTGGGTACTATCCTAAACTGAATGTGAGGCCCTTTTAAAAAAATCAAATATTTCAGGACAGTGAAACAATCATTACACCAAACCTGGGTCCAACTCAGCAGAGGGCACTGTGTGTCTGCCCAGTTGGCATGTCTGTGAATCTAGCCCTGCACATAAGGCTATAGTTAAAATTTCTCCTTAAATGGTAATGAGATTTCAAAGGCTTATTGTTCTGCTATATATTTTTTCTAACTGGTGTAAATTCTCAAAATATCTTGTGTATCGTCAACAAGACATACCCATCTCATGGTCTTATCATCATCATGCAGATACTTCTTAATAGCAGCTCATGCTTATGTCATTAGTGTATTAATTTCATGAGATACAGTAGCTTCAATAATTCTTCATATAGGGAAACTTTAATGAAAAAACATGCATGTCTATATGTGGCAAGAATGTCTGGGTTTCCACATCACATAGAGAAGGGGACAAAATTACTAACAAATCCCAAGTGCAATCACACACACTGAACTGCAGAGAAACTTGCTATAACAATGAAGACTCACCAATTCCAGTGACAATGATTTCTTCTCTTAGAGTCTTGGTTTTTGCATGTGTAAGGATATATTGACAGAAATTTTTGGATTGCTCCTGAAAATTCCATTCTAGTTGGTTTTCTGACATCTCCTCCATGTAGTGTAATACTTTTTTGTCATTTGTTGGGTAGTCAAAGACAAAGCACTTCCGCCTTGGAAAGAACTTCCTAATATACTCTCTAGGCATGTTCGATTTCTGGATTTGGGGATCTTCGCCTGTAAAAAAGAAAAAGGGTAATCACTGATAAGGCAGTATTTAAGCAAGGAGGCTGAAAACATTCATTTCTAGGGATTTTTGCATCACTGTAACACTGGTTCCTGTAAGTCTCCTCTTATTTAATCACTTAATCTCCTTTTATTTAATATTCTACCAAAGCATAGAAATTGTTTTATTTATTTATTTATTTATTTATTTATTTATTTAATTTATTTATTATTTCTAGAGCTAGGAGCATAGAAAGTACTTCAGGAGAACAGAGGGGTCAGGTATCTATCCCAAGTGAAGAAATTTATTATTGTTTTCCTTAGCCCTTTCATGGTGTCCAATGGTTTAACTGTTTATTATTTTTGAATGGTAGATTAATATTCAAAATGGTTAGAAATACTTTCAATTTTATAGTCCTCATGTCAGAAATAAAATGTGGGCTCTAGAGTAAGAGTGAATTTTTCTGATAGAAATAAGGATATTTATGATACTCCTGGGAAAAGTTTCATGTGAAGGACAAACAATACTCAGAACAGTAAAGAAAAACTCCCAAAAATCAGAGTTAAAAAAATACAAGCAATATAAATACATTTCTAGATTTTTTGAAGCAGACATCATCAAAAGGTAATGTTAACTTGATGCCACTTGGAGACCTCACCTGTTTTCTATATCAGTTTATATTGAATGTGACAATGTCATACAGTGTGATTCTAGGCATATATACACTGTTTAATAAATTATGCTTGAGTGAATAAATAAATAATTAAATAAGCAAAAATGAATAAGTTCTTAGGTACTACCTATTATTCTCCCTGCTAAATGTACTCAGTGTTAGGAGTTTAATATTTCAAAATATTGTATGAGGCTATAGAATGAAGAGATCGATATTATGAAAAACAAGTTATAAAAGACTTGACAGTCTTGTAGGAAGGATATATCAATGATTTTCTTGGGGGAAAACATTCACATAAATATCCTTTATCTGAAGAATATAATCATGCAAGCTATTAAAATAGACAACATGAAATGTATTTCAAAAATAAAGTCATTTGATATGTTTGTGATTTTGTGTTTATCATCTTCCATACTAATGAGCATTCTTTGCAAAATAGAAATACTAGTAGATGAACTCTGAACTTAATAAGTGACACACATATTTGAGCCTTAAGAAATTTTAGCACTGGTTATAATCCTCTAAGTTATTTTTCATAGTGTCAATATTTCTAAAATAATTTTGTCCAACAATGGATTCTACATTTTCTCAGCCAACTTAAATTCTGGTCACTTGATTTTTTTCAGTAATAACAACAACTAAAACCATACCACCTGTCATACACATATCACCATTAGCACAGGCCTCAATTCAATAAAAAATAAAGATTGACCTTAAGTGCTGAGAAACAGGGCCCAGTTAATCACACCTCCCACTGAACCCACTGCCACTCAGGCCATCCTCTGGTACCTGGAACCAACTTCAAGGTGTTCTCCAGGTACTCATCTTCAGTAATGGTTCGTCCGTCTAACTTCAAGTCTAGCGTAAAATCCCGTACAACCCAAACAAAGTCTGGAAAGAAACTTGCAAACTCGGCGGAGTCATCTACTTCATCAGAGGTGGGAGAGGACTTTGTTTTGATTAGCTTTGTTAGTTCAGTCACATAGCTGAGATCTTAGCTAAGGAATGAGAAGTGCTCCCCACCAGAATTTCCAGATCTCACCCAGAAATAATTTTTATTAACATTCCTATTCACCCTGTGTTCTTTTCACTTCAACCATGATTATTGACATGAGGAAACAACGTCAAAAATAGTCTCAGTTACATTCCCATAGCCTCCATGACACATGGTGGTCTGGTTCCTGGAAGGATACTGCAGCTGCTCCAGAGCCTGGTGGTTGATGCTGCCCAGGCTGTTGTAGACAAACATGCTGCTCAGAAGCACGGCCAGGGCAAAGATCCACAGGTCATTCTTAGGGTCACCCTAGAAAGTGAATTAAGCAGGGGACTTAGGTATCTATTGTTTTTGTTTGTTGTTTTGATTTTTAAAAATTAAACAAAACCTAAAAATTAAAAAAGTAATTTTTTTTTTTAATTTTGGTTAATGCTCACTTGAGGATATTTTCCCCATTGTTTTTTTAGAGAGAGTGGAATGAGTGAAATGGAGGGAGGGAAGAAAGGAAGAGAGAGAGAGAGATAAAGAGAGAGAGAGAGAGAGAGAGAGAGAGAGAGAGAGAGAGAGAGAGATGAGAGAGACATATCCGTTGGTTGCCACCACTCCCACCTGGATCAGGGCTGGGATTGAACTTGCAACCAGGTATGTGCCCTTGATAGGTAATTGAAACTTCAACCCTTCACTGTGCAGGCCAACATTCTAACCACTTAGTTACATCAGCCAGGGCAAAAAAAAGCTACCATTTTTATCAAACTTTACTTTAAAGATGTAAAAATAAAATGAAAATGTTAAAGAGTATATTTTCTAAATACACTTACTATAAATTTAATGAAAGAAACATTAGCAAAGTCAAACTGTAAATGATGCTATATTCTAAGATGTGAACACTCTAATGAAAAGGTTAAGTGTATAAATGCACTGATCTTTCCCACAACAGGCACATTTTTCCAATTTATCTCTCATCTTACAATATAATCCATCACTAACATACAAATTTCACCTAAACTGCCTAAATCTAGACTTACTTAGGTTTTAATCTTTTTTTTTCTTCACAAAACAAGCTTGATAGCTATAAGGTGAGCTAATATTACATTGTGCATATTGGCTCAAGTCAAATTACAGGATTATGTTTTTTCATCACATAAACAATAACAAAAATAAAACCTGAAGGGAGCCCAATTTAATAAGTGATCTAAAACAAGTAGAACAATGGTGGGAAATAAAAATTTAAACTACAGTAGCTGACTTGTGTTTCAGGAGGAAACCATGAAGCCTTCTTGGGCCTGTGATGTATTAATTGCACTCTCTCTGCAACAGACTTAGTGTCCCAAACACTAGGAACTAGTAAAAACTTTTAAGTTTGTGGAACTCCAATGTGGAAAAGCTACTCTACGTGTTTCACCTCAAGTGACTGAGCAGGTACTTAAAAAATAAATCCATGAAAAACCTGAGAGCATGAGACATCCTTTAAAAAAGGGACTTTTATTTTATTATTTATTTTTTTTAAATATATTTTATTGATTTTTTACAGAGAGGAAGGGAGAGAGATAGAAAGTCAGAAACATCGAGATGAGAGAGAGACATCGATTAGCCTCCTTCTGCACGCCCCACAGTAGAGATGTACCCGCAAGCAAGGTACATGCCCCCAACCGGAATTGAACCTGGGACCCCTCGACGCTCTATCCACTGAGCCAAACCGGTCTCGGCTAAAAAAGGGACTTTTAAATGAACTGCTGACTCTGGAGGGCCTCTACCTTTCACTTCTAATTAAGCATGGAAGAAAAATAGAGACTGGCTAATTTTTTTAATCCAAATAAAATGCTAACTTAATGGAACCCTTAGTTATTCAAAGTCATAGATGAACCACACATACTAGTTACACAGTAAGCCAAGGATAACAATCCATATCTATTGTTAAAAGTACAAGTTCATGTACAGAATTATCATAATGCCATCATATATAATAAAAGGCTAGTATGCAAATCAACTGAACAGTGGAACGAAGAATCGCTATAATGCACATTGACCACCACAGGGAAGATGCTCAATGCCCTCTGATGGTCAGTGCTGCTCAGCCAGAAGTCGGGCTCCTGATAACAGTGGTGGTGGGATCCTCTCCCACTTCCACAGCAGCATAACGGTGGTGGTGGGATCCTCTCCCACTTCCACAGCAGCACTATGGTTTGACTGCCATCTATGGTTTGCTTCCAGGCCTAAGCTGTCAGTTGGACATCCCCCAAGGGCTCCCAGACTGTAAGAGTCTATAGGACAGTTTGTGGACAGCCCACCTGCTCCCTGAAATGCATGAATTTTGTGGACCAGGCCTCTAGTTTTAAATATTATCTACTTTTTTAAAAACCATAAATCTTCATCCTTTAGGTAAAAAAAAAAAAAATTCACATTTCTTCAAAGGGATGTCAATGCTAAATGTGATTAAAACATTTGAGTAAAACCTTTTGTCATTTTTTTCTCAATCTATTAAATATTTTCCAATACAATTTTGTAGTTTCATTGGATTACTTTGGGAAAATAAGATGGCAAATATTGCTGTTATATAATACAAAAGAGGACTCTCATTTATAAGCAAACCTGGGATATAGAAGACTAAGAAATATGTCAGTGAAGAGCTCATTTAAAAACTATTCAGCATTTAGTATGTAGAGAATTGGAATGCACAATTGAAGACTGTTAGTTCTTGAAAAAGTGTGATAAAACCTCGTTTATCAAAAGACTTTGTTGTTAAAGAGTGCCCTTGTATCCTCTTCTAACGCTGTAGGAATACATCAGATTTGGATTCCCCTAGGTCTACTACTTCCTTTGAAAACAAAACAAAACAGCCAAAACCGGTTTGGCTCAGTGGAGAGAGCATGGCCTGCAGACTGAGAGGGCCCGGGTTTGATCTCGGGGTTCGATCCCGGTAGTGGGCATGTATCTTGGTTGCGGGTGCACCCCCAGTAGGGGATGTGCAGGATGTCTTTATCTCTCATCGATGTTTCTAACTTTCTATCCCTCTCCCTTCCTCTCTGTAAAAAATCAATAAAATATATTAAAAAAACAAAACAAAAACAGAACAAGGCTATTGAGCTACAACTACAAGTGACTAGTTCAAAAACTGTTTTAAAAATTAGATTTGTATTTTATAAATTGTACATACAAAACCACCTCTTACAATCCAAGGTTAGTAACTCAGACAGTTTAAATCAAAGGTTTTTCTCACCTAAGTCCAAGTATCTAGATGACTGACTAAAGTACTTACTCTACTGGGAAGTAGAGATCAAGAAAGTATTTATTGGTCAAAACTTAAGTTACACAGGATGTATTATTGAATCAGATCCCTCTTCAACTCAAGCACTCCTTTACTGACAGCACTTTGTAAATCACACCAAGAAAATCACCCCAGATGGCAAAAGCTAACACATTTGAAATGTAGCTTTTCACTTGGATGGCAGAAGCAATAGTGGAAGATGGACTGGATCAAGCCTTCCCCAATGTTGTAGGACTGACAAATCAGGGAGCTCACCAATAAAATTATAGTAAATTAGAAATATGCTTATGTAAACCAGAATGGCAGCACTGTCAGGCGCTTGAGGGAAGGAAAGTATCCATCAAACTAGAGGCTTTTTAAATTTAGATTTTCTAAATTCATTCTTTCTCCCCATCTTTTTTTTTTTTCCTTCTCAGTAATGGAAGCCAAAGGTGCATTTGTGCTACTTTCAACTTAGACTCATGCTAACATAAATAAGGAGAAAATATTGAATTGGAAGAAATACTATAAATACAAAATACTCATATTATTCCATAATAGTACTTTTATTGGTCTAATAAGTGTTTTTAGAGAAGTCAGTGCAAAATTCATCTTTAGAAAATACAAATTCCTGGTAGCTGAAGCTTTTCTGGAGATTTTTAAGTAGATTATTTCACCGTAACTCATTTTCATGGGTTCTACCTCCAACCCCATTAATCTCTTACAATTTAACTAGTAGGTCCCATGGATTATAGTTTCCTCTGGGAATGACTGGGTTAGGGTCCCAATTTTTGTATTCCTCATATTCTGTTCTGATAACACTGCATATTACTTAATCTTCAACTATGCTCTTGTTCTTTGCTTCATTCACTGCCATATCTGTAGTACCTAACACAAAGCCCTGAATGCAGCTATCCAATTAGTATTTAACTTGCACTTTTTGCCCCAATGTAAAAATAAAAAGATCTATTCTTAATCAACATATTGAGTTTACCAAGAAAGTAAATTCAACAAAATAGAAGTTTGCCTCATTATTCCAAATTGAATTTGTAGCTTAGAGAAATACATTGTGAAAGGTGAGGTGGCAAATTAAAATGTAAGTGGATTATCAAGAACAAAGAAGACTCTTTGCCTTACCTTTTCCACATCGCCCAGGCCCTCAGTGTCCAGAAGGACTAGAGTGTGGTTGGGTTTGGAGGGGTGGGGTACACACCACATCCAGATGCCCCTGGTTTCAGACCGCATTGTGGAGCCCAGAGGAAAACCTGCAAAGGAAGAGGAGAAAGCATATAGAGTAACAGCAGATAATCCAGGCTTCCCATAGGTTATATTGGTTAAACGTGTCAGAATGTGAGTGCCAAGCTGGGAGAAAGGTTGCTTTCATTTCAACAAGAACAGCCTATCTAATCTTTTACATGTTAAGGATATTCTCAAGAAACACTTTGTATCCTCAATTTACCTCATATTATACGTAGTAGTTCAAGCTGTGTCACATTACAGAAATAATATAACCTCTATAGCCCCATTGAAATATGGGAATAACCTCATTCGAGAACATGTTTATTGATTTTAGAGAGAGGAAGGAAGATAGATAGGTAGGTAGATAGATTGAGAGATAAAATTTGACAGGAGAGAGGGAATCATTGATTTGTTGCCTCTTGTATATGCTCCAACTTGGGACTGAACCTGAAAACGAGGTATGTGCCCTCACCCAGAATCAAATCTGTGACCTTTTGGTGTACAGGACAATGCTCCCTCTAACTGAGCCCTCCAGCCATGGCTTGACTTTTATATTCTTTTCTGACATTGAAGAGCTCCCTTGACCTTCAGGTTCTAGTGGAATTCAACCAGTGGGAGGCATCAAAAAGAGACCAGAAGTCAGACATGTGTTCTCACTTTCCCCCTAGTGAGCCATGGTGTCCTAGTGCCTTTGTTCCTTTACTTTTGGTCACACCCCTTTCCATGCCATATCTCTGGTCTTTGCCACATTCTGTTATCCACTTTTGCTTGCCTTATCTGGCTATCATAGTTATAGAATCTATCTGCCTTTGCTATTGCCATTTTCTGAATGCATCCTCATCCCACATTGATTCTTTGTGCTGTGCTTATGCCCTTGTAAATCATCCTACATTAAATGCTCTTCAGTACCTCTGAGTAGGTCATCTGAGTCCTTCCAGAAGCTGAATAATACAACAGCTTTTGTTGGATTTTTCCCCTCCCTTTTATCCCTGTATTTTCCACAATTTTTATTCTTTTCTAAAGAATGATGAGTTCTTTGCTCACTGCTTCAAGTGGTGACAAAATGGAGGGACAAATAGAAAGAACCTGTGAGATTTTCTAGATCCTCTTTGCAAAGGCAGAAATTAAACATACAGTGGGAGAGGGTGTGAGGTATATGCCAAGGAACCCACTGATCATATATCTTGTCCCACAGTCCAGGAATTTGACTGTCTGCCATCTTCCAATGTTTCCTTCAATGAAGAATGGAAATGTACTTGATAAAATGAACCTAGGGGAGGTTGAGTCAGCATGGCTGAAGCCATTCAATTTCTACATCCATATTATATTCCACAGACAGGATATAAAGCCTGAGGTGGTCTGCTTTTAACCAACCCAGAGTAATCTGAAGTTCCCATTACCCCAGCAAGAAAACGCAGGGTATAATTGGTGGTCATTGGTCTCAGCTTTGGGAGGTAAAACAAGTTGTCAACAGAGAGAGAGTTCACATATAAGGAGAGAGAGAGAGAGAGAGAGAGAGAGAGAGAGAGAGAGAGAGAGAG
>JAAGEH010000165.1:40020-157541 GCA_011751065.1 Lasiurus cinereus
GAGAGAGAGAGAGAGAGAGAGAGAGAGAGAGAGAGAGAGAGAGAGAGAGAGAATTCACCAAATTTTGCTATGAAATGAAGCAAACAATTGGATGGAAGCCCATTGAAATATTGGGTATTCTGTATATCCCCCAAATACACTGCTATTTGTTTACCTCCTATCCCTTTTTAAAAACAGCAACTATTGAACAATATTTGTATGCTAGAGTTTAGAGCAGAAGTAATGTAGGAGAAAGGAAGGGAATACTTTCTGGAGCTGAGCTGACTAACGGGTGGATCTTTGATAGGGCTAGGGAACTCATTATTACTGAACAAATGTGTCATTTTGTGGACAGATGGGGGTTGCTGTTCTAAATCTAGCAATGAAACTTAAAAGTTTTCTTCCCTGGGAAGAATGAGGCCTTTTTTAAAGATGACTAAGAGAGAGGCATAACCAGCCTCTGTTATCACTGTCATCAAGCAAATGGCTCCCACCCCAGAACAATACTCACCCTGGTTCTTTCCTGCCAGACGGTTCATCAGGTAGGATTTTCCTGTTCGATACAGACCTGCGATGGCCACCACCACCACAGGCTGAGATATCTTGTTTAGAATCTCCAGTGCTGTTGGGTTTACTGTCAGCTGATTATTCTGATTTTCCACCAAACAGATGGGATCCATCAGGTTATTATATTCAGAGGCCATGGTGAGCTGTAACCCAGAGGAGCAACTCAGTACAACACAAGGTCCAGAAGTCATATCTAATGGTTACAGAGGTTATTTGCATATCAGCTTCACACTCCTGGAGAGTATTTATCAGTTTCCTACATTTTGTGTGTTTCTAAAAGATAAGTATTTAGCCTAGTATGTCAAGGCCTGGTACAGATTCCTTATGTACATTATTATATTGATCTATAAATGAACCTTAAAACAACCTTGCCCATGTAATACATAAAAGGATTATAATGAGAAAAAACAAATCACTGATGATGGAGCCTGGAGAAGGTTAAGGCAAACTGAGGCAGAATGGGATATGTAGGAGATGAGGAGAGACTAACAGCTTTTGTTGGATTTTTCAGAGTAATTTGTTTTCTTGTTAGCTGCATATATTCTCTGAGCACCGACTGTGTGCTGGGCACTGTTTTAAGTACTGGGTATCAAGTGGTGAACAAAACGGATACCAATTCCTGCCTCCTGAAACTCTATCCTAGTGGGAGGAGACAGACAATACAGAAAGGAAATAAGCAGCATGCATAGTATATGTATATTAGGTGAGTTTCTATAGAGTTTCTATAGAGGTGGTCAGGGAAGGTCTGCCACTCAGAGAAAGAGAAATAAATGTGATCTTTGTCCTTGAGGAGGACAGGTTTCGTGAATCCCAGAGTAGGAGAGGGCTGGAAGAGAGGGGACATGGAAAGAAAGATGAAGAGGTGAAGAATGTGGCTCCCTCTGAAAATACAATAGGACAACCCTAGCCAGTTTGGCTCAGTGGATAGAGCATCAGTCTGTGGATTGAAGGGTCCTAGATTCAACTCCAGTCAAGGTCACATGCCTGGGTTATGAGCTCAATGCTTAGTGGGGGCATGCAGAAAGCACCTGATCAATATTCTTTGTCATCATTGATGTTTTTATCTCTTTTTTCCTCTCCCTTCCTCTTTGAAATCGATAAAAATATATTTTAAAAGCATCAATAAAGAGAGAAAAACAACTGTCACATGATCTCACTCATATGTGAAATCTAAAGAACATAATAAACTGATGAACAAAATAGGAGTATGGAAACATGGAACAGTCTATGGAATCTGAGAGGGAAGAAGGGGGTTGGTGGGTGGGAAGTGATTAACCAAGTACCTTGTCTGCATATATGTGTAACCAGTGGACACAGACAGAAGTGTGGTGAAGGCCTGGGGGAGGGGGAGGGTGCAGGCTAGAAGGGATCAATGGGGAAAAAGAGAAACCTATGTAATACTTTCAACAATAAAGATGAAAAAACCACAATAGGCCAAAGCATTATAGAAACCAGATAAATTAATGGGTACAGGAATTCATTTAATTGGAATCAAAGGACATTATTCTTTACTTTTAGGCTGACAAGAAAGAGAGGCAGTAGCCAGCATGTTTTAGGGTGTGCCCAGATCTGCCAGAGTCCCGCAGCTGGGCAAGGCCCTATTCTACTGTTTTCATCATAGTGGGTATAAACAGCAGGAATTGCAGAGTTTATTTCTTGAATTTAAAATTTAAAATTTTGGTCAAAATAGATGATTTCATTAAAAAAAAATTTAAATGCAAGTAAATTGGAATAACCCAACCCAGCTGGTAAGTTCAAATAAAGAAGTAAAATGAAATAGCTCTGTGTGGCATTAGATGGTTTCCAAAGTTTATTCCTCAGGAGAGTCTGTCATCTAAAGTGATGGTGAAAATTGCCCCAAGCCTTGATTTCTCAGTAAGTATGACAGGATATTCTGAGATGGTTCTTGTATGGACCACATGTTAGAAACAATGCCTGGTAAACAAGCACTATTAGATCTTATAGGTATTTCTAACAGTTGACCAGTGAGCATGAAATTGAATTATTCTATATAACAGAGCTTTGTGCTACCTTTGGAATATTAGGTATTGCTATACAAAAAGAATCTGTGTCAATGTCTTAAGATTTAAATTGTCTGTAAATTAAGGACCACCATTTTTCTCTCAGTTTCTCCAATGCCCAGAGGTGGGGGGTAATTGGGGGAGGTGGTGTGGTGGTGGTCAGGGACAGTCTGAGGAGGGACAGGGAGATGGAGGAGGAGAGACTCCACCAGGAGCCTCTGCAAGTGGATGGGGTTTACTCCATCCATTCCAGGAAGGGTCTACCCCTTTTGGCATTTGAGGGAGGATGCTTTCCTCCCCTTCTTTCCCTGCCATGGAGGGCTGTTTGTGTAGCCCTGGGAGGGTGCACGAGGGGCAGCTCAACCTGAAGATAAGGTGGATGAGCACTGATCCCTTCCCAGAGAGGCCTCTGATCCAAACAGAGACTCTGAGCTACTGGTAGCCAGGTCCAGTACTAGCCTCCCACTGTCCCCTGCCCTCCACTGCCAAGCCAGGGCTTCCAGTGTGAGGTGTGCATTTAGGCACCTCCTGTTGTTGATGATTATATTAAGGAACATGGGCCTGGAAGAGCAAGTCTAGGAGCGAACTTACTTGTCTCCGTAACTCCTGTGCTGCAGATAGGGACAAGTTCTCAGCTGTCCTAGCTCTTTCCTCGAGTGTTCCTCTTGCATCTGACTGTTCTCATTAAAAGCTGAAAGTCATGACAAATATTACTGCTAAGCAGTTATGGGTCAGGTTGATAAGAACCCAAATCAAAAGGCCATATGCTTTTTTGAGAACTGAATCATTGGGTCTCTCCCGGCTCTCTCTCTCTCTCTCTCTCTCTCTCTCTCTCTCTCTCTCTCTCTCTCTCTCTCTCTAACTGAGGCAGGTGAACAGGTGATCTGGGAGGAAAGTTGAGGTTCCTCCACACTTGTCCTCAGAATTCCAGGTTGGTCCCTCCTCAAGTGGCTTGTGTTTCCTGAACCTATGAAGAATACAGAGCAGCAGGCTGAATGTGAGCCAAGGGACAGCAGGGGTAGTTTTGTGAGGAAAGAGGCTTGTTTTTTAATTTCTTTTCCTTAAATTTCTTCACTTGTTCAATTATTTTTGTTCAACATACTTTTGTTTCATTAGCAAGACAACAACAACAATAAGCAAAAAAATAAAAAACACTGTGTATAAAATTCTTGATTTTATAACCCAGACAAACTCACTATTCTTCTGTTGCATGTTGTTGGTTTCTTGCTTATACAGGGTGGATCCAGATTTGGTGGGGGAGGGAGTGAGGACAGTATAATTTGAGAGCCTGTTTCAAATAAAGCAATAGAAGAATACAAATGAAAAAGAAAATATTCAGTCTGGCCAGCATGCCTAGTGGTTGGACTCAAGCACTTAGAGGTCACTTGTTGGATTCCAAGTCAGGACACATGCCTGGATTGCCTGCTCTATCCCCAATGCAGGAGGCAGCCAATCATGTTTTTCTTTCATTAATGTTTCTGTCTCTCTCTTCTTCTCTCTAAAAAAAAATATATATTTATATATATTATTATATATATATATATATATATATATATATTAAAATAAATAAATAAATAAATAACATATTCAAAATGACCAAAAGGATGGACTAATGCATTTATATAAAGAGCTAGGGTCTGTCATGACCAAAACAACTGGACAGATGACCTAACAGGCTGCGTGGGGAGACCAGGCCAGCAGGGGGTTAGTGAGGGATGACCAAACGACTGACAGCAGGCTGTGTGGGGTGACCAGAGTGGTGGGGGAGGGGCAGTTGGGGACAACCAGATCAGCAGGGGGCAGTGAGGGGTGACCAGGCCAACGGAGGGGGGAAGTAGGAGTGACAGGCCAGCCTGGAAGGGGAAGTTAGGGATGACTAGGCCTTTAGGAGGGTCATTGAGGGAAATCAGGCTGGCAGGGGGGTTCAGTTAGGGGTGACCAGGCTGGCTGGTGGAGGCAGTTAGGAGTGAACAGGACACTGAAGGAGGGCTATTGGGGCAATCAGGCCAGCAGGCAGAGGCAGTTAGGGGTGATCAAACCTGCAGGGGATCAGTTAGGAGTAACCAGGCCAACAAGGCGGGTAGAGGCAGTTAGTGGTGATCAGGCCAGCAGGCAGAGATGGTTAGGCTCAATCAGGCAGGCAGGCAGGTGAGCAGTTAGGAGCCAGCAGTCCAGGATTATGGGAGGGATCCCGTATTGGAGAGGGTGCAGGCTGGGCTGAAGGAACCCTCCCTCTCTGTGCACAAATTTTGTGCACTGGGCCTCTAGTCCTATAAAATGAAGAGCTAATATGCAAATGGTCATCACATCCTCACACTATCAAGCCATAATGGCTAAGATACGCAACACTGGGGAGAGAGGAATGGGGGCCAGTCAGGCACAAATGAGCATGTGAGAGAGGAATGGGGACCAGCCAGGCTGTGGCATGTAAGAAGGAGAAGCTGCTTGCCCCATGGTCGCAGGTTCTAGTGGCTATGCCTGCACTTGTGGCTTGGGAGAGGGACAAGCTGCACACTCTGCAGTACTGGGAGCCAAAGGCTGTACCTGCACCTGCTGCCTAGGAGAGGGACAAGCCTCTCAATCCGCAGTTCTGGGGACCAGCACCTCAGACTGCAGCCTGGGAGAGGGATAAGCTGCCCATCCTGTGGTCCCAGGCTCCTGTGGCTGTGGTCTGTCTATCGTTCCCTGCACCTGTGGCCAGCCCAGGCGAAGCTGGCCCAGGTCCTGGGTGTCTTTGGCCGGTCAGAGAGAAGGAAGCCTGGGTCCTGGGTTTCTGCAACTGGCCAGAAGAGGTAATATTATGTCTAGGGTGTGAGATGAGGTAGAAGTGGTTAGGGATGATCAAGCCACCAGGGGAGCAGTTAGGGGCAATCAGGCAGGTAGGCAGATATAGTTAGGGGTAATAAGGCAGGCAGAGGTGGTTAGAGGTGATCAGGCAGGCAGGTGAGACATTAGGAGACAGAGGTCCCAGATTGTGAGAGGCAGTTGGACATATCCTGAGGGTCCCGGATTGGAGAGGGTGCAGGCCGGGCTGAGGGACTCTCTGCCCTGTGCATGAATTTCATGCACTGGGCCTCTAGTATTCTTACAAAGCTGACAAATGCTATAAACATTTTATCTCATTGGTTTGTTCCTTTTGGTTAAGGTAGCCTTATCATATTTGAATTTCAGTATGAGGAAGAATGCTGGCTTATGTTAGTGGCATATCAGGGAAATTTTAATTCACCTTTTTAAAAAGAGCATTCCATTGTACTGAACGATAGAACAAAAATTGTATAAATTCTTTGAGTGTCAGTTTCATTTTAGCCAATATAGTTCTGTGAAATGGTCTCCTTGATAATAACAGTGATAAATGCCAAAAAAAGATTATAAAGACTTAATTTTTACAACACTAAAAAAAATAGATTTATATTATGTTACATAAAGGAAACTGTTAAAATAATATGTCAGAACATGAAATTTCATTTTGAAAACTTTGAATCCTCCTTTTTTCCTTTGATATGTGACTTGATACTACCAATCATACGTTCATCAAAAAGTTGTCTTGGACAGATTTCTAATTTAAATGCTAAAATTGACTCTGCAAAAACTTATATGAAATTAATTGATCAATTTTTTATTTATTCTTACTATTTATTTGTTTTCTGTTTTCTTTAAAAATATTGAAGTGACACTGGTTAATAAAATTATATAGATTTTAAATGTATAGTTCTATAAGACATCATCTGTATATTGTAATGTGTATTCACTACCCAAGATCAAGTCTCTTTCCATCATCATTTATTCCCCCTTTATCATCTTCTTCCTTCCCCACCTCTCTTTCCCTCTAGTAATTACCATACTGTTGTCTATGTCTGTGAGCTTGTTTCTTTCTTTTCTTTTCTTTTCTTTTCTTTTCTTTTCTTTTCTTTTCTTTCCTTTTCTTTTCTTTTCTTTTTTCTTTTCCTTTCCTTTCCTTTCCTTTCTTTTTTTTTTTCCTTTCCTTTCCTTTCCTTTCCTTTCCTTTCCTTTTCTTTTCTTTTCTTTTCGGCTGAATTCTTTCACCTTTTTCACCCAGCCCCCATCTGCCCTTCCCTCTGTCCACTGTCAGTCTGTTCTCTGTATCTATGAGTCTGTTTTGATTTGCTTGTTTGGTTATTTTGTTCATGAGATTCCACATAGAAGTGAAATTATATGTTATTTGTCATTCTCAGACTGGCTTATTTTACTTAACATAATACGCTCAGACCCATCCATGTTTATTTTTGATAAAGAAATGTTTGTAGCATTTTTCAGCTTTATAAGAAGTATTCCATTGTGTAAATATACCATAGCTTTTTTATCCACTCATCTACTTATGAGTATTTGGGATGCTTCCAACACTTGGCTATTGTAAATAACTGCAATTAACACGGGGCTGTGAAGGAACCAGTGGTTTAGATTTCTTCAGGTATATTTTCAGAGGTGGGATCCTGGGTCAAAAGACAGTTCCATTTTTAAGTTTTTGAGGACACTCCATACTATTTCCACAGTGCCTGCACCAATCATCATTCCCACCAACAACGCATGAGAGTTTCCTTTCTCCACATCCTGGCTAGCACTTGTTTGTTGATTTATTGATGATAATGATTCTGAGAAGTGTGATGTGATAACTTACTGTGGTTTTAATTTACATTTCACTGATGATTAGTGATGTTGAGAATATTTTCAAATATATCTATTGGCCATCTGAATGTCCTCTTTGGAGAAGTGTCTATTCATATCCTTTGCCCATTGTTCATTTTTGGTATTGAGTTGTATAAGTTCTTCATAAGTCTTATATAATAACTCTTTATCAGATTAATTGTTGTTGAATATATTCTCCCATTCAGTGTCTTGTCTTTTACTTTTGTTGATGGTTTTCTTTGCTGTGCAATTTTTTTTTTAGTTTGATGTAGGTCTATTTATTTATTTTTCCTTCTATTTCCTTGTCCAAGGAGATTTATCTAAAACCTATTGCTATAAGAAATCTCAAAGATTTTACTGCAACTGTCTTCCTCTAGGATTTTTATGATTTTGAGTCTCACATTTAAGTCTATAATCCATTTTGTGTTTATTCTTGTATATGGTATAAGACGGTAGTCCAGTTTCATTTTTTTTTTTGCATTTTCTGTCCAATGATTCCAATAATGTGTTGAATAGACTTTCTTTATTCTATATCCTTGCTTTCTTTGTCAAATATTAATTGACTATAAAGGTGTAAATTTAGACAGTTTGGCTCAAATAAACTCACAAAAATTTTTTAAAAAAAGTGTTGATTTATTTCTAGACTCCCTATTCTATTCCACTGATCTGTATTTCTGTTGGGTTTTTTGTTTGTTTGTTTGTTTGGGGTTTTTTTTGTGCTTTATCTATGCTGTTTTGACTACTATGGCCTTATAGTATTGTTAATATTAGGTACTGTGATACTAGCAACTTTGTTCTTCTTTCTCAAGATTGCTATGGGTATTTGGTTCTTTTGTGGTTTCATATAAATTTTTGCAATATTTTTTCTAATTCAGGGAATATGCCATTGATAATTTAATAGAAATTGCATTAAATATGTAGATTGCTTAGGTTAGAATGGGATTTTTAATTATCTCAATTCTTTCTATCCATGAACAGAATATATGCTTCCACTTATTTGTATCTTCTTCAATTTTTTTCTTTAGTTTCTTATGATTTTCTGAGTACAGATCTTTTACCTCCTTTGTTAAATTTTTTTCTAGATGCCTTATTTTTGCTGTAGTTGTAAATGGGTTTGTTTCCTCAGTTTCTATTTCTGATAGTTTGTTATTGGTATATAGAAATGACACTGACTTCTGAAAATTAATTTTGTATCCTGATACTTTAAGGTATTTATCAGATCTAGTAATTTGTTGGTGGAGTCTTTAGGGTTTTCTATATACAGTATTATTTTATTGGTAAGTAATGATAGTTTATGCCACAACCTTTTGCAGCTAGGATTCAGGATCTGGAGATGGGACTACATACAAAATGGATACACTAGACAAGAAATATTAATGTGGAGACCTTACTCTCTAGTAGAGAGGCTCCCTGAACCCCGGACCCATTATCTTTTATTTATAAGAATACACATTGACCCTTTAGCAAAGCAAACAGGCATATCAGTGGTAAAGTTTGGTAAACAAAAAAAGATTATCAGGTTAGGGGGTTGCCTTCAGCCATTTGGCCAAAAGTAAGGCAATATTGTGCTGATTTTCAGCCCTTGCTGAATATCAAAGTCCATTAGCCTTTCAGCAGACTTCTTGCATAATTATACTAATTACTTGTTGGTCTTAGCCTCCAGTATTTTCCCCTTTTTGTTTTCTTAATAAATTTAGAAAGGTGTATGCCATTTGCAGGGCTTGACTCCTTTAAGACTTTTAGGTTCAATGAAAAGAATTGAGTTCTTTCATGTCCTTTAAAAAATTGTTGTCAGGCATTTAAGGAACTAGTTTGCAATAGGCTCCTTTTTGGGCCAACAGTACTTTATGAGTTCCCTTCTCAAACACTGTCCCCTGTGACATGACAGAAATGATATTCAAGTTCTGGATGGTGGACAAAGGGTGGGCAATGACAATGCAGGTCCAACCTTCTTTGACTTTGTCCAGGGAAACCTGCACCAACACACTGTTGATGACTGCTAGAATGGCTAGGAATCTTTACTATTCCCCATCTCCTGACTGTATTGTCCCTGTCTCATCAGCATGTTGCTTGGGGTTATTGCTATCTATGGTTGGAGTAGTCTGGGCAGTTCCTCTCTCAGATCCATTGCTGGAATCCACATGGGCTTGGAGAAGTGTTCTGGAAATACACAAGCATATCCTTGGCCAAATGTTAACAAGGGGATTTTTCCATAAACTAGACTTGGGGTCATTCCATTTAACCAGACTATTTTCCTTTGGCTTATTCTGACACTAGTGTAATTCCATGGGTGTCTTGCCACTAGCACTACAAGTGAAAAAAAATTTAATTAATTAAGGCTTGATATAGTTTACTTACAGGAGATTTCTTCACTATTCCCTTTTTTCTTTTCACGTTGGCATTTTAGAGGCCCTTGAGGTGGATGTATAAGCTTGTTTAGTGAGGCAAAATGCAAATTACTTACTTTTCTTTTTGAGGCTAATATATTGGTTTCTAATTACTGTTTACTAGATATTTGAAGGGAATCTCCTCTTGTTTTTTCTCTCATAGTAATTTCTAGATCACATTTAGGAAGTTTCTTTTAAAAACCTTTTTATTTCTTTTAAACAAAGCAACAAACTTGGTTGCTTTTCAAAAATACCAACAGGAGAAAGGTATGCTGGCCAATACTGCAATGCATACTTATCAAGTATTGGGAGCGGCTTTAGAGTTAAGCCTTGGATTGAACTGTGACAGGGCCACAAACAAGACCCAGCTTGGAGGACAGAGGCTCTCCTAACATAATTAAGCCTGACCTTGTAAACCTCCCTAATTCTTTCTTAAGTAGCTAATGGGCTGTAGGAGGTCAAGCAAGTGTTGCCAAAACAAGAATATTTATATACATGTTAACTTAGCCTTTTTTAAATAAGACTATAAAATAAAGCATTGCCTTTCAGGCTGTGTCTTTTGTTTCCACCGAACCCCAGCTGTATTCTCTCATCTGTCTTTTCCTCAATCCTTCAGGAGCCCTCCTCAGGTTTACTCTTGGCCATGCTGGCATGGCACAATCAAGTAAAAGTAACTCTCTTTATTCTTATTGTATCTTATTAATGGTGAGATTTAATGCTTGAATAGTAACTTTTAGTTTATTTTGTAAATAGTAGCAGAAGAGATTTTAAAACTTCTCCTTTTTATTAAGCTTAAAACTTACTTTTAAATGGTATATTTTGTTTTTTTTGGCTAGTGCTCATTTGCATACGTATGCAAATTTTACTTTGGACTTTGTTAGACCCAACTGCTCATATAATATTGGCTTCTTATATAAATGAGTTTATATGAGTTGATTATATTACAAAGGTTAATTTATTAACACACTAAGCGCCCAACCTGCTTTGTCTTCTGGATGGAAAGTATAATGTCAGTCACCTATGACTGACAGGGAGCTTAATATTTTAAGCAACTAAAGTAGGCATCTTTATTGAAAAAGTAAAATAAGTAATACTTTTGAGGTATAAATGCCACCCCACTCTCCAATCTATTTAACAAATAGGCTGTTTGAGAGCTCCCATCTTAAAATTCCACTGCTGAATAATCTGGTTCTGCTTCAGATATATTCAGCAACTTTGTCCTGCCAAGCTTAGAGGTTGAAACCTTTATAATATTTAAAATATATGTATTTAAATATAATATAGTTATTAATTTTATTTAATAAAGCTTCCCATATGATTTTAAGTAGATTAGATAGGACTAATTTAGTTCAAAATTATTTCTTTTAAGAAGAGAGTAAATCCTTGAATCATTTCTGGGTCCTTGAAATATCCCAAAGCTATCTCTCGGTTAAAGTCTTGAAATTTAACTTGGAATTAGTTAAAGACTATCAAATATATATATAACCCAAAGATTGTATTATATATTTTTTGTAAGTATTCTAAAAGTTATTAAGTTTAAACATGTTTTTATATTAAAAATTTAGTTCAGACCATAGAATTAATCTTCTTTTTTAATTAGGTCAATAAAATATTATATCCTATGTTGAAATTTTATTACACATAGTACATATAAGGACTATAATATATTTTGAACTATGAATTTCTTGAGAGAAAATACAAGAATTATTTTTCTTAAAAATGAATTTCTAAACTTTATGTATTTTATTATTATACCTATATAATCTTTCCCAATTTTATTTGAACTTTTAACTCTTAGAAGCCTTATATTTTAGATGGCAAGTTTAATATTTAGCATTACTTAGATTAACAATACCTTCACATTTTTAAGGATTTATTTCAAATAGAATACCAGATATAAATAATTAATAGATTTAATTCTATCCTCTAGACTTTTTATATGAGGCAAACTCAGATTAATATTTTGGTGTTTTGTCATTTTAAAATATCTAGATATTTAATAATTTTTATTATTTAATTCAGTAATGCTCTGAAGTTTTAAGTTACCAAAGACTTTGGAAAAGAATGATTAGACATATGAGGCTGGTGAGTATCCCCACCTGTCATGAAGAAAACTGATAAAAAGGCAGGGGGAGGAGGGAGCAAGCCTCCAGGCCCTTTGAATTTTAAAACTGCCACATTTTTCCTTAGAGATAACAGCTAAGGTTGCTGCTGCTGGGTCCCCTGCTTTTATAGGAGGAGAAGAGCAACTGGCCCTTTCTCCAACAGAGTGCAGTCAACCCTATCCTGAGTGACTGGACCCTAATCATTAATAAATTTATAATTATTACTGATAAGCTTCATCACAAATTCTTCATTTTAGCTACATCCATGTTACAATAATTTTAAGATTTCAAAGCCAATTATCACTAAGGCAGTGGTTCTCTGTATTAAAGCGATCCTTTAATACAGTTCCTCATGTTGTGGTGACCCCCAACCATAAAATTATTTTTGTTGCTACTTCATAACTGGAATTTTGCAACTGTTATGAATCCTAATGTAAATATCTGTGTTTTCTGATGGTCTTCGTTGGACCCCCAAAAGGGTCGCAACCGACAGGTTGAGAACCACTGATCTAAGGCATTTACTTTGGCAAATTCTGTAACAGAGATAACTTACTAACTTTCAGTGGCTTTAATGTTAACCTTGGAATATTATCTATTATTATTCAAGAACTGCCCATTATTATGAAAACACTAATCTTATAGCCCAAATACGGTCTGTATATTTTCCTTGTGTCATTTTTGCCATTTTTTAAAACCCTAAATTCTGAGAAATGTCTCATCTATCCAAATTTCAAATGACAGACTGGGAAATAAAAACATGGCAAAAATGAGACTTTTAATAGCATTCTTTTTTTTAAAAGAATATTTTATTGATTTTTTACAGAGAGGAAGGGAGAGGGATAGAGAGTTAGAAACATCGATGAGAGAGAGAGACATCGATCAGCTGCCTCCTGTACACCCCCTATTGGGGATGTGCCCGCAACTAAGGTACATGCCCTTGACCGGAATCGAACCTGGGACCTCTCAGTCCCAGGCCAGTGCTCTATCCATTGAGCCAAACCAGTTTCAGCTTAATAGCATTCTTGAGAGTGGGTGTCCATTTTTCAATATGAACAAAAGACCTAGTAATTAATGGGCTGGGGACATTTTTAGATATTTAGTAATAGCCTGTCTATCTACTGTTTCTTTTCTTGTTAAATTAAGTTAAAGGCATGCTTAAGCCGAAACTGGTTTGGCTCAGTGGATGGAGCATCGGTCTGCGGACTGAAAGGTCCCAGGTTTGATTCCAGTCAAGGGCATGTATCTTGGTTGCAGGCACATCCCCAGTAGGCGGCGTGCAAGAGGCAGCTGATCGATGTCTCTCATGGATGTTTCTAGCTTTCTATCCCTCTCCCTTCCTCTCTGTAAAAAAATCAATAAAATATATTTTTTTAAAAAGGCATGCTTAATAGACTAACAATAAACAACCAAGACAGATAAAACAATAATCAACAGACAAGCACTCATAATGTATAGATAAGACTTAATAAATCAGAGTTCTTTTTATGGATTTTATCCTATTCTGCTTTCCACAGCATTGACTATCCTCTAAAGTTATATTAGCTGCTGAAAACGGTTTGGCTCAGTGGATAGAGCGTAGGTCTGCGTACTGAAAGGTCCCAGGTTCGATTCTGGTCAAGGGCATGTACCTTGGTTGCGGGCATATCCCCAGTAGGGGGTGTGCTGATCGATGTCTCTCTCTCATCGATGTTTCTAACTCTCTATCTCTCTTCCTTCCTCTCTGTAAAAAATCAATAAAATATATATTTTAAAGTTATATTAGCTAAAATATGCCTGTCCAAAGCATCATATGGTACTTTTCAGACAAAGCATTAAGTAGTCCTTTTGTGAAAGGATTGATAGCCCCGTTTTCTCTTGGTGTTTGTTGAGCCTTTCCACCCTAGAGGTGAAGGATCCAGGGCCTTAAGCATTACAGACTTTTGATTCCCAATATAAATTACGCATAATGCAGTTCGAACAAGAGCCCACCTATTTAAAGAGGATAAGGGTATTCATTTCCTTGAGCCTGATTTAGGAGAGTATCTTTTGACATTTTAATTTCTTTACTCTTGAGCATATAAGCTAAAAATTTACAATGATGTTTTTGCCTTTTACTCAAATTCTACCCCATTATGTCCTGGCTTGAAATAAAAGACATTCCTGCCCACATACGAATCGTGACTTTCAAAACTGGTACACGCTTTATGCACAGTGAATCTCCTCACACTTTTGGTGTACTTATCACCTTTCTGGTGAACTTTCTTCATTTTTCAGTGTCAGAATGCCACATCCCTTTTTGAGGTGCCAGAATGCCACAACCTTTTGCAGCAAGGATTCAGGATTTGGAATAGGGGCTGCACACAGATGATATTTTGGGGTGAAATGCTCTGAAAATATCAAATCTAGTGTGTCATTTAGGGCACTGTTTCCTAGTTGGGGCCGATCCCTCAGATTCTCACCACAGTGTCTATGTGGATGCGGCTTCAGGCAAAAGACATTGAGCCTTTCTTGTCAACCATTACTACTCAGGGGTTCAGCCTCCTCATTTACTCATAGCCCAAGCCCTGGGGGTCCTGTGTGATAGCATGGAGTTGAGGGCAGTATACCCAGTGCCATCAGGTGCTTTTCCAGTGCCATTTTCATCGCAGGCTCTAAAATGCCCACAGGAAGCCTGGAGTACAGCAATCAGTCTTCAGTCTTGCCATTAAACTGTGTGACCTCAGGCATATGACTGCCTTCCTTGGCCTCATTTTCTTTTTATATTTAGAAGGCCCAAAAGCTGCTCTTTGAGGTCATTTGTGTTTGGACATGCTGTGGGTGGCAATCGTAGTGGGTAGAAGTTACCATGGTCTGTCTGCCCTGCTCTCAATAGCTTACTAGCTCAGGGCCTGGGACAAGAGCTCTTTGTGGATGAGGCCATGTCAGTCATTTGTAATCTGATTTCTAGAAATTGTGTACCAGGGCCTGGAGCACAGTATCAATTGGCTGGAGCCTCCTAGGAAAGTTTCAGACTTTCCAGCTTAGTAAGAAAAGCCAGGATAGGGTTTACTGGCTCCAACTATCTACTGATTATTATTCCCACACTGCCCACCTGTGGGAGCACTGGCTCCTCAAACCTGCACATACTTCTGAATCCTGCTCATAGAGCCAAGTGTCAGAGTAAGTTCCTCCTTGAACCCTGCTTGCTGTACTAAATGTTGAGAACTTAGTTCCTCCTTTATCCCCTGCTTGCTGCATCATTGTTGGAAGCACAGGTCCTAATCCTGCCCTACTATGCCAACTCTTGGGTCCAGCTCCTCTGCCAGGGGCTGGACCTTCTTGGATGCTGGTGGTAGAAGGAGAAGCCATGAGAAGTTGTAAGTGTATGAGAGAATCTTTATTATAGGAGCCAGTGGCCATGTAGCCATTACTAACAAGGAGCTACAAGACAAAACAGTTCTTCAAAGCAAAGTCCCATACAGCAGATAGCCACACACTGGCTAGAAAATAATATGTCTTTCCTACTCAGCAGCAGCAGCCTCTGTACCCACAGCCATTATCTGAGCAGCTACACTTGCTGGTCAGTAATACATCTTCCTCATAATGCAGCCCCACATAATAGCAGACTACTTTACATAGGAGCGGCCTTGTACTGCTTAGATAAAAGAGGCTTCTTTCCAGATAGTGACATCAATCATTTGGGTTATAGAAGGGCATGTTTGGTTGCTGCACCTTTGCACCTGCCTATAGCATCTTAGCCTTAAACATTTTGATTAAGATTTTCATGCTCAGAGTGGCCTTGTACATCTGGTGTACTCTAAACAAGGCCTCTAACTGGCCTTAACCATCTGGCATGCTCTAGACAGGGCCCGACACCATCTTAAGGTGGGACTGAGGATTCTCTTATGTGGGTCTGTGAAAATGCCCCACATAGCCCATGTACATTGAAAGCAGCAGGTCAGGTACCATTACAGGGCCTGTATGGCCCTCACATGAATGTTTCTATCTTTCTCATCTCTGGGATGTATTTGTTAGTGTGTGTGTGTGTGCATGTGTTCTGTGGGCGTGCTTTTATTCACATGATGGTGCATCAAAATTCTGCTACAGAAATGTGTGCCCACCTGTGTGAGAATGTGCCCTCCTAGAGACCAAAGTTGGGATACCCAGAGGTTGGTTTTCTGCTCTCTCTGAGTTCGCAGGGTCAGTTGGTGTATCTTCTATGTGACTCTTCCTCTGTCTTCACTTCAAGTGCCCTGGGATCTAGAATCTGGGGTAGGACTCCTTCTAAAGGCATGATAACTAACCCCATCTCCTTGATGATCTAGGGCCCTTTGGTACGCCTTCCCTTGCAGGTCTCCTGAGGGAGGTGATTCAGGATGTTGGGGTCAGGGAGGAGCTCTCCTGGGGGCAAAGGGCTGAACCACTTGCCTGGACCGTGGACATGACTATATGTCTGGGGGATACAGAACTGCAGGAATGGCCCTAATTTCACCTCTGCTTAACCTGTAAACTGCAACCTGTAAATAGCAGTTAGCATTCCTATTGTAACAAAATAAATTTTATGAAGTAAATTATGTTTCCTAGCCTAACAAAAACTCCACATTATAAAACAAATAAACAAACACACATAAGCAATAAAAAGCATCAATTCATTTGTTAAAGAAATTTTGTTTGATTTTAAAAGCAAAGTTGTCACAAAATAAATAAAATAGAACACTAGAGAATAGAGAGGGTATCCAACAAAGTAAAGAAATATGCTGGGCTGTGGAGTTAATGACTTGTGGTTCCTCTCAAAGATGCACTAACAATGGTATCTTCTGCCTCCTATATCTTCAGTAAAGTCTACTACAAGCACAAATGCTTTTTGGATTGTCTTGCATTGGCATATGGGTATTATAGGAGGTTTTATATCCAGGTCTATCTCAAATTGCATTATTATCCCCAAATTGAGAAATCACCTTGCCATTATTTCACAAGTCATGGCTGGGAGGAATCAGTCAATAACTCAGCATAGTGTCAGCTAGTCCTGGAGAATTACTCAGATATAACAGAAAAACCATGAGAATCATTTCTGCATTTGTGTTTGGGGAGAACAAGTAGTTTAGATGTCATGTTTCAGTTAGAGAAATGTTTTTCTTTGAATATGTGATTCCAGCAAAGTAGGTCCATCATGGACTAGCACCTGAGAGAAGGTTGTGAATATTAATTATCAATTGAGAGAATGGAAGCCCATAGCAATATATGTAGAAAATCCTAAAAACTCAACATAAAATTTTTAGAACTAATAAATAAATTTCATAATTTCACAGGATACAAAATCACAATTCCATATCTATGTACTAAAAACAAATTATGCAGAAGAGAAATTAAGCAAAGAATCCCATTTATAGTAGCATTATAAAGAATAAAATATTTAGAATTAAATTTAACCACGGAGATATGATTTGTAAAATAAAAACTGAAACACTGATGAAAGGAATTAAAGCAGACACAAATAAATGAAAGAACATTTGTGTTCAAGAATGAATATAGTTAAAATAGTCATACTACACAAAGAAACCTAAAAATTTGGTGTATTTCTTGTCAGAATCCTAATGACCTTTTTTACAGAAATAAGAAATTTTACAATTCATATAGATCCACAAAAGAACCTAAATAGCCAATAATATTTCAAGCAAGAAGAACAATGCTTGAGATATCACACTTACTGATTTCAAAATATATTACAAAATGATAATAATCAAAACAGTATGATTCTTGCATGAAAATTGACAAATAGACCAATGGGGCAGAATTGAGAGCCCAGAAATATATCCGTACATATATGGCCAACCGATCTTTGGCAAGAGTGTCAAGAATACACAATGGGGAAAAGTAGCCTCTTCAGCAAATAGTCCTGGAAAAACTGGAAATCTGCATGTCAAAGAAGAAATTGGACCCTTATTTACACTATACTTAAAAACTAGTCAAACTGGATCAAATACTTAAATGTCATATTTGAATCTTAAAACTGCAAGAAGAAAACTCAGGGGAAAAGCTTCTTGACATTGGCATTGGCAATGTCATTTTGGATCTGACACCAATAGCACAGACAACAAAAGCAAATTAGACAAATAGAATTATAAAATAAAAAGGGTTTTCACACCATAAGATACTCCATAGCAAAAAAACAAACCAATTTAAAAAATGAACAAAGTAACTGAATAGACATTTCTCCAAAGAGACATAGAAGTGATCAACAGGTATGTGAAAAGGTGTTGCACATCACTAATCACCAGGGAAATGCAAATGAAAACCACAATGAGATATCACCTCACACTTTCTAGACTGTGTATTAAAAAACAAAAAGAAAAGAAAACAAATGCTGGCAAGAATGTGGAGAAAAGCACACTTGGTGGGATTAATTATTGGTTCAGTCACTATAGAAAACAGAATGTAGTTTTCCCAACAAATAATTAAAAAAAAAATAGAACTACCATATGATCCAATGAGCCCACTTCTTGATATGTATATAAGGAAATGCAAACATCAATGAGAGATCCACACTCCGATGTTTTCTGAGGCATTGTGCACAAGGACCAAGACTTGGAGGTAACCTAAACATCTTTTGAAGGATGACTGGATAAAGAAAACCGGTATTTACATACAATGGAATGTAATCCAGCCTTACAAAAATAATTACTGCAATTCGTGGCAATTTGCATGAACCTGGTTCATGCTATGTTAAATAAAATATGCCAGATGCATATACTACATGATACCACTTGATTGAGGAATGAGAAACAATGAAAGTCAATGGAGCAGAGATTAGATTGGTGGTTGCCAGGGGCTGGTGGGTTGACTGAGGTATTATTTAAGGGCATAAAGTTTCAGTATGTGAGATTGATTTAAGACAATAATTTTATTATTTTTTTAAATATAATTTTATTGATTTAAGAGAGGAAGGGAGAGGGAGAAAGAGATAGAAAGAATCATTGATTAGCCACCTCCTACACACCCTACACTGGGGATCGAGCCTGCAACCCAGGCATGTGGTCTAACCAGGAATCAAACCATGACCTCCTGGTTCATATGTCAACACTCAACCTCTGAGCCATGATGGCTGAGAATTTTTTACTTACTTTACACATTTCTGCTACTCTCTACCCCCTGCCTTTGACAACCCACAATCTATTCTGTTAATAAATTGGCTGGAGCCCTAACTGGTTTGGCTCAGTGGATAGAGCATTGGCCTGTGGACTCAAGGGTCCCAGGTTCAATTCCGGTCAAGGCATGTACCTTGGTTGCAGGCACATACACAGTAGGGAGTGTGCAGGAGGCAGTTGACGGATGTTTCTAACTTTCTATCTCTCTCCCTTCCTCTCTGTAAAAAATCAATAAAATATATTTTTTAAAAATTGGCTGGATTTTTTGAGTCCACATGTAAGTAAGATCATATGGTATTCATCTTTGTTCTGACTTATTTCACTTAGTATATGCTCTTAAAATCCATTCATTTTGCTGCAAATGGCAAAATTTTCTGTTTCTGTTATGACTAAGTAATATTCTATTATATATGTACTATTGGCCCGGTGCATGAAATTTGTGCACATTAATGGAGGATTAATTAGAGGAAGTATTTTAATATTGCTATTTGCCTTTTCTCTATAATAATAGAAATGTTAGAGATAAAAAAAATAGTAAAATGTTTATGACAATCTTCCTCTTGTCAGAGTCTGGGGGGTGCACTGCAGGATCCAGTGTCAAGTCCTCGCCAATCCATGGAGCCTCGAAATCTTGCAAGACCCAAACCCAACTTTGGGTGAGATTCAGACTCAGCCAGCCCCATCCTTGTCAAGCCCTGTCAGGTCAGGGGTGCACCCTCAGGTCCCCTGTCAAAACCTGCTGGGCAGGAGGTGCAGCTTTAGGTCCCTTAGTGCACCCTCAGGTCCCCTGACCCCATGCTGGAGTAGGGGCCATGGCTTTAGTTCCCTCAGCCAAGCACCAGGGGGTGCCCCAACAAGCCCTGCCTGGCTAGGGGTTCAGCCTGAGGTCCCTTGGCCCAGTGCCAGAGTGGGCAGCACACCTTGAGGTCCCCTGTCAAGCCCTGCTGGGCTGGGATTATAGACTGAGGTCCTCTAGCTGGGGCTGGGGCAGGGGGTGCGCCTTGAGTTCTCCCATTAAGCACTGCCAGGTGAAGGATGCTGCCTGAGATCCCTTGTGAAGTACCGCTCAGCCGAGGGTTCACCTTGAGGTCCCTAGTCAAGCCCCATCAAGTAGAGAATGCAGCCTGAGATCCTTCATCAAACTCCACTGGGTGAGAGGAACAGCTTGAAGTCCCTGTCAAGCCCCACGGTGGGTGGAGGTGTGTGTGTGTGTGTGCAGCCTTGGATCCCCTCAATCCCCAATGGGTGGGGGCACAGCCTCAGGTACCTGCTGATTACTAATTAGGTACCTGAGCAATTATTATGGGAATCAGCCTCTGCTGTAGGTGCAGCCATTTTGTGTTATGGAAAACCCACCTCTACCGTGAGTGCAGCTATCTTGAATTACAGAAACCCCCATGCGACCATCTTTGTGACAGCATGCTGGCCAATTTGCATATTCCCTCGTTATTAGATAGGAGAATGCTAGATTTTCTTTTAAAAAAGTATTTTTTATTGATTTCAGAAAGTAAGGAAAATGGAGAGATAGAAACATCAGTGATGAGAGAGAATCATTGATTGGGTGCCTCCCACAGGCCTACATTGGGGACCAAGCCCACAGCCCAAGGCTTGGTCCCCAATGTAGGCCTGTGGGAAGCACCCAATCAATGATTCTCTCTCATCACTGATGTTTCTATACTGTGACTTTCTGGTTCACAGATTAATGCTCAACAACTGAGCCACTCTGGTCAGGTCACATTTTCTTTATCTATTTAGTTGTTGATTAATCCTTAGAGTGTTTTCATATCCTGGCCATCCTATATAATAAAGAGGTAATATGCAAATTGACCATCACTCTAACACACAAGATGGCTGCCACAAGATGGCTGGCAGGAGAGGGCAGTTGGGAGAGATCAGGACAGCAGGGGAGGACAGTTAGGGGCCACCAGGGCTACAGGGGAAAGCAGTTAGTGGCAACCAGGCCGGCAGGGGAGTAGTTAGACATCAATCAGGCTGGTAGGGGAATAATTAGGGGTGATCAGGCTGGCAGGCAGAATTGGTTGGGGCAATCAGGCAGGCAGGCAGGTGAGCGATTGGGAGCCAGCAGTCTTTGATTGTGAGGATGCCCAACTGCCCATGGTAGGATCAGACTTAAACAGTCAGTAGGACATTTCTCGAGGAGTCCCTGATTGGAGAGGGTGCACACTGGGCTGAGGGACACACTCCCACCACCTCGTGCATGAATTTTGTGCACCAGGCTTCTAGTTGTAAATAGTGCTGCAATGAATATAAGAATACATATATCTTTCTGAGTTAATGTTTTGTTTTATTTAAGTAAATGCCAAGAAGTGGAATTGCTTAATCAAATGGTAGCTTTATTTTTAATTTTTGAGGACTCTTCATGTTTTTCATAGTGGTGACATCAATTTCTGTCTCATCATAAGTGCACTAGGGTTCCCTTTTCATCAGCATTTGTTATCTCTTGTTCTGTTGATAATAGCCATGGGATATTTTAATTCTAATGAAGATTAATTTAACAATTGTTTTTCTTATATGTAGAGTGCATTTTATACGGTATTAAGAAACATTTATCTCTTCCAAGATGAAAAATTTCTTCTGTCCCTTTAGCTTTCTTTTAGATATTAACTTGAACATTTAAGACTATGATTCAGCCATAGCTCATTTGGCTCTGCGTCAGCCTAGAGACTGAAGGGTTCTGGGTTTGATTCTAGTCAAGGGCATATGACCAGGTTGCAGGCTCTCATCATTGATATTTCTATCTCTCATTCCTTCTACCTTCTTCTTTGAAATTAATAAAAATATATTTTTAAAAAGATTATGATTCATCTCAAATTTATTTTTAAGTACAGTGTGAATTGAAGGTCAACATTCAATTTCCCCCTGAAAATATTGTTCCAACACAAAAGCAGAAAGGCAGAGAGAACAGTAGTCTAGTTTTGGTTTTATAGGATTATAATTAAGGTTCTCAGAGGAATAAAAATAATTTCTTTAAAGTTTGAGTTAATATTCCTCTTCGTCTGACTGTAGAAACTACTCTCTGAACTGCGGGAGGAAAAATAGACTAAGGAAGGACAGTAGAAGAGAAAGAGGATAGGATAGTAATTACCCAGAAAAATTTTGTAAACAGGGAGGGTGAAGCATCCACATGTAAATCCATTTTGCACAGAGGCAAGTACTTCTTCTACCAGTATCACAGAATCCCATCTGTGCCCACAGACCATTAGCCGCCACCCAACCAAGAACTGTACTCTCTTTGGGCCTTGCAGTCCATTGTCCCAAGTCTCCCTTATTTGCAGCCAGACCATGAGCCATAGACTACTTGGCAGGAGTAATGATCAGTGTGTCCCATGGCTTTGTTCATTTCCATTATCTTTGCTTTAAGTTCACAATACCCCAAACCTGTCCCCAAATCAAAGCAAATCCTTGAGCAATAGTATAGGACTGAAGAAGTTTAGAAGGGTGAGGTATGGGAGAGAGAGCAAATGTACCCTGAACATAAGCTGTCTGCTATCTCCTCATTGTAAAATGCATCTCATTATACAATTTAATGTGTCTCTGGACTCAATATGTCTGATTTCAAATATTGGATCCAGTTAAGAATCATGTTAATCACTATTACTATAATTAAGCAGGAATTGAATCACTTTGTAGAAAAAAAAACATTGTCTTAACAGTTTATTTCTTTGCAAACTTTATGATTCAACACAATTGTAAGCATCAGCCCTAGCCAGTTTGGCTCATTGAATAGCGACCTGACTCAGACACATTGATGTTTCTCTCTGCCTGTGCCTCTTCCTTCTGCTTTCTCTAAAAATCAATAAAAAAAAATATCCCTGGGTGATGATTAAGGAAACAAAAAAATTGCATACATCTTGCTCCTAATTTTAGTTGAGAGGCAATTGTTTGACATTCAGAGGTTGCTCATTCAAGTTGTTCACCCTGGCGGGGTGGGGGAGGGAAGGGAAGGGAAGGAGCTAATTAGAAAATTGTGTTCCTGGGATTTTTAGCATATGTTACATGATCCCTTAGACTGTAACTTATTTTCAAGTTCCTTATTCTTCTCGAGAAATTGCTCTTTTTCCTGCTCATATTCCTAAAAGAAAAAGGAAATTAAAATGGTTCCCACATTTGTGAAATTATTTCCCCTGTCAATACCTATGAGTTATTGAAATTTATTTTTAACTATGTGCCTTTCTTAACTTCTACTACATCACTTTCTCCTCTGCCAACCAATAATTTTTCTGGGCTTTATGTAGCTACAGAAATGTTCTTTCTCATAGTTTCTGAAATACTAGTGACTCAGATCCTTTTTTTGGCTTTCTTCACTCATATGCATCTTAGTGTTCCTGGAAAATATATCATTTTTTCTTTCAATCCTTATTTAGGTTGTATGGATTCTCAAATATAGAAGAAAGATTAGTGAATTCCATTGAGTTTATTACATAATTCAGAATCATGGCAGATGATTGAATAGGGAACTTAATACAACTCTCCAAACTTGGTGGCAAGGTAACAGAAACAAGTTGAGGAGATCAGGACCTGTGCCAGTCTATATTATATTTCTGGTTGGACATCTTGACTCAATAATGACTCATAGTAGAGTCTGGAGAATAGGAAGATATAGGAGCCTGGGTATGTATTTACATAGTTAATTCTGTAGCTGGTCACGGAGTCTTACTTCATTGGGTGCCTGCAGAGATAAAGTTATACCAGGTACTGAGGAAACAAAATCACCTTGAACTGCACTCAGTCAGATAAACAGACCAGCTATTCTTCTACAAGGCAGGATTCAGAAATGATACTTATCCCTCAAGATATTACAATTTTCTCATTTAAAAATTAGGTTATAATAATACCTACAATATAGTATGACAATTTCATCACAGTGCCTGGCAAAGAATAATTATTGTTCATTAGTGATCTAATAATAAAGAATTTCATGAGATTTTATCCTGGAAGTATTATCCTTTAGTAACCAGAGATGGTAACAGGTAGAAGCAGTAAGAGAATGTAGTGTCTACTAGTGATTGGGCTAGAAAAGTGACATAATGCTCTACCTTCTAAGCAATGTTTTTGATTCTGTACAGTTGAAATAAAGATGGCAATGACAGAATTGAATACCTGAAGTTTATGTTTTGCATTCCTTGCTTCTTCTGCCCTTCCTATCTCCCTCTCCTTAAGCCTTTTCATGTGCTCCTGATAATTTTTTTCTCTCTCTTCCCACTTCTGTTCATTCTTTTTTTGTACTTCCTCCAATATTTTTCTTATAATTGCTTCAGACTCAGCCTTTACACGTTGCACTGACAAAGAAAAATAAGCAGAGAAACATGAGGATGAAATTGTTATGGCTTATTTTGCCTTTCAGACCATCTTGTTTAATTCTTATTTCATAGAGAAAACCTCTTGTGATAGCTTTTGTACTGAGTATGCAAAAGATAACTGTAAATAACAGTTAAAATATCCTTGAGATGAACTATACTTACTATTATTTGCACTACAATAATGATTTCCAGTGGATTAATGTTGTTGACAGCATTTCTAGGGTTTCCCATCTATCTGGAATTTTCATTTTTTTGAACAGCTTTATTGATGTTTATGGTAACACTATTTACTGCCAAATGCATTTTTTTCTATGACGCATGTATACACCAGACAAACCACACCACACTCAAGTTAGGGACGTATCTATGACTGAAACATCTCCTTATGCCCTTTGACCCTTCTCCTGAACATAAAAGCACTAGGCAAAACTGGCCAGTTTCTGTCACTAGAGAATAGTTTGCTTTTTCTGGAATTTTACATAAATGGAATCATATAGTATGTAGACTTTTTGTCTGCCTTCTTTCACTCAGCATATTTATTTTTGTAACATGGTTTAATGTATCAATATCTTATTATATGTTACTGCTCAGTAGTATTTTTTTTTGTATGGATATGTTCAGTTTTGTTATCAACCTGTTGGTGGACATTTGGCTTGTTTGCAGTTATTGGCTATTACTAAGAAAATAGCTATGAACATTTTCAAATAAGTTCTTGTATGTACATAAACTTTCATTTTTACTGAGGATATATTTAGAAGCAAATGATTAGATGGCATGGTAGGTTTTTGTTAAACTTTTTAAGAAACTGAAAAAAAACTGTTTTCCAGAGCAATTTACCATTTTGTATTCCCACAGCAGGGTATAAGGGTTCTAGTTGCTTCACATCCCTACAAACACTTGAGATGTTTACTCGTTTTAATTTTAGCCTTTCTAGAAGTACATAGTGGCATCTCATGGTGGCTTCAATTTCCACTTTTCTAATAAATAATTAATACCTAATGATGTTGTTTAATATGCTTATTGCCATCCAAATATATGTTTTTGATGAAGAATCTGTTCAAATTATATCATTTTCCCCTCATACATGAGATGTTTGCTCTTCCAATTAGTGACACATTTGTTGTGTTTTAAGAGTTCTTAAAATATTGTGGATACAAGTCCTTTATCTCATGTGTGATTTGAAAATAGCTACTTCCATTCTGTGTCTTGCCTTTTCATTCGATGAAAAGTCTGAGTTCTTAGAGAAAAGATCTTAATTTTGAAGTACAATTTATTATTTTTATATTCAGAGTGTTTCTATCTGTTCTCACCTTCAATCTCCCGTTGCATCTCTTTTTCCTGGTGTTTTCTCAATGACCCTTCAACCTAGTGATGCAGCAGAAGTTAGAATTAAGAAATAAAGACTATGAGTTTAAGCAAAACCCAACAATACATCATTAATTCAATTTAGTTTTCACCCAAATAATAATCATTGTAAAATTCAAACAGCTCTTTGATGTTTTTGTCCAATGTTTCCAAACCTTTGGACCTGGTAATACGAGAGTGTACCTATGTACCCTTAGCAGGATCCCACTGGGGGTGGAAAGGAGTTGGGTTTGAGTCAGGCCTGACAGCTATGCCAGGAATGTATTCCAGTCCTAGAGATATTCTTTGGGAAGGATGGAGGTTTAGTTCTATTTCTCAGTTCCACTGAAGTAGGATGACTACACCCATGTTATCCATAATGGGAACTGCAACTGCTGACTCTTGAGAACACTGGCAATCAAACTCCAGGTAGGGACAAAAAATGCATTTACTCTGGATATGTAGAAAGAAGCTGGCTGATGTGGAAATGATGCAGCAAATTTTAGAATTTTCAGCATCCCATATTTCATATCATGTATAATCTGAGACTTTGAGACCAGTTAGCACTATATCAGGTATTTTTGATAGGTGTGCCAAATATCCTAACTACTGAGGTCATAGTCATTTGGGGGCACAAGGAAATTCTATAATCACCACAAAGAGCAGTTCAGAAGCCTGGAACATGTTATTTGACCTTGCAAAACTCTAATATCACAGAAGGTGCTTAAAGACTTAGAGCTGTAGAATGATCTAATTAACTTTACATTTCAGAGAATCATTTGTAACTTTAGTTAAAACTTTTGCTCTTCCCTTCATGAGAAACCATATTACTTACCTTAGACTTTGCCCATACCACACTCAAACTTACATTCTGTATGTACTCCTCCATTTTTTCCCAGTTTTTCTGTTCATTTTCTTTTTCTCTGTTGAACTTCTCCTTCAGTAGGGCTATGTTTTTCTTGAAGCTTCTGTCTTGAGCCTCCATTATTTGCTGTGTTTCATTCAGTGTCTTCATTAGAAGCTCCTGTTCCCTTTCCACTGCCTCTGTCTTGGCCTGTTCAGCTGTTCCACAGTGTTTTTACAGAGAGAAGAAAATATCAGTTATACGTAGCTGTACTCATCAAAGGTAAGAGACTAAAATGATTTTATAATGTCAGAGAGGAATCTCTGAATATTCTTACTAGCAATATCAGCAAAACATGTTTCAGAATATGATGGAAGGGCACTGATTGCTGGAGGGAGCAATAAAAACTCACCTGGTTATTTTTAGATTTAGGCAAGTTATTCTAATCCTTTTGTGGAAACACCTTGCTTCAAGAAGGATTTGCTCTCACACATTAAAGCTCACTGCAGAACCCCCTCCCTCTCCCTGCTTCCCTCAGTGATCATAGCCCTGCCTGTACCTGCTAGAGCCTTCTCCCCAGCAGTGAGGGCCTTGTCAGCCTGCACGATGGATTTCTTTGTTGCAGCCTGTGACTGCTTGAAGTTCTGGAGGACCTCCATTGCCTGGGGAAACAAGGAGCACAGACTCTTTTTTTTTGGGAAAGTCATCATTCAACAAAACTAAAAAATTGACCCTGTGAGTTTGTCATCTTTCTTAGGATCCCACTATGGTTTCCTTCATTCCATGACCACAGTAAAAACTTCAGTCACTTTAGTTAGAATAAAACCCTTTTTGGCAACCTCTTTCCCAGCTCTACAGTCCTGTTATAATGATGCCAGCCACCATCCACCTCAGGTTCTAGACAACCAGTTTATGTGCAATTCCACAAACACTCCTCCTCAATTGTTTGCAGTATTTGCACATTATTTTTCTTCTGACTGGATGCTCATCTATCCTGTCTTCACTCATAGCATCTATTGGTACTTCAACTTATAGCTTCTACCTCCTCTCCCAGGAAGTTCTTTGCTGAACTTCCTTCTGAGATTTGACTGGATGCCATGTATATATACCCACCCTGCCACCTCTACCACTTACTGGCTGCATGTTCTTAGGTCACTTATTAGCTTCTCTGTGCATATCATTTCTTAATTTTATGATGAGGATGACAATAGTACCTAAATTCATACTATTCTGAAGATTGAATAGATAATCAAAACATAGCACCTGAGAATATACTTGGTTGAAGAAGTGTGTGCTCAATATATACTTGCCATCACCATCATTTTTATTACTATTTGTATATATCTGTATGATAACCATTATACCCACATCAAATTGACTATTTATATTTCCTTTTTAGTAAGATCTTAAGCTTCTTGAGAATATTATTTTTTAAATCATGTATCTGTTACACACAGTGCAAAACTATTACATTGTTTCCTAAATGAAAGGCATGTTTTCTTTTATCTACATTTCTGATAATAAATCTTATATATGGAAAAAGTATTTCTTGTTTATTTGAGTATTTAACTATTTGTGGATATAAAAGATAAAGATGTACAGATATCACCATGCTTTGCTCTCTTTTCACAAATGGTCCTGTGATCTTAGACTTTCAAAAAAATACACAAAGACTCTGTGACCTCCTCTGCTGGTCTTCCCCCCTCTTTTTATTCCTTACCTTCACTCCTTTCCTGGGCACCAAGGTATAGGCCTGTTCAAGCTTGTCTCTTGCTTCTAAGTAGAGCTTGTATCCATTAGGCACAGAGAACATTCCTCTTGAAATTTTTTCCATCAAGGTTTCTGAAAGCTGCTTAAGTTGAACCTGGCAATATTTTACAGATGCATCTTCATTATGTAGCAAGAAATCTTCCTTCTTTTTGTCTATGATGTCCTCCCAGGAAATATTGAGAAGTACAAAGGAAAGAGGTTCTTAGAAGAGAAGACCCAACTGTGATCCTCTTGGAAGACACAGGTGGTCTCGAGCATGGAATCATAGAGCAGCATCAAGAAGCTAATTTAGTCTCAGTTAAGACCAATTCTTTGGGTGACCTATAGGAATTCCATTAATTCTTTTGGGTTCAGCCTGATCATTTGTGAAATAATGAGGTTGTAGACACAAACTCCATGGTTCCTTTATTTTTTAAATAGTGTTATAATTGAGATATTACATATTAGTTTCAGATATACAACATAATGATTTGATGTTTGTATACATTTCAAAATGATCACCCCAATGTCTAGTTATCATCTGCCACCTTACGTAATAACCAAAATTGTTTTTCTTTTCATGAGAAGTTTAAGTTAGACTCTGTTAGCTAATTCTAAATATGCAATTTAGTATTATCAATGGTTTCTTTATCAGTCATAGTATTAACAGAGGTCCATCCATCGACAATGAGCAATGGAAAGTTCAATATGACTGGAAGTAGACTTTCCTTTGCAAATTTGGATTGCTATAAGTAAAAATATATACACATTAAATAAACTGTACACTAATGAAGTAAGTGGTCACTGAACAGAGTTTTAAACTCCTCATGCATTATTTCAATGATTTTTTTAAAAAAATATATTTTATTGATTTTTTACAGAGAGGAAGGGAGAGGGATAGAAAGTTAGAAACATCGATGAGAGAGAGACATCGATCAGCTGCCTCTTGCACGCCCCACTCTGGGGATGTGCCCGCAACCCAGGTACATGCCTCTGATCGAAATCGAACCTGGGACCTTTTAGTTCCCAGACCGACGCTCTATCCACTGAGCCAAACTGGTTTTGGCTCAATGAGGTTTTAATTGTGCAAAATTGTAGTATAAAATTTGTTATACTTGCAAAATTATAATCCTGCCCTAACTGGTTTGGCTCAGTGGATAGAGTGTCAGCCTGTTGACTCACGGGTCCCAGGTTTGATTCTGGTCAAGGGTATGTGCCTTGGTTGCAGGCACATCCACAGTGTGCAGGAGGCAGCTGATTGATGTTTCTCTCTCATCGATGTTTCTAACTCTCTATTCCTCTTCCTTCCTCTCTGTAAAAACTCAATAAAATATATTTTAAAAAAATTACAATCCTGTTGGTTTTCTTCTTATGAAGTGAGAGGTTTTCCTTTCTTCTTCTCCTCCTCCTCCTCCTCCTTCCTCCTCCTCTTCTTCCCCTTCTTCCTCCTCCCCTTCTTCCCCTCCTCCTCCTTCTCCTCCTCCCCCTCCTCCTTCTCCTCCTCCTCCCTTCTCCTTCTCCTTCTCCTTCTCCTTCTGCTTCTCCTTCTCCTTCTCCTTCTCCTTCTCCTTCTCCTTCTCCTTCTCCTTCTCCTTCTCCTTCTCCTTCTCCTTCTTCTTCTTCTTCTTCTTCTTCTTCTTCTTCTTCTTCTTCTTCTTCTTCTGTTAATCATCACCCAAGAATATTTTCCCATTAATTTTTTTTAATCAAGTAAAAGGAGGGGAAAGAGACAGAGAGAAACATCAGTGTGAGAGAGATACATCAATTGGGAATCAAACCTGGGACCCTTCAGTCCATGGATCAATGCTCTATCCACTGAGCCAAACTGAATAGGATGTGAAGTGAGAGTTTTGTTACTCACAGGATGGTCAGTAACAGATTTAAAGAGAAGATGAATGTGCTTATGTTAAATAGAATTATGTTGCCCTCAAGAGTTCTCTGTCCTGGTGTCCAAATACTACAGCCCCTAAGGTTGTGAAGATACTGAATATTGATCTATGATTAGATTATTATATGGCACAGGTTGACATTAAGAAATGGAGATTACTCAAGTGTGCACACCTAAATACATCAGCTCTTTAAAAGCATTTTTGTCCAGATGGCGGCAGAGAGGTAGTCAAAGATATTAGAAACAAGATAAGGATACAATGCACCATTGCTGCCTTGAATATGTAGCAGCAATTCCCATGAGCCTCCTTATGATATATTAATTTCGGGTGTGCAACATTTCCATCTTGTTTTTAGCTTTTGGTACACAGAGATACATCTTGTGATAGAAACTCAACTGAAGAATTGTCAACTAATAAATGTGTGTTTTTTTGCAAACTGCTAATAAGCACATATTAATTTGTTTTGTCATAATAGAAATAAGAAGAAGCCAATCGTTCAAAAAAAAAAAGAATGAATAACCTCTCATTGTGCATCTAAAAAAATGCCTGATCCCGCATTTAGTTTTTTTGATATAAAGTTTCATAGGGTACTCTCTGACCTCCAGAGATGATGTGCTGGAGGTGCAAATATACCTGGCAACATGTAAATGCATTCAAGGTAATCAGCTCTGACAGGAGTGCAACCTAATGTTATAACATAAAAGACAAAGTGGGGAATGCACGCACCTTGACTGGCCTGGGACCTGAAGGCTGGGGGCAGCTCCTGTGTTGAGCATCTGCCTCCTGGTGGTCAGTGTGCATCATAGTGACTTTTTTGTACCAGGGGTCATTCTGCCCTTTGATTGATTTGCATACTAGGCTTTTATTATATAGGACTAGAGGCCTGATGCATGAAGATTCATGCAAGAATAGGCCTTCCTTCCCCTGGCTTCAGCACCCGCTTCCCTCCAGAACTCAGGACCCGGGCTGCTTCGCTCTGGCTGCTGCTGCTACCCACCAGGACCTGGGCCGCTTTGCTCCAGCTGCTGCCAGGTATCTGGGACTGGGGCTGCTTCACGCTGGCCACTGCCACCACCCACCAGGGGTGTGCTCTGAACTGTGCCTCAGTCGCTTAGAGGACCCCCTACCTCTGGTGTGTGTCCTCTGGGGCTTGGGGCAGCACACAGTCCCCTCTAGCCCATCTGCACATGCAGCTTCTCCTGAACAGTTGTGATGCAGCCACCTCCTGAGCTGATCATGATGCTTGGCTAATATTCATATTATCGCTATATATATGTGTGTGTGTGTTGTGTGTGTGTATGTGTGTATATAGATGTTTTTCTACTGAAATGCCATTTTAATGTATCCTACCTTGAAGGCCATCAATCACCCACACCTTAACTAGTAGAGTACATTGATCCCATAATTATAGCTTCCTTGTGGGTATTTTTTGTATCCTGAAGGCTGGTTAAATATGTCATTCCTTGTATTTATGGTACCCGGTGCTGATAACACTGCATATTTCTTATCTCCCAATGAGGCTCTGGGCCTTTTCCTCAATCATGCCTATCTACAGTTGTTAACACAAAACCCTAGAATTTAGATGCCCAAAAAGTGTTATCTTGTACCTTTTAACCAACTATAAAAATTAGAACATCTATAACTAATAAGGAAAGTATTGAATTTCCAATAAAGTAAATTCAAGAAAAAAAATTAACCTCATTATTCTTAATTGGATCTGTAGTTTATAGAAATATTTCATAAAAGATGAATTCAGGTTGCAAATTAAAATATTTATGAATTATCAAGAACAAATAAGACTTTTTACCTTACCTTTTCCACATCACCTAGACCCTCAGTGTCCAGAAGAACCAGAGTGTGGTTGGGTTTTGAGGGGTGGGCTACACACCACATCCAGATGCCCTTGGTTTCAGACAGCACTGTGGAGCCCAAACAGAATCCTGCAAAGTTAGAGGAGAAAGTATATAGAGCAGTGGTTCTCAACCTTCCCAATGCTGTGACCCTTTAATACAGTTCCCCATGTTGTGGTGACCCCCACCATAAAGTTATTTATTTATTTTTTTAATATATTTTATTGATTTTTCACAGAGAGGAAGGGAGAGGGATAGAAAGTTAGGAACATCGATGAGAGAGATCGATCGATCAGCCGCCTCCTGCACGCCCGCTACTGGGGATGTGCCCTCAACCAATGTACATGCCCTTGACTGGAATCGAACCTGGGACCTTTCAGTCCGCAGGCTGACGCTCTATCCACTGAGCCAAACCGGTTTCGGCCATAAAGTTATTTTTGTTGCTACTTCATAACTATAATTTTGCTACTATTATGAATCGTAATGTAAATATCTGCAGGATGTTTTAGGCGACCCCTGTGAAAGGGTCGTTCGATCCCCAAAAGGGTCGTGACCCATAAATTGAGAACCGCTGGTATAGAGTAACAGCAGATAGTCCAGGCTGCTCATAGATTCCACTGGTTAAAGTTATCAGGATGTGAGTGCCAGGCTGGGAGGAAGGTTGCTTTCATTTCAGCAAGGACAGCCTATCCAACCTTTATATATGTTAATGACCTTCTCAAGAAACACACTGTGCTTCTTATTCACTTCAAACTATCAATGGTTCAAGCTATGTCACATTTCAGAATTACTATAATCTCTATTGCCCTTTATATTTTTTTCTGACATTGAAGAGTTTCCTTGTCCTTCAGGTTCTGGTGAAATTCTACCAGTGGGAGACGCCAGCATAAGACTAGACGTCAGGAATATGGTCCTCTCACTTCTCCTTGGTGAGCTTTGGTGCCCCGGTGCCTCTGTTCCTCTCAGTTGGTCACAGCCCTTTCCTTTGGCTCCACCAAAAGTGCTGGTCTTTGTCACATTCTGGTTTTACTTTTTGCTTGTCTGTTCAGGTTATAGAAATGACTACAGTTCCCTGGCCATTGCTTTTGCCACCTTCTCGGTGTTCCCTCATCTCTAATTAGTTCTCTGTGACCTGCTTATGACCTTGTATAAGTCCCTCTAGTAAACATTCTTTAGTTACCCTTTGAGAGGTTCTTGTGTTTCCTGACAGGACCTGGATTGATAATTAGCTTTGTTGGATTTTCCTTCCCTTTTATTCCTGTATTTTTCTTATTTCTTTTCTTCTTTTCAAGGAAATGATGAATTTTGTTTTATTTCCCCCACTGCCTTAGAGATATAATGGAAGTGAAGGAAGAAAATACCTGTGAAAGGTGCTAGCTCCTCTTTCAAAAGGCTTAAACCAACAGGTGAAGAGCATGTGATTGGTATATCCAAGAACCTGTGTGTGCCATATCTTGTTCAACAGTTCCACACTTTTAACATCTGTCATAGGCCAATGTTTCCTTCAATGGGGAATAGAAACGGACATAATGGAATGTGTAAGGGTGGTTGCTCCAGCTTGACTCAGACCATTCTATGTCCACATCCAGTGAGTTCTCCATAGAGAGGGTGTATATCCTGAGATGGTCTGCGTTCTCCTACATTTGGGTACTAGTATTTGATTGTTTGCCTAGTAATACAGTTTTAATCTGAACTCCCAGTTCTCCCAGTGAGAAAAGGTAAGTATAATTGAAGATCATCACTCTCAGTTAAGAGAGGTAAAAACTCTTAAAGAAAGTTATCAACAAGAGGAGAGAGTAGTGACCTAGTCTTGTTCCTGGATCTTAACTGGGCACAAATCATTTTGTTTTCTTTTGGGTTTGTTTTTTTTCTGTTTATGAGTGGGTGGTAGAGTCATAATTTAGATGTTGTTGTTTTTCTATTTACAGTTTACTTTCAACATTATATTATGTTAGATTCAGTTGTGGTGTTCCCACTGATATTACAAGGATTCATTTGGCATTATACATAATTATTACAATATTATTGACTGTACTAGGTGTGCTAAAATATTTTGAGGGTTGGGACCAATGAAACAGCACCTTGTTATTACTGATATTATCCTGAGTAGAACTAAAAGGATAGTGTTGAAATTCCTTAACTGACCTCTTTCCCTTAGGGTTATCAAAACCTTAGTCCTCAAAAAAGATGAATTAATTATTTTAAGACAGACAAAAAACAAAAAGTGTTCTCCCCTTATGATTGGTCTAGAATTTCTCTAGTTGAAAGACCGAGACAAAATGTTTTGATAGAAACAAATGGGGAAAGGAGTAAAAACAAATGGGAAAGATTGTAAAGCAAAAAGGAGAGATGGAGGAAAAAAAAAAAAAAGGAGAGGATTGAGACAAAAAGAGACACAGTGAGAGAAAGACAATGAAGAGATATTTTTAGGAATTGTTGGAGTTCAGTGTATTGGTGCTGAGCTTGAGACACAGAGGAAGACATTTGAAAATTAAAATGGGCCGAGACCGCTTTGGCTCAGTGGATAGAGTGTCGGCTTGCAGACTGAAAGGTCCCAGGTTCGATTCTGGTCGGGGGCATGTACCTTGCTTGCGGCACGTCTCCACTGTGGGCGTGCAGGAGGCGGCTAATCGATGTCTCTCTCTCATCGATGTTTCTGACTTTCTTTCTCTCTCCCTTCCTCTCTGTAAAAAATCAATAAAATATATTTTTTAAAAAAGAAAAGATTAAAAAAATAAAATTAAAATGGTGTGTGGCTTGCCGAGACCGGTTTGGCTCAGTGGATAGAGCGTTGGACTGCGGACTGAAAGATCCCAGGTTTGATTCCGGTCGGGGGCATGGACCTTGGTTTCGGGCACATCTCCAGTGTGGGGCGTGCAGGAGGCGGCTGATCGATGTCTCTCTCTAATCAATGTTTCTGACTTTCTATCCCTCTCCCTTCCTCTCTGTAAAAAATCAATAAAATATATTTTTTTAAAAATGGTGAGTGGCCCTAGCTGGTTTGACTTAGTGGATAAAGCACTCACCTGGAGACTGAAGAGTCCTGGGTTTGGTTCCAGTCAAGAGCAATGCCTGCATTGTGGGCTGGATCCCCAGTAGGTGGCATGTAGGAGGCAACCAATCAATGAATCTCTCTCATCATTGATGTTTCTATATGTCTCTCCCCTCTCTCCCTTCCTCTCTAAAATAAATAAAAATATATTTTTTAAAAATGGTGTGTGGTCTTCATAGAGAGAAATAAAGTACAGATTACTCTAAAAATAAGTATGAACCAAAAGGGGCAACCTAATAGGAAAGAAAAGTTAGGTGAGGTAGATAAGTGATCAATCAAAGGACTTGTATGCATGCATATAAGCATAACCAATGATCACAGACACTGGGGGGTCAGGGTATACCTGGGAGGGAGGGGGGCAATGGGGAAATATGTATAAAAAATTAATAAAAATTAATAAAAAAAATAAAAAAAATGTTTCTCAAATTCTGGGCCCCAACATGGAGGAATATTTCCTATTTATATGTTTTTACCTTCTTTGTCTCCCAAATATGGGGTGTTTCCAGTCCCTTTTGCAAGTTCTTAAAGAGCCCCTATGTGCTAGGGCCTTGAGACCTCAACCAAAGGCCTGGCCAGGTGCCAGCATTGATAAATTTGTCTGGGGAAAGTTTAATGGCCTCTCTGAAGTGGGAATAGTCTCATTTTCCTTATTATTTAAGCAAGCAAACATTTATAGAAGCCAAATAGCAGGGTTAAAATTTCAAACAGTTTTTATAAAGATGGATGCTTCAACGTAACATCTATCATCTTAACTATTTTTATGTATACAGATTAAATATACCTGCATGGTAGTTGTATTAGTTCTATAGACTAAGTTCCTTCCCCAGACCCTGTCTTCCCAAGTGGCTAGTGGGAGGGGTCCATAACCAGCTGCTGTGCTCTCTACACTTTGTGTCTGAGGCTTCAGAACATGTGGCCACCACACACTACCCCTGCCACCTGCATGGAAGTGCTGACATTTGGAATGCATTTGCAGACACATGGATTGTTTTTAACTTAATGCTTTTTAATTCACTCTGTTACCCACTTCTCATTTTTTTACTGAAAAGACAGATTCTGCTGGTGTGTGTTCTATTGAGGGGGCGGCAGGGATATTCTCCACAGGCAGAGATCCCATGAGAGACAGAGACAAGAGGCCCAGCGAGACATGGGGAATGAGTAAACAGGACCAGAGACCAAAGAACAGGGTGAGACAGACAAACACAGAAAACCCAGGAAGGGACTCAGCCCTAAGGGCAGAGCAAGTCTGCTGAGAAGTCCTGCTTTGGGAAGGCAGATCCCTCCACCTCCAACAAGGTCCCCTGGGGCTAGCTTACTCTCCTCTACGCTCTGGTTCCATTCAGCACAGACAGACATGGCTGAACTGGACTCAGGGAAAGGGCTGGAAGGATGTGCCTGGCAATGGACAAATACAGAGGACCAGGGTAACCGAGGGCTAAGGATCCCAGACAAGACAGAGAGAGAAGGGCATGAAGGCATTCCCTCTCAGGTCCCAGCACACCTTCTGTTTTTGAGGGAAGCCCAATCCCTAATCCCTTGCCATAGCTCTGGAGGGTGGTGGCCCTGGCCTGCTGTGCCGCCTAGGGTGAGCGCCTTACCTCTCTGAGCTCTGACTATGCTACTTGGGATGGGGAGCATAAGACATTTTGGGGGCTAGCAATCTGAATTTATTCCAGTACCCTGCTTTCTACTGCACTCTCTTGCTAGCCGATAATTAATTCCATTTGTGAAAGAATGTAGGAGACTAGCAGCGGACTCTGTACCTAAGTTAATCAATGTCCCTAATGCACATTCCTGAAGTCACTGACCCTTCCTTAGTTATCTGGTCCTGCAGGAGCCACCTACCTAAATACTCCCAATTTACAAGGGCCTAAACCAAGGATGGAACAGCTTATCTAGAGGGAGAATAGACATTACATACAATCTAAGTTAACCATCTAATTGATTCTTAAGGCGGGAGGGGAGCTATGAGAGTCCTCTACAGAAGTTTGGTAGTTAGAAATATATAAAGAGAAAAATCTCACTGTCTAAGGCAGTGGTTTTCAACCTTCCTAATGCCACGACACTTTAATACAGTTCCTCATGTTGTGGTGACCCCCAACCATGCAATCATTTTTGTTGCTACTTTGTAACTGTAATTTTGCTACTGTTATGAATCATAATGTAAATATCTGTGTTTTCCGATGGTCTTGGGTGACCCCTGTGAATGCTTAGTTAGACTCCCAAAGAGGTTGTGACCCACAGGTTGAGAACTGCTGGTCTAAGGGGTTCAGGATCTGGATCTTAGTGTCCCCTGAACCAGCGGTGCTGCTTTGAAAAAAGGCTTTTGGTGAAACCTCAGCATGTCCAACTGTCTCTTCCGTGCCAAATCCATAAATTCCATATTCCATAACACCTGTGGGAGAGGAGCACTGGTGGTTGAGGTTCAAAATGGCTCAGGGGACATGGGGGTGGGGGGGAGGTTTGCAGAGACAGAACATGGTCTAAGACACTTCAGTTACATCCGAAATCCCAGGGATTTTTGGCCTTGGCCACTGTCCCGAGCTCAAGTTTATATAGGATTTGCACAGACAGGAGAACCAGGCACTAGCACTTCCTTCCTTTGCAGCTGAGAACCAGTTCATTCTCCCCCTACCCCTACCCCACCACCCCTCCTCTCCTCATCTGTGCCTGGTACTCTCTAACCTTCCCAGCAGCCAGGGTAGACACATGACCAAGGACACACGAAGATATCCCCAGGTCAGCATGTGGTGGCTGTGTAGAGCTTCTTGGCCCGGTGAGAGGCTCATTCAGCAGAGCAGCAGCTCCCTGGGAGCATTCATCCAGGGCCCAGCTCCCTGGCCTGGAGTCTGCAAGGTGAAAGCCTGAGATAATTAGAGCTAATTACTGTGTGCAAATAGCCGCAGCAGAGGCCACAGGTCGGCCACCCTCCCCTGGCCTGTACCGTGCAATCTCCCTCCAGCATAGGGGCTTTGTTGGAACAGCTGGGGCTGAGCGCCTGGAGGAAGGGTGTGCAGGCAGAGAGTCCCTGGAACCCAGGGGTTGGGGTGAGCCCTCTGCCTCCAGGCTGCCCCCCACGATCACACACTCCAGCATGCTCTGTGGCCCTGGGATGGCAGGCTGCGACTGGATTAGGAATTGGATCAGAACTTGGTCTGAGCTCCCCTTGGCCTTGTGCTGAGCAGGCCTTAGAGGCATAGGCCCCGGCATTTGGGACCTTAGGTTTCTATTGTCTTGGCCTCCTGAGCATTCCTGTCTCTGCAAACATTCAAGATGGGGCTCTCTTTTTATCCTGCCATGAGGAGTGCCTGTCCAGAGCCAGCTGGGGCGAGGGGCCATGGCCATTCTGGTTGTTCTGCTGTTTCAGTTGCTGGACTTTTAGTTATATACTAGAGGCCCAGCACATGAAATTCATGCATGGGTAGTATGGTCCCTAGGCCTGGCCTGTGATCAGGGCCATCTTCCCTAGCTGCCCACAGCTGCCCCCTCCCCCACTGTAACCCATCCTCAGTTCCCCATTTGCCTTTGGGTGATTGGTGCCTGATGGCCAGGGGAAAGGACCGAGAGGTTGGCTGTTCCTGCCCAATCGCCAGCCACACCCCTGCTGCAGGTGGCCATCAGGGAATTGGAGCCTGCCAGCATGGAAAGGGACCAAGATATGGTGGCCAGTGCACCTCAAGGTGAGTGGTCCAGGGGTGGTTCTGGTCCTTGTGCCCTTGGAGTCAATTTGCATATAACCCTTTTATTGTATAGGATAGAGGCCTGGTGCATGGGTGGGGGCTGGCTGGCCTGCCCTGAATGGAGCCTTAGATCAGGGTAGAGGTCCCTGCTGGAGACAGGACCAGCCTGGGCAAGGGGCCACAGGAATTTTGCAGTTGGCCAAGCCCCCAGTGGGAATGGGGGACCCTGCTGGGGGACAGGAACAGCCTGGGCTTGGGGCCACCTGGGGTTTGCAGGCCAGTCACTCCCCCATTGGGGTAGGAGTCCCCACTGTGTGGGGGGTAGGGCTGGCCATGTCCCTAGCTTTGTCAGGAAGGACATCTAGAATGACATCTGGAAGACCTCTGGTCTGTCCAATCTAATTGCCATATTACCCTTTTATTAGTATAGAGGATTGTTGTGCAGCAGATTTCTAGAACTTTTTTATCTTGCAAAACTGTACCCATTAAGAATTACTAACTTTCTTCCCCTGACTTTGGCAACCATTATTCTATTTTCTGCTTTTATTAATTTGACTACCTTATATGGCTCAAAAAAGAAGAATCATAAAGTACACTGAATTTGTCTCTCTGTAACTAGCCAGGGAAGATGGCCCTGATCACAGGCCAGGCCTGGGGACCATACCTGCGCATGAATTTTGTGCACTAGGCCTCTAATGTGAATATAACTAACATGTAGGTATATTTAATCTGTATACAAAAAATAGTTAAGAAAGTAAATGTTTGTTTTTAACTATAATTAAACAAAAAAGGTAAATAATAATGCAATAATAAACTTAACCAATAAAACCCTAAAAAGGGTTTTACATAAGTATAGCAATAAACCATACACCAAATGAAAAAAAATTAGCTTAAAATAGTATCTAAAAACCAGTTTATATTTGCTTATTATATCCAATATAATTCCAGTTCTGGAGAATTGTTATGAAAGTGCCCCTAATTTTCACTGAGAAGATTGGTTGGTAAGAGGATCCAACACAATGGACTCTACTATTAAAATAAATAATTTAAAATGCTGTACTGAGTTTACTAGAATGGACAACAGAACAGAATAGGTGGTAAAGAAATAAATTTAAATATGAATTAGAACAATGGGCAGGTCATTTTTTTTCCCTTAAGGTAAAATTCAATCTATTTCCTTCATTGACCTCAAAATAAATTTCTCAAGGATAAAATTTTATGTTATCATTTCAGATTTGGAGACTTGCTACTTCAGTAAGGAGGGCTCCTACTTCCCCCTCTCATTCATTCACTTGCTTTTATTATTTGGGTGCAAGTCAGTGTCACCCATCAGATTAAGTCATTTTTAGGGCAATGACTATGTTGAATTAATCTTATCCGCCCCTGAGCATCTAGCACAGTGCTGTGCACACAGCACATTCACTCTCTATACACACATGCTTCTGTTGGTCCTGCCTGCCTTGTATATGAGACTCAGTGACCCCAGTTGAATCAATGACTTCCTGCTGCTGAGTACCCTAGAACATCCTGCATGGAGTTCCTCATGTGAAAAGCAGCTTAGTATAAAAACATCCCACACCTGAAATTCAGAGTCTGTCTGGACAGCATTTGAAATCTGTAAGCACAGAAACACAGGTGAATTTTTAAAATATATTTTATTGATTTTTTACACAGAGGAAGGGAGAGAAATAGTCAGAAACATTTATGAGAGAGAAACATCGATCAGGCACACGTGAATTTTTAATATAACAATACTGCCATGCAAATTAATTGGATCTGTGACTATCTTTTAGAATAATACAAGTATTTTAGAGACTGCAACTCCAAGTACACTGGGAGGAGAGGAAATATATCTTCCTCTACCCAGCATTTTTAAAGTCCCTAGTAGTTTTTCAAACAGCCTCACATGCAAAAAAAAAAAAAAAAAGGTCAGGGCAACTGCACAGAATTCATATTACTAAACAGAGAGGGCTGTTTTCTTGACATCTAGACAATTTCTGAGAAACTATGAGCTTGTTTGTTCCTGCTTCCACTTACAAAGAATTGTGTTCAATACAAATACTTTCCATTTGTCCTTAATCAATACAAAATAATCCTCACTCATGAGAAAAACAAGAGCCAGAGACTATTAGTTTCTAAAAGGACTGATCAACTGTCCTAGGCAGTGAGGATAAAGGGAGACACACAGCACCAGTATTTCAGTCCACATTTGCAAACACAGAGCCATGGATGAACCTAATTTGACCTTCCTCTTAACACACTGACTCATCATTTGAAGAAATTCCAAATCAATCACCAGGGCCTTGTGACCCGATGAACTGCTATTTAAAAAACAAAAAACAAAACATTAAGTAGCCTGGTGGTTATGGCTCAGTGATTGAGCTTCAGCCTATGAACTGGGAGGTAATGGTTTGATTCTGGTCAGGGCACATGCCTGGTTGGGGGCTTGATCCCAAGTAGGGGTGGTCGGGGAGGTAGCCAATCAATGATCTCTTTCATTGTTGATATCTCTCTCTCTCCCTCTCCCTTCCTCTCTGAAATAAAAAAATATTTTAAAAAATACATTAAATATTTTAAACTCTATTTAATGCTGTGTAAAATGCAAATAATAGGAAGGTGAGAGCCTCCTCCAGCCAGCATGACTGAACCTGACCCACCAAGTGGCTCCAGGCTCCTGGTGGCAGTGCCAGCAGAGTCTGGCTTCTCTCTGTAGTGCCTTCATCAGTGTTCGCTGAGGTTCAGCAGGCCTCGCTGTCCTTGTCTATAAGATCACTGCAGAATTCCTGGAGGATGCAGATCCCGGAAAGGTCAACCTGGGAGTGAAAGCTTATTGCATGGATGACTAACAGGCTGGGTATTGCCTGTGGTGAGGAAGGTGGAGCAGAAGATTGCTAAGGACAGTAACCTAAACCACCAGACTATCTGCTGATCCTGAGCCTTTCAGAGTTCCGGACCCATGCTTCCCGCTTTGCCTTTGGAGAGGACAGAAGATAGGAGGTTAGATATCTGTTAGAAGCAGATAGGAGGTGTGCAGCGTTTGGGGGGAATGGGTGCACTTTGAATCAGAGGCCTGTTCTTAGCACGATGGTACAATGGAACAAACAAGGACACACCTGTCTAGGTATCTTCACCAACCTGGGAGAATCACAATGCTATATTTACTGCCGCTGATTTAAAGACATCGGTTCTGTCTCTATGGGGATACAGCAAAGAGACGTCTCAAACTCTGGAATTTCCTGAAGGATCTGAAGATGTTCCAGAGTGTTCCATTGTTGTCCTCCATGCCTATGCACACAACCCACTGGAACCCTCACTTGTGGACTTCTATGTGCTGCTTGGCTCTGCAAAGTTTAGTCCCAAACATCAAGTTATCTGAAGAGCCACATGTAATTGTGGGTGTTGGCTGTGTCATTAAAACATCACCTCTATCAAAAAAAAAAAAGCAACTAATAATACCTACATAACACACATGCTGAGGAATAAAATTAGTTTAATTAGTAACACCTGTATAGAATTTAGAACCACAGTGGTGCTCACATTTGATAGGCAATTGGTGATCACGACACCAGAGACCCAGCACACCTGGGGTTTGGACCCATACACTGGACAGCCAAAGGAAGTGCTAAATCATTGCTGCATTTTGCTATTATTTTTGTCCCTCTCTTCCTTATTCATTTTACTGAACTGAATAAAATGAAATTGAATACTTTCATACAAGTATTCAAAAAGAAATTGATGACACATCAAAAGAAGACATGCTGATAACCATCGGAATGCACAAGTAGGAAATAAAGCAGATCAAATGTCATTGGAAATTTTGGACTGGGGGTCAGAAACAAAGCAGGAAAACAGCTCAGGAAGTTCTGTGAGACAGAAAACTTGTCCATCACAAACACCTGCTTTATACAACCAGTCAACTTCTCCATGGACATCAGCAGGTGGCCAATATGGGCTATGTAATTAGCAGTAGAAGATGGAGAAGCTGTTGTCTCTCTTCCAGGTAAATTTGTAAGGAAATACCCAGTGGATAATTGTGTATTCTGTAACGATCTCTCCAACAGTTCAGACACCAAAATAAAGTATGTGATAAAATAACATTAAGGAAATTTTGTATTTTTGGCCAAGCTTGTGAGGAATGGGTATTCATTCTTCTTAGAAAGTTTGGTAGGAATCACCAGTGAAGCCATTTGGGCCTGAGCTCTACTTGGTGGCAGTTTTCAACTTCTTTACTTGGTACAAGTCTATTCAGATGAGCAATTTCTTCTTGAGAGACTTTCAATAGTTTGTGTCTTTCTAGGAATTTGTCCATTTTTAAATCTAGTTTGTTCATAGTATTGCCTTATAACCCTTTTTAATTCAGTAATGTCCCCTCTTTCATTCCTGATTTTATATATAAAATTTATATATATATATATATATATATATAGATATATATATATATATATATAAATTAGTATATATATTAGTATATGTACATGTACTAATAATATATATATAATTTATCAGAACATACTTTAGTCTGTTCTCTGTATCTATGATTCCATTTCTATTTTGTTCATTAGTTTATTTTGTTCATTAGTTTCCACATATAAGTTTAATTATATGATATTTTTCTTCCTCTGAGAGGCTTATTTCATTTACCATAATACTCTCCAGGACCTCAGAGGGGAGAAGGATTGAGAGATTGGGTGCAAAAGGTGAAGAGATTAAGCCAAAAACCACAAAAATCCATATATTCAGACAACAGTATGGTGATTACCAGAAGCAAAGAGGAGTAGAAAGGTAGAAGAGAGAAAAGGATAAATGGTGATGGAAGACTTGACTTTGTAGTGAATATCAATACAATATTCAAATGATCTATTATATAATTGTATACTTGAAACCAATATAATTTTATTAACCAATGTCACCCAAATAAATTCAATAATTAAAAAGAAAAACAATAGACCTCAAATGTATGCTAAATTTATTCCAGAATGGAATACTATAACTCTATTCCTTCTTACCTCCATTTAGTGGTATTAATTTTACATATATATTACACATTATATCTATACTAGAGGTCTGGTGCACGGGCACAGTCCCTAGGCCTGGCCAATGATCAAAGTATGAGTATCTGGTATGGAAGATCAGGTTCCAGCTGACCTCTGGGCCCCGGGCAGCATCTGGGCAGTACCTGGGCCCCCAAATCCCCCAGGCCCCCACACTACCCCCTCCACCTGAGTCATGGCCTCAGAGTTCCCATGCAGAGATGTGGTGAGTGCAGCTGGACACCATGGGCCAGAGTACAGCATGGGACTCTGCACTCTCTCCCAGCTGGCCTCACAGACCAGCTTTAGCGCAAACTCACAAGGAGTCCAACCAGCCCCTGCGGTCCTGGGGGCTGTGGCCTGGATCACCCAGAAGAAGCTGTAAAGGTGTTGGGCAGGTTCCTAGCAGGCATCCAGCACCTAAGCACAGGGGCTTCTCTGGCACTTGAGCATTGGCACCCCGGGAGAGGATAGCAGTGGTAGAAAGAGTGTGCTTGGCAGATACCACACATTCTCAAAGCACCTCCATTCCTATCATGCCTGCCCCCAGGTAGCCTGCAAGAGGTCATAGCCCCATGTCTGGGCACCACAGGAGTTTGGTGGCTGCCACCCAGCCACAGTTCCCCATCCCAACCCAAAGTCCAGCCCCAATCGGACAATCAGAGCCTGCTGGCCACTGGTCACCATCTGCAGGGTGATCAGTTGGGTCCTGGTCCTGTGCCCAGCTCCCTCAGTGACTGGGTGCTAGGCAGCCATCTCACCTCCTACCACCTCCACTGGTTTCTTTCTGCAGGGCAATTGGCGGGTGATCGGGCTCCCACTCCCACCTTCTTTGGCCTGGCACCGCCCACTCAACTGCTCCATCCTCCTACTGCAGTTTAACTCTCCTGGGGGCCCATTAGGACTGGGAGCCCATCCATTGCTGTCTGCTGCCAGTGCTGCATCACCAATAACCACCATATCCTGCTCCCTGGTGATCAGCACATGTCATAGAGAGGGGCCGGACGCTCAGCTGAACAGACAATTTGCATATTAAGTTTTTATTATATAGGGCTAATAGCCTTGTGCACAAATTCCTGCACATTGAAAGGAAATGAATTAGAATGTGGCCAGTGGGGCAGGACTGGGTGAGACAGACTGGACATGTCCTGGAGCCAACTCAGGAGGTTTCTCCCTAGCTGTCACACCTGGAGTGGTGCCTAGGCTCGAAGGGGATATGCAGAGTGAGTGGGGTTCCTCAGCCAGGTGGGGTCCCTCCACCTGGCCTGTGGGGATCGGGACAAAACTGACTCTTTGACATCCCACAAGGGGCCCCATTGGGGAACAGGCACACTACAAAGTTGCAGTCTCTCAGCAGCTCCTGCATTGAGCATATGCCCCCTGGTGATCAGTGTACATCATACCTACCAGCCAATAAGCCAATTGGATGATTGCTTAACCTTTTTACATATATGAACACATAACAACCCCAACAATACATTTTGATAATTATCAATTTGTATGATTTTTCTGTTTTTAAAAAAGCTAAAGGAGGAAGAATAATTGTATAGGGCTTATTATAGTAACTTTGTTACAATCTCTGTCTCTCTGCGTTCTTATGAGTCCATGATAACATCACTTGTCATCTCCTTATTTTAATAGGCTGTGCAACCACTGACTTCCTTTATTCTTGTATTGCTAAATATATTACAATTAACTATGAAATAGGCCCTGCAATACAATTATATACATACTCGAGGCCTGATGCATGAAATTCATGCATGGAGAAGGTGTGTACCTAAGTCCAGCCTGCATCCTCTCTAATCTGGGACCCCTCGAGGGATGTCCCTCTCACAATCCAGGACTGCTGGCTCCCAACTGCTCACCTGCCTGCCTGCCTGATGGCCCCTAACCACTTCTGCCTGCCAGTGTGATCACCTCCTAATCACTCCCTATATAGCTGGGTCACCCTTAACAGCCCTCCCCTGTAAGCCTGGTCATCCCCAACTGCCCTACCCTGCTGGCTGTCTTGTAGCGGCCATCTTGTGTCCACATAGAAGCAGCCATCTTGTGTGTTGGACTGATGGTCAATTTGCATATTACCTCTTTATTCAATAGGATTATTGTGTACAATTGTTTCTTAAACCAGTTAAGAGGAGAAAGGAGAGGAAATCTGTATTTAAACTGTCTTTTATAATTACACAATTCCCTTACTGGTGCTCTTTGTTTTTCTATATTGATTTGTATTACCACCTGGGTTCACTTGCTTCCTGCTGAAAACCTTCGTTTGTGTTTGTTCTAAAATCAATTTGCTATAAAGTTTCTTCAAGTCCCCATACAATTTCAAATAAAATTATTTATTTGGGGAGAAATTCAGAGATCTCTGTGATTATGCACTGCCTCTCTCCCTGGGAAAAAGCTCTCTGGGCTGGGATGGTATCCTCGGGTCTTCTCTACTTGCTTGTACCAGGTTGGAAACTCCTTCCTACAAATCAGCCAGAGGGAGGGTGATCAGGCCAGGCAATCTCAGCCCTCATCCTTCCTCTCACCTATACATCAGCTACAGCCTTCACTCTATGAATAGGGCTGGGTGCAGATTGGCAGCTCCAGCTTCCAGAAATTTAGTCTCTGCAACTCAGTGCTGGAGGCCATGAGAAATACTGGTGGCCTGCCTCTCTCAGTGACATACCTCACCCTGCTTGAAAGAGGGAAGAGGGAACCACATCTTGTTGACCACACCCACCAGAAGCAGAGCTTTTGTCAAACTGACTATTTAAGGAATTCTGTGAAACCCAGGTACCCCTTTGATGATTATTGAATCAGATCAGTGCTTTGTACTCAGTGCTTTCAGTTTCACATTACTCTAAGTCCTTCACTTCTAATTAATAGGTCTTTAGGAATTCTAGAAAGTCACATGACATTGGACAGGTGAATAAAAGCCCAACCATTCAGTGAAAGACAGAGAAGTGACAGAAACCACTCCAACCTACACTGAATAGAAAAAACAGGTAAGAGTTTTATTTCGAAACCACCATGCATTTTAGTCAATCATATGAGCTTAGTTTCAGAGTGGATTTCTTGGTTTAGAAGTAACCCAGGTTCTGGTTGCTAGGTGGGAGGAAGGATGAGGCTGGGTGAAATGGGGAAGAGATTAAAAATACAAATTGGTAGTTATAAAACTGTCACAGGGATGTAAAGTACAGCCTAGGGAATGTACTCAATGATATTGTGATAATTATGTAGGCTACCAGGTGGGTACTAGATCTATTGGGTGTTTCACTTCTTAAGTTATAGAAATCTCTAACAGCTATATTGTATGTTGAAATACATACAATATTGAATGCCAACTCACAGGTCCCAGAGCTCACAGTTCCTTTTCCAAGGTCTCATTGATAGAAGGTGATCTGAAGCCTGGTAGTTACTCCAGAATCTGTGCTCAGACATCCTAGGATAGCTCTGGGTTTTTCCCACAGGACTCATCCCCCCTCAGTGTCCTCCCTCCCAGATAGTACTGCTGCTCCTGTCCTGACAGAGTCCTACTCATGGGATGTGTCCTTCATGTCTCACAACTGGATTGAGAGATGTCACTTTTCAGTCCAAAGCCAAATCTTCACCTTCCTTTAAAATTAAACCTCTCTGCCCTCTTAGACACGCAATTTTAAATCCATACTAACATAGTATGCATGCATATTAGCCTAACCAATAGACACAGACAACAGGGGGATAAGGGCATGAGTGGGAGGGATGGAGGGATAAGAGAGGAATAATGACACAAATGTAATACTTTATCAAAAAAGATATAAAAAATACTAACATAGGATTTAGTATGAAACACAATGATTTTAAGAGCATTATAAATTTTACCATATATATAATCTTCTTAATGACCTTAATGACCAATAGGTTATGGAGTATTTTTTTTTAATGTTGACATTTTATGGATAACAAACTAAGACAGAGAAATTACTTTTTTAATGCACACAGCTAGAAAAGCAGAGAATACATGAATGTTGTTTAGGATTGTCTTTGAGAAAGTGAAGAGACAGTCAAAGCATTTTGACTGCTTTCTGTCCCTTAATTGCATGAAACACCAACTTTGATGAATACACTAAGGTAGGACCTCTCCTAGCTCTGGGACTCTGGCAGCTCTGGGCACATCCAGAAACACACTGCATACAGCCTCTCTTCCCTGCCAGTCCAGAAACAAAAATGCCCTTTTATTCTAGTTTAAATAAATGAATTCCTACATTTCCAACTGTACCTGAGTCCTATACAGATCTGCATCATGATGTTTAGAGAGGAAGTCTCATTCTTTGCCTTCTTCTTCTCAAAGTCTCCCATTTTCCAACTGCTACAGTTACCAGGATTCACTACATTTGTCCTCCTGAAGTTCACAGAGCACATTTATTTCTTTTTCTGAGAGGCCTTTTCTGACCATCCTCTATTTAAATTCAGCTCCCATGCTCCCTATCTCAGTTCCTGCTTATTTTCTCCTTAGCACTTTCCATCATCTATTATATATATACTATGCATGCTGCTTATTTGCTTTCTGTATTGTCTGTCTCCTCCCCCTAGAATACAGCACCACGAGGCAGGAATTGGTATCCATTTTGTTCGCCACTTGATACGGAGCACATAGACCAGTGCCCAGCCCATGGTAGGTGCTCAGAGAATGTATGAGGTTACTGAGAAAACAAATCACTCGGGAATTCCAAGTGTCTTCTCGGGTCACTCCTCATCTCCTGGATATCCCAATTGGATAGGGGGATAATAGTTATCATAAAGGTATACACTAATAGTGATAAAAATGATGATGGTGATGGCAAATATATATTGAGCATACACTTCCTAAACCAAGTATATTCTTAGGTGCTGTTTTTGATTATCAATTCAATCTTCAGAATAGTATGAATTTAGGTACTACTGTCATCCCCATCATAAAATTAAGAAATGATATGCACAGAGAAGCTAATAAGTGAACTAAGAACATGCAACCAGTAAGTGGTAGAGGTGGCAGGGTGGGTATATGTACATGGCATCCAGTCAAATCTCAGAAGGAAGTTCAGCAAAGCTTCCTGGAAGAGGAGGTACAAGCTACCAGTTGAAGTGCCAATAAATGATATGAGTGAAGAAAGGGTAGAAGAGTATCCAGTCAGAAGAAAAAATAATGTGCAGATACTGTGAACAATTGAGGAGGAGTATTTGTGGAACTGCACATAAACTGGTTGTCTAGAACCTGAGGTGGGTGGTGGCTGGCATCATTATAACAGGACTGTAGAGCTGGGAAAGAGGTTGCCAAAAAGGGTTTTATTCTAACTAAAGTGACTGAAGTTTTTACTGTGGTCATGGAATGAAGGAAACCATAGTGGGATCCTAAGAAAGATGACAAACTCACAGGGTCAATTTTTTAGTTTTGTTGAATGATGACTTTCCCAAAAAAAAAAAAGAGTCTGTGCTCCTTGTTTCCCCAGGCAATGGAGGTCCTCCAGAACTTCAAGCAGTCACAGGCTACAACAAAGGAATCCATCCTGCAGGCTGACAAGGCCCTCACTGCTGGGGAGAAGGCTCTAGCAGGTACAGGCAGGGCTATGATCACTGAGGGAAGCAGGGAGAGGGAGGTTATGCAGTGAGCTTTTTTTTTTAATGTATTTTATTGATTTTTTTACAGAGAGGAAGGGAGAGAGATAGAAAGTCAGAAACATCGATGAGGGAGAGACACCGATCAGCTGCCTCCTGCACACCCCACTGTGGAGATGTGCCCGCAAGCAAGGTACATGCCCCCAACCGGAATCGAACCTGGGACCCTTCAGTCCGCAAGCCAACGCTCCATCCACTGAGCCAAACCGGTCTCGGCTGCAGTGAGCTTTAATGTGTGAGAGCAAATCCTTCTTGAAGCAAGTGTTTCCACAAAAGGATTAGAATAACTTGCCTAAATTTAAATATAACCAAGTGAGTTTTTATTGCTCCCTCAGGCAATCAGTGCCCTTCCATCATATTCTGAAACATGTTTTGCTGATATTGCTAGTAAGAATATTCAGAGATTCCTCTCTGACATTATAAAATCATTTTAGTCTCTTACCTTTGATGAGTACAGCTATGTATAGCTGATATTTTCTTCTCTCTGTAAAACCACTGTGGAACAGCTGAACAGGCCAAGACAGAGGCAGGGGAAAGAACACAGGAGCTTCTAAGGCAGACACTGAGGAAAACACAGCAAAAAATGGAGGCTTAAGAGAGAAGCTCCAAGAAAAACATAGCCCTACTGAAGGAGATGATGAAGATAGAAAAAGAAAACGAACAGAAACATTGGGATAAAATGGCAAAATACAGGCAGAATGTAAGTCTGGGCATGGTATGGCAAAGTCTAAAGGTAAGTAACATGGTTTCTCATGAAGGGAAGAGCAAAAGTTTTAACTAAAGTTACAAATGATTCCCTGAAATGTAAAGTTAATTGAATCATTCTAAAATCCTAAATTTTTAAGACTAAGCACCTTCTGTGGTATTAGAGTTTTGGGAGGTCAAATAACATGCTGCAGGCCTCAGAACTGCTATTTGTGGTGATTATAGAATTTCCTTGTGCCCTCAAATGATTATGACTTCAGTTATTAGGATATTTGGCACACCTATCAAAAATACCTGTAATGGAACTCAAAGTCTCAAAGTCTCAGATTATACATGATATGAAATACGGGATGCTGAAAATTCTAAAATTTGCTGCATCTTTTCCACATCAGCCAGCTTCTTTCTACATATCCAGAGTAAATGCATTTTTTGTCCCTACCTGGAGTTTGATTGCCAGTGTTCTCAAGAGTCAGCAGTTGCAGTTCCCATTATGGGTAACATGGGTGTAGTCATCCTACTTCAGTGGAACTGAGAAATAGAACTAAACCTCCATCCTTCCCAAAGAATATCTCTAGGACTGGAATACATTCCTGGCATAGCTGTCAGGCCTGACTCAAACCCAAATCCTTTCTACCCCCAGTGGGATCCTGCTAAGGGTACATAGGTACAGTCTCGTACTACCAGGTCCAAAGGTTTGGTAACACTGTACAGAAACGTCAAAGAGCTATTTGAATTCTACAGTGATTGTTATTTCGGTGGTAAAACTAAATTGACTTAATGTATTATTGCTGGGTTTTACTTAAACTCAGTCTTTATTTCTTAATTCTAACTTCTGCTGCATCACTAGGTTGAAGGGTTATTGAGAAAACACCGGGAGAAAGAGATGCAACATGAGATTGAAGGTGAGAACAGCTAGAAACACTCTGAATATAAAAATAATAAATTGTACTTCAAAATTAAGAATTCTGCTCTTTGAAAAAGCAGACTTTTCATCGAATGAAAAGGCATGAAGTAGATTAGAAGTAACTATTTTCAAATCACACATGGGATAAAGGACTTGTATCCAAAATATTTAAAGAACTCCTAAAACTCAACAAATATCTCACTAATTGTAAAAACAAACATCCAAAGTATGAGGGAAAAATGATATAATTTGAACATACTTCATCAAAAGCATATATTTGGATGTCAATAAGCACATTAAACTTCATTAGTTATTAACAACATCAATGCTTCTTAGAAAAGTAGAAATTCAAGCCACAATGAGATGCCACTATGCACTTCTAGAAAGGCTAAAATTAAAACCACTAAATATCTCAAGTGTTTGTGGGGATGATGCACAACTGGAACCCTTATACCCTGCTGTGAGAATGTAAAATGGTGAATTACTCTGGAAAACAGTTTTTCAGTTTCTTAAAAAGTTTAACAAATACCTGCCATGCAGTCTAATCATTTTGCTCCCAAATATATCCTCAGTAAAGTTGAAAGTTTATATACATACAATAACTTGTTTGAAAATCTTCATTGCTATTTTCTTGGTAATAACCAATAATGGAAACAAGCCAAATGTCCATAAACAGATGGACAACTAAATTGAATATATCCATACCAATAAAATACTACTGAGCAATAACATATAATAAGATATTGATACATTAAACAATGTTACAAAAATAAATATGCTGAGTAAAAGAAGGCAGACAAAAAGTTTATATACTGTATAATTCCATTTATGTAAAACTCCAGAAAAAGCAAACTATTCTCTAGTGACAGAGACTGGCTAGTTGTTTTGCCTAGTAATGGGGATGAGGTTTTGTGTTGAGGAAGAGGGCCAAGAGGAATGAGAAGATGTGTCAATCATATGTATGTTCCTAACTTGAGTGTGTTGTGGTTTGTCAGGTGTATGTATGTATCATAGATAGATAAAAATGCATTTGGCATTAAACAGTGTTACCATAAACATCAATAAAGCTGTTCAAAAAAATGAAAATTCCAGATAGATGGGAAACCCTAGAAATGATGTCAACAACATTAATGCACTGGAAATCATTATTGTAGTGCAAATAATAGTAAGTATAGTTCATAGTTCAAGGATATTTTTAACTGTTATTTACAGTTGTCTTTTGCATACTCAGTGCAAAAGCTATCACAAGAGGTTTTTGAAATTAGAATAAAACAAAAATGATGGTGTGAAAGGCAAAATAAGCCATAACAATTTCATACTCATGTTTCTCTGCTTATTTTTCTTTGTCAGTACAACGTATAAAGGCTGAATCTAAAGCAACTACAAGAAAAATATTGGAGGAAGTACAAAAAAAGAATGAACAGAGGTGGGAAGAGAGAGAAGAGAATTATCAGGAACATGTGAAATGGCTTGAAAAGATAATGGCAAGGAAGTGAGGAATGCAAAACATAAACTTCAGATATTCTATTCTTTCATCGTCCTTTTTACTTCAACTGTACAGAATAAAAAATATTGCTTAGAAGGTATAGCATTATGTTACTTTTCTAGCCCAATCACTAGTAGACACTACATTCCCTTACTGCTTCTACCTGTTACCATCTCTGGTTACTAAAGAGTAATACTTGCAGGATAAAATCTCTTGAAATTCTTTATTATTAGATCACTAATAAACAATAATTATTTATTACCAGGCACTGTTCAAGGTCTTTATGGTCATCCTGTGATCAAATTGTCATACTATATTATAGGTATTATTATAACTTAATTTTTAATTGAGGAAATAGGAGTATCATGAGGGATAAGTATCATTTCTGAGTCCTGCCTTGTGGAAGAACAGCTGGTCTGTCTATCTGACTGAGTTGAGTTCAAGGCGATTTTGTTTCCTCAGTACCTGGTATTAACTTTATCTCTGTAGGCACCCACTGAAGTAAGACTCCATGACTAGCTCAAATGAATGTTGACACTGAAATCACACCAAATGCAAAAATAAATTTGAGATGAATCACAGAATTAACCATGTAATTATATACCTAGGCTTCTGTATTTTCCTGTTCTCCTGGCTCTACTATGAGTCATTGTTGAGTCAATATGTCCAACCAGAAATACAATATAGACTGGCACAAGTCCTGATCTCTTCAACTTGTTTCTGTTACCTTGCCACCAAGTTTTGGAGAGTTTTATTAAGTTTCCTGATCAATCATCTGCCATGATTCTGAATTATGTTATAAACTTCCCAATGGAATCCAACAATCTTTCTCACCTTCTTAGGTATACACTTGAGAATATATGCCACCCAGATCAGAGCTGAAGGTAAAAATGATATATTTTCCAAGAACACTATGTGTGTGGGTGAAGAAAGCCAAGAATAGGATATGGTCACTAATATTTTAGAAACTATGAGAAACAACATTTCTGTAGCTACATAAAGCCCAGAAATATTATTGGTTGGCATAGGAGAAAGTGATATAGTAGAAGTTAAGAAAGACACATAGTTAAAAATAAATTCGAAACACTCATGACATAGGTATTGGCAGGGGAAATAGTTTTGCAAATGTGGGAAACATTTTAAAGTGTTCGAGTTCAGCCCTTATGGGTTTGGTTCAGTGGACAGAGCATCAGCCTAGGGACTAAAAGGTTTCAGGTTTGATTCGGTCAAGTACATGTACCTTGGTTGTATCACATCCCCAGTAAGAGGTGTGCAGAAAGCAGCTGATTAATGTTTTTTTCTCGTAGTTGTTTCTAACTCTCTGTCCCTCTCTCTTCCTCTGGGTAAAAAAATCAATAAAATATGTTAAATAAATAAATAAATAAATAAATAAATAAATTGTGTGAATTCAGTCCCCACTTTTTCTTTCAGGAATGTGATCAGGAAAATCAGCAGGAATGTGAGCGGCTTCTCGAGAAGAAAGAGGAACTTATGTCAAACAATTGCCTCTCAACTGAAATTGGAAGCATGATGTTTGCATTTTTTTTTTGTTTTGTTAATCCTCACCCTACAATATTTTTTCCATTGATTTTTAGAGAAAGCGGAAGGAAGGGGGAGAGGCGAGAGAGAAACATCAATGTGTCTGTGAGCCAGTGTTCTATTCACTGAGCCAAACTGGGTAGGGCTGATGCTTGCAATTTTGTTGAATCATAAACTTTTCAAAGAAGAACTAAACTGTTAAAACAATATTTTTTTCTATAAAGTGATTCAATTCGTGATTAATTATAGTAAGAGTGATTAACATGATTCTTAACTGGATCCAATATTTGAAATCAGACATATTTAATATGTCTAGAGACACATTAAATTGTATACTAGGATGCATTTTACAATGAGGCATTTTAGCAGGCAGCTTATTTTCAGGGTAGACTTGTTTTCCCTCACATACCTCACCCTTCTTCACATACATCTTCAGCCCAGTTTTGGGGTTTGCTTCGGTTTGGGGACAGGGTTGGGATATTATGAACTTAGGGCAAAGATAATGGAAGTGAACCAAGCCATGGGACACATTTATCATCACTCCTGCCAAGTACTCTATGGCTCATGGACTGGCTGCAAATAAGGGAGACCTGGGACAATGGACTGCAAGGTGCAGACAGAGTACTTGGTGCCTATACTCAGTTGGGTGATGGGACTCTGGAATACTGGTAGAAGAAGTACGTGCCTCTGTGCAAAATGGATTTATGTGCAGATGCTTCACCCTCCCTTACTACAAATTTTTCTGGATAATTACTGTCCTGTCCAAAGGCCACTCACCTCTTTCTCTTTTTCTCTCTTTACTTAGTCTATTTTTACCCCCACAGTACAGAGAGTAGCTTGTACAGTCATACAAAAGGGAGTATTAACTCCAACTTGAAATAAATTTATTTTTATTCCTCTGGGGTTTCAAAGGACAGTAGCCTACTTCTGCTACCCTCTGTCTTCAGAGACACGATTTCTGATAGGCATCTGGCAGGACCAAGAAGTTGCAGGGACAGGACTTGGAGCTCCTTTCTGTATGCAGCTCCCTGGAAAGTCTCTTCTGGCCAAGGAAAGCTTTGTTCCAACCATTTATTTCTCCCAGAGCCAGGGATGCTGGGTGGTGTGCGTCAGGAGAGAAGAATGCAAATGGAGCAGGACAGGGCTGGAAGAAATATGGGGTAGAAGACCGGTGGATCAGGGAGATAGAGGGTGAAATCTGTGTGTGAGAGGAAGGATGGTGCAAAAGGAGAGTTGGGGTCAGCAAAGGAATATTTGGAGGTCCTGGGGGAGTAAGAGGGACCAGTAAATACCAGAACAAGGGAGAGGGTCTACAGAATCAGGTGGGGGTCCGTGAGGGCGAGTATAGACTAAGTTTCTTTCCCAGACCCTGCCATGCCAGGTGTCTAGTGGGAGGGTGTCCATAGCGAGGTGCTGAGCCCCTCCCTACACTTTGTATCTGAGGCTCCAGAACATGTGGCCAACATGCCCTGTCCCTGCCATCCCAAGGGAAATGTTGCCATTTTGAACGCATTTGCAGACACATGGATTGTTTTTAAGTTAATTCATTCACTCTGTTTCCCATTTGTCATTTTTTATTGAAAAGACTGATTCTGCTGGTGTGTATACCTTTGCAAGGTTGGCAGGGGTGTTCTCCACAGGCAAAGATCCAATGAGAGACAGAGACAAAAGGCCCAGTGAGATATGAGGAAGGAGTAAACAGGATCAGAGAGCAAGGAACAGGGAGAGAGATGCATAGGACAAGACAGACAGACACAGAGAAAGAAGGGACTCAGCCCTAAGGGCAGAGCGAGTGTACTGAGAAATCCTGCTTTGGAAAGGCAGATTCCTTCACCTCCAACTAAGGCTGCTGGGGCAAAGCTTGCCCTCCTGTGCATTCTGGTTCCATTCAGTGTAGACATGGCTGAACTGGCCTCAGGGAAAGGACTGGAAAGATGTGACTGGTAATGGACTGAGTATGCATGACCAGGATTGCCGAGGGCTAGGATCCGAGACCAGACAGAGAGAAGAGGTCCTGGCCCCTGCACACCTTCTGTTTTTGAGCAAAGCCCAAATGTTGAATCTCGTGCCTAGGCTCTGGAGAGTGGCAGCCCTGGCCTGCTGTGAATGAGAGGAGCACAGGGTGAGTTCCCTAACCTCTCTGCCACCTGCATGAGAGGAGCACTGGTAGCTGAGGTTCGAAATGGCTCGGGGTGGGGGTTGTGGGGAGGCAGCGAGGAGACAAAGCATGGTCTAGCACATCTCTGGCAGTTACATCTGAATTTCCAGGGATTTTTGGCCTTGGCTGCTGCGCTGGGCTCATGTTTATGCAGGATTTGTGCAGACAGGAGAGCTGGGCACTAGTACTTACTTCCTTCGCAGCTGGGAACCAGTTCATCCTCCCACTCCTCCCGCCCTGCCATCCCTCCTCTCCTCATTGGTTTCTGGTACTCACAAACCTTCCCAGAGGCTAGTGTAGACACACAACCAACCAAGAACACACAAAGATATCCCCAAGCCAGCACGTGGTGGCTGCATAGCCAGTTGGGTAAACAGGCACAGGACACAGGGTGCTGTGAATGGGGATAGAGCTTCCTGACCTGGTGAGAGGTCTCATTCAGCAGAGCAGTAGCTCCGTGGGAGCTTTCACCCTAGGCCCACTCTCCCAGTCCCAGGTCCCAGGCCCCGAGTTGGCAAACTGAAATCTTGAGATAATTAGAGCTAATTACATTGGTGCAAATAGCCTCAGTAGAGGCCACGGGTTGGCCACCCCTCCCCTGTGATATTGCCCCAGCAAAGGAGCTTTGCTGGGACAGCTGGGGCTGAGAACATGGGGGATAGAGGTCAGGGGTTGGAGCGAGCCCTCTGCCACTAGAGTGTCCCCCATGATTACACACTCTAGAGTGCGCTGAGGCCCCAGGCTGGCAGGTCGTGACTGGGGTAGGAATTGGACCAGAACTTGGTTCAAGCTCCCCTTGGCCTTGTGCTGTGTGAGCCTTGGCAGCATGGGCCCCAAGCATTTGGGTCCTTAGGTTTCTATTACCTTGGCCTCTTGAGCATTTTTGTCTCTGCAAACATTCAAGAGGGGGCTCTCCTTGTATCCTGCCATAGGAAGTGCCTGTCTGTAGGTGGGCTGAGGTGAGGGACCATTGGGTGATTTGTTGGCTGGCCCCGCCTTTGATTGGGATCAGGGAGCCTGCTGGAGGGGACCAGCAGGGGTAAGGGGCAGAGGTCATTGTAGTTGTTCTGGTCATTCTGGTTGTTCTGCTGTTTCAGTCACTGGCCTTTTTATTATATAGGACTAGAGGCCCAGTGCACAAAATTCATACATGGGAAAGGGGTCCCCTCAGCTTGGCCTGCACTCTCTCCAATCTGGGACCCCTCAGGACCTCTGCCTCCTAACAGCTCACCTACCTGCTGGCCGTTCACCCTAACTGTTCTCCCCTGCCGGTCTGATCCCTATAACTATTCTCTCCTGACTGTCTGATCGCCTCTAACCTCCTCTGCCTTGGCCCCACCAACATGGCTTTGTTGGGAAGGACGTCTGAATGATGTTCAATCTAATTAGCATATTACCCTTTTATTAGTACAGATACCACCTTGTCTTAAAAATGCAGGTTGTTCCCAGGTTTTCCTATAGTGTAAGGGGAGCCCGTAGTAGCATCCTGGGTTCTGACCAGGGCTTATGCGCTTGAGCTTTATCTCAACAGATGTGATTCCTAGTAGAAAACTCTTGGATGTACCTTGAACATTTCTATCAAATTTGCCAAATCATCCTCTAAAAATCTTGAACCACTTTAAACTCCCACCAGCAACTATGCATGTGCCCTCCATGCCACTTTTATGCCAATGTCATTGATTTCTCCCTAGAAGCTTCCCTCTCATCAGCTGAGACTGCTTGGCACTTGAACCAACCTCATTGTTCATCAGGGGACTTGATTTCCCAAGATAGAATTATGTAGGAGGAAAAATAGTTTTCCTCTACCTTTCTGAGTTCTAGTGGAGGCTCTTGTAATGAAAGACAGATCACCAAGAGAAAAAACAAAAATTCATTAACATGTGTACCTTGTGTATTTGTGGGAGATCCCAGGGAAAAATGAGTAACTCCCCAAGGTGGCTTAGAATGCAGATTTAAATATCTTCTTTCTAGGGAAAGGGGATGGGAGCTGTTGGCCTCTTAGAGGAGAGTAAATGATTTCTAGGAAAGATGAATGGGGGCGGGGGGAAATAGTTTGTAACAACGTTTGGGTGTCAATTTCTACTCTCCTGCCCTGTCCTGTGACAGGAGTCAGTCTTCTCTGCCTGATGACACTTCTCTTATCCAGGGGACCTATGACATTTGAGCTCCTTTTGGGGGGGTCCTATTTTAGGCAGATCAGGAAACTTCAGTGAAATCCTCTGCATGCATTTGCTGTTTTTCAAGCATCTGCAGCTCAAGATCATCAATGTAACAACACAGCATATGTTGGGGTGGCATGTTCTCTGACCTTCAGAATAAATCCTGAAAGCTTGTTTCCTCTTTTAGATGATTTGCCACAATAGCGTTATTCCCTGGAGACGGTATTCTGACCAGACCTTTCTGGAAGTGGTCATAACATACCCTGTGCTTTTAGAAAGGTGTGGGCCATATCACCAAATAAACTAGGGGCAGTTTTATCATCTTATGGAAAGAGAGATAAAGTTATGATAGTTTATATCCCTTTCCACAGGTTTCTTGCGGGTTTGTATCTACATTGCCCACCCCAGCAGACCCAGCGCCTGCGCCCTGGGGCTTGGGGCTGCTGGGTGCAGAGCTTGCGAGTTTGTATCTCTGATCAGGACCCCAGCAGCCCCAGTGCTATCATGGCGGGGCTTGAGGCTGCTGGGTGCCAGGACTGCATGCTTGTGTCTCCAATCTGGCCTGCAGCAGTCCCAGCATCTCCTGGCCACTATGGGCATGGCCATCTTTGTTGAGTTAATTTGCATACTCACTCTGATTGGCTGTGTGCATAGCAGAGGTACAATTTGCATGTTGGTCTATTATTAACATTGTTGGGAAACAGATTTCTAGAACTTTTTTTCTTGCAAAACGGTACCCATTAAGGAACTTATTAACTTTCTTCCTCTCCCTTTGGCAACTACTAATGTATTTTCTGCTTTTATGAATTTGATCACCTTGTAGGCTCAAGGAAGAAGAATCATAAAGTACACTGCATTTGTCTTTCTGTAATTAGATTATATCATTTAATGTCTTCATGGTCAATCCATGTTGTGGCATATGACAATATTTTCTTTGTCTTAAGGATGAGTAACATTCAATTTTATGTATATACATTTCTTTTATCCATTTTAATCAGCTTTTATGAACATACTAGAGGCTTGGTGCATGAAATTTCTGCATGAGGGGGGTAAGGTATGCCCTTCAGCCCAGCCTGTACCCTCTCCAATCCGGGACATCCTCCTCACAATCTAGGACTGCTAGCTCCCAACCTCTTGCTGGTCTGCCAGCCTGATCACCTCATAACAACTCCCCTGCCAGCCTGATCAATACCTAGCTGCTCCCTTGTCAGCCTGGTCAACCCTAATTGCCCTCCTCTGATGTCCTAGTTGCCCCCAACAATCCTCTCCTGCAGGCCTGATCACCCCTAACCAGGTACTTCCCTGCAGGCCTGGTTGCCCTCAACTGCCCTCCCTTGCTGGCCCAGTCACTTCTAACTGCCCTCCTTTGTGAACCTGGTTGCCCCTAACTGCTTTCCCTTGCCAGCTGATTGCCCCTAACTGCCCTCCCTGCTGGCCTGGTCACACACAACTGCCCTTCCTGCAGGCCTGCTTCCTCCCAACTGTCCTCCTCCGCCATCCTGGTCACTCGTAACTGCCCTTCCCTGCTGGCCATCTTGTGGCAGCCATATTGTGTCCACATGAGGGTGGCCATTTTGACCACATGGGGGGGTCATCTTGTATGTTGGAGTGATGATCAATTTGCATATTACCTCTTTATTATATAGGCCTGGTGGACCAAATTCTGCACTTGGGGGCAGAGGTGATAATCCTTCATACTGGCCTGCACCTTCTCACAATCCTGGATGCCTGTGATGGATTAACCCAAAGAAGTAGGCCCTGCCTACCCTCCACAGTGCCTCTATAAGGTAGTATGGGCCTCCCTCTTTGGGGCAATCATGGATCTGCCCTATTGAACACCCCACTAGCCAGTGGCCTGGGGCTCCCTCTGTGGGGTGATCATGGGGAGATGATAGGACCCCAAACCAATCACATTGCCTTGGCTGACCTAGCACTAGTGGGTGTAATAGCATGTTCATCGGATGGTCATTCTGCTGTTTGGCCATTCAGTTGATTTGCATATTATGCTTATATTATTATAAATGAGTTGCTTCTGCCTTTTGACTGTTATAAATAATGCTGTTGTGAACTTGGGAACATGGTGTGCAAATATCTCTTCAAAATCCTGCCTTTAGTTCTAGCTCTTTTGGATACATATCCACAGTAGAATTTCTGGGTTCTCTGGTAACTGTGTTTTTAAATTTTTGAAGCGCTATCATGTAGTTTTCCATAGCACCTGCATCATTTTTAATTTCTGCTTATATTTCACAACAGTTCAAATTACTCCATATCCTCACCCATTTATATATATATAAAAGCCTCAGTGACCATTATGACTGAACGACCAACTGGAATAACTGGAATGACCAGAACTACTGGAACAGCCAGTAGTTTCACAACAGTTCCAATTACTCCATATCCTCACCCATTTATATATATAAAAGCCTAAGTGACCATTATGACTAAATTCTCGTCGCTCAATGGAAGGCTTCAAGAGACGTTCTCATGCAAACAGCAAAGGGTTTATTCACCAAGCATGTTGGGGCTCACAACGTACTCTGAAAGCAGAGCAGAGGCTGAGAGCCCCGAACCAAGTTACAGGGTATTTTTATAGTATTACGATAACAGGATGCGACTGGCGGTTATTGGTTATCTCTGGGTTAATTTCTTGAGACATCTGGGCCTTGTCTCCTTCTGCAATTTGGCTACAGGCTGTCTTCACCACACACACTAACAACCTGCACCTGGATTACACTAACAACCTGCACCTGGGTCACAGCACTCTGGAAATTTCCACTCTATTCTTAACTTTGAGAATTTTTAACTCTTCATATTTCACAACAGTTCCAATTACTCCATATCCTCACCCATTTATATATATAAAAGCTTAAGTGACCATTATGACTGAACGACCAACTGGAATAACTGGAATGACCAGAACTACTGGAACAGCCAGAAGGACTGGATCGATCAGTTCCTATGACACACACTGACCACCAGGGGGCAGATGCTCAATGCAGGAACTGCACACTGGTGGTCAATGTGGGAGTGCTGTTCACCTGACAGACCGCTCCCGATGGCTCACCAGCCTGGCAGCATCCATTTACTCCCTCAGTAGACCTGCAGGTCCAATATCCGAAGAATGGGCTATGCATTGGTGGACAACACTGCCAGCCTTCTGGAAGTTGCCTTCAGGCACGTGGCCACCTCCTCTCCCTAAATCAGTGGTTCTCAACCTTCGTAAGGCCGTGACCCTTGCATACAGTTTTTCAGGTGGTGGTGACCCCCAACCATGAAATTTTGCTATTGTTATGCATAGTGATGAAATATCTGCATTTTCCAATGGTCTTAGGCGACCCCTGTGAAAGGGTCGTTTGACCCACAAAGGGGTCGCGACCCACAGGTTGAGAACCACTGCCCTAGATGCTCCACAAGGAAGAAAGGATATAAAAGCATCCTCCAGGTGGCTCCCTTTAACTAGTCCGAACTAGTGTGAACTGACGCGAACATCAGCAGGACAGATCCGAACACCAGGCCATCCCAGCCCCCAAATCACACCCCTTTGGGGATTCCACCCATGTATGAATTTGTGCACCATGCATCTAGTATTTGTTATAATCTACTTTTTGGATAGGGGCCATCCTAATAGGTGTGAGATGGTATTTAATTTGCATTTCTCTGATAATTAGTGATATTTAACATCTTGTCATATGCTTAATGACCATTTTTAGATTTCATTTGGAGAAATGTGTATTCAACTCCTTTGACTACTTTTAAATGTGTTTTTATTAATTTTAGAAAGGCAGGGAGTGGAGAGAGAGAAATATCCATGATAGAGAAATATGGCTGCCTCCTGCACCCCCCCTAATGGGGATTGAGCCTGCAAAATGAGACTGTGCCCAGTCTCAGAATCGAACCAGCAGCCTCTTGGTGCATGGGGCAATACTCAACCTACTGAGCCCCCTGCCAGGGCTTTTTTGACTATTTTAAAACTGGGTTATTGTTTTTCTTGTTTTGAATTGTTCAAGTTCTTTATATATTCTTAATATCAGATGTATAATTTTTAAATATATTCTCTTAGTCCATAAGTTACCTTTCTATTCTGTTTATTGTTTATTTTGATGCACAGAAATTTTAAAATGTGATGTATTCTTATTTACTATTTTTGCCTTGTTTCCTGTGCTATTGGCCTCATATGTAATGTCATTGCCAAATCTAATGTCATGAAGCTTTCCCCTATGTTTTCTTCTAGGAGTATTATAGTTTTCAGCCTTATGCTTAGATCTTTAACATATTTGAATTACTTTTTATATGTGGCTTAAAGGTCAAACTAAATGGTTTTGTGTATGGATAAGCCATTTTTCCCAGTACCATTTTTGCAAACACTGTTCTTTCCCCATTTGGGGGGACTTTTTGAGATCATTTGATTATACATGTAAGGATTTATTTTTGAGGATAAGAGGAAGGCAGACTGTATAGATATTCAATTAGAAATAATACAACCCATACATCAAAGGCATCTTAAGAGAAAATACCTCAGAACCAGCCACATGGCACCATGATCTCCAGATCAAACACCAAAAGCTCCACCAATTTCACCTCTGAGGAACTAGACTCTTCTACCTTCACGTTTGCAAGAAAACAACTGTCCCATAAAAAATAGCCCCTCTGAGTGACTCACCTCTGCCTCTGAGTCTCATGATGGTGGGTCTGCTTGGTAGAATCTAAATCACATGCCTCCCCCTGGAAGAGGCTGGGAATGAGAGTAGTCTGTCTCCAAATTTGGGAAATAAAGACTGATAATGGGGGAAATTTTCACCAATAGTAATGTTATTCAATGTAGCTAGGTTGAGTATCAAGTCAGGATCCACATTCTATATTCAGAATAGCATAAGGCTCTTATTTCCATGCACATCATATACAGCACTCTAGTTAATATTTTCTTCTTGTAATGGCATCTCAATATTTTAATTTGTTCCCCTATTTATTTTAAATAGCACACATTATTAACATTCCATAGGTTATTCAACTTTTCACATTCATACAAATATACTCCCATCTGCATCTAACATATTATTTGCACTGCATTTAACATTCATCCTATTTTTATTCTCCACATTTGGCATTTTTCTTAATTTTTACTGTAGTTAACATTTTGTGTCTACCTAAGCAGAAATCAACTTTATTTATTCACTAACTCACATATGAGATTATCTTCTCATGATACTAGTTTATTAGTCACTCAAAAAAAAGAATATTAGCTTTTTCAAAATTAAAAAAACAACAACTTTCCATCTAATTAAAATGAAAAAGCTGTCAGATCATGGCTACAAGTGAGTGGGGTAGTCGCAGGGTGGTGAGGCTAGTTGTTCAGAGGCACCAGGTCAGGCTCAATGGGTAGCAATGGCAGGTCCGTGTTTCTGGGAGCGTTGGTTCACAGTGGCCCTATATTAAGCCCTATATTAAGATGGCGAGGCCATTCTTCCTGGGGTGCCTGTTGGGTGTGCCTAGAAAGGGCAGTAGGTCATGCATTTGGCAGGCCAGGCACACCACTCCTCAAGGGAGCAGGGTGGGTTGGGCATTCTGCTTGTGAAAAAGGGAGGCGGGCTAAGTGCTCCTTGGTGAAGAGGTGGGGTTGGAGGGAGGCTATAGGCATTGCTCACCCACAAGCCTGGGCAGGACCTGCCCACTACCTATCAAGGCAGTGGGGCTGATTGTCTTAGAGCCATGCTTCAGGTGTGCTAGGTCACTACCATGGCCCCTTGTGTCTGTGAGCTTTGGGTCCCAGCGGTGGGGCTCTCAGTGCCTGTCTGTGGCCTAGGGGTGCTGGGACCCGTCTGCTTCACACTGCATCCCTTTAAAGGACCCTGGGGCTCCTTCAAAATCTTTTACTCTCCAATCTCCAGTGTAGAGAAGTGCCAGTGGGACAGCACTGTGCTCTGGCCAGCACTTTCCTCACCAGAGCACACAAACCACATCCACCCAGAGGTCCTGCACTGATAGAACGCACCCAAACTCACACCCCCACATACTCTGTCACACCCACTCACACTTTCACTCTCACTTGGTTTTGCCTGGTGCCATTTTGGTTCTCAAGCTCAGGTATATTTTAACAGGCAGTCTTCATCTATAAAAATGTTGTGTCAAACATCTATATACTTTGAAGCACAGGCCTCATTCCTTTGTGATTTTATTTCTGAGCCCATTAGAGGAACCATCCATGAAATACCATACAAAAAAAGATAACCAGGAAGTACAGAAAAAAACACACACAAAAATCTCCAGAATATGAAGTTAAAAACATGAAAGATTGAGATTTAAATGACAGAGAATTCAAGATTGCTTTTCTGACAAAACTCAGTGAAATACAAGAAAACTCTGAAAGGCAATTTTCCACAGTGGCTGTGCCAACCTGCTTCCCCAACAACAATGCACAGGTTTTCTTTTCTCCACATTTTCATCAATACTTATTGTTTGTTTGCTTTTTTATTTATTTTTATTTTAAAAACTTTTTTATAGTTAAAACAACACAAATACAGAAAGCTACATAAAACAAATGCTCAGATTATTGAACCACTAAAGTCCCAGTGCATGAAATTGTGCACAGGTATGGTCTCTAGGCCTGGCCAGTGATCAAAGCACAAGTGTCTGGCGTGGAAGTGTAGGTCCCAGCTGACCTCTGTGCCCTAGGCAGCACTTGGGCCCCCAAACCCCATGTGCCCCCCTCTACCTGAGTCAAGGTGCCTGAGTCCCCATGTGGTGATGCAGCGAGCATGGCTAGACACCATAGGCCAGGGTTCAGCATGCTCTGGCACCCCACAGAATCTAGGCAGGCAGCATGCTCTCTCCTGGCCAGCCTCATAGACCACTTCTATGCATGAACACAAGGGGATCCCGACTGGCCCCTGCAGACTGGCTCACCCAGAAGAGGCCATGTATGTGCGGGGCAGACTCCTCATGGGCACCTGGCACCTTAGCATGGGGAGCTTCCCCAGCACATAAGCCCTGGCATCCCAGGGGAAAGTAGCAGGAGGAGTGAAAATGAGCTTGGGAGACAACTTGCATTCTCACCACACCTCTGTCCCTGTCACCTCTGCCCCCAGGTAGCCAGGAAAAGGTTGCAGCCCCCCACCTGGGTTCCACAGGGGTTAGGTCACTGTCACCCTTCCCCAGTTCCCTGTCCTAGTCCAGGCCCCAGCCCCAATTCAGTGATAAGGGCCTAAGTGATCAGTCAGGATCAGTCCCTTCTCCCATCTCCCTCATTGACTAGGAGGTGGACAGCAGCCCCTCACCCAGCCACCACTGCTAGTCACTGTCTGTGGGGTGATTGGCAGGGTGATTGGGCCCCATTCACACTTGTCTTGGCTTGGCACTGCCTGCTCACCTGCTTCACCATCCCACTGCAGTCCCACTCTTGTATGGGCCCATTTGGGTCAGCAGCACCTCCACTGACACCTGCTGCCAGGGCAGAATTGCCGATGCCTGTCATGTTCCATGCCACCCCCTGGTGACCAGCGCATGTCATAGTGAGCAGGTTGAACTCCTGGTCACCAGGTCGAAGGACCAATCGAGGAGACAATTTGATATTAGGCTTTTATTATATAGGATAATAAAGCAAACTCCCTCGTCTGAAAGCCAAACTTTGCCACCCAACCACCCACCCCAAGAGCACCATTATTATGAATCTAATTTTGCCTTTTTGTTTATTTGTTTATTTCAAAGTCATTAACTTTTTGAAAAATCTTTATTATTGAAAGTATTATATAGGTCTTCCTTTCCCCCTGTTTATTTGTTAGTGACAGATTTTCTAAAAGGTATGATATCTCACTGTGACTTTAATTAGAATTTCTCTGATGATTAGGGATGTTGAGAATCTTTTCATATGTCTATTGACCATCTGTTTGTCCTCTTTGGAAAATGTCTATTCAGGTTCTTAATCCATTGTTTGTTGAGTTGTATAATTCTTTTCAGATTTTGAGTATTAACCCCTTTTCAGATGTATCATTGGCAAATATATTCTCTTTGCTTAATCATTTTAAAGATTGCAATTTCCTTGTGAGACAAAGGTGGTGGCTTCATTGCTGGCTAATTGTCCTGGGAGAGAAGTTTGAGAAATCCAGAGCACATAGACTATCCGGGTCCTAAAAAAGAAGAAGGAAATGGTTCAGATGGTGTCCTTATGCTCTTTCTGCCTCAGTCAGTGTCTTCTACACTAGATCCTAAAACTGTTCCTTTTATTTTGAAAACCTGGAAAGCAGTTAATGCAGTAAGGAAACATGAACAGAGGCCCTGCTGGATGGCAGCTCATATATTCATCCTTATTTTTTGAAAACCTGGTGTTTACAGGGTTCACTTTGAGGTGGGGACAAATACATGATGATAAACATCAAGTAGATGATATCATGAGACAGTGAAGGAGAGAACTGTAAATGGATTATTTCAATTTTAAAATTATATAAAAGTGCTATGGTAGAAGGGGCACAATAGCACAATGTTAGCCCAAGGTAGACACCTTATCCATTCTCAGAAAGTCAGGAAATAAGAAATGGTAGGAGGAAAAGAGGCTTGTAAATATAGGGTATGGGGCAAGAAGGCCTGGGTGTTAAAGGAAGACTATGTTTTGTGTTCAAATGCCCAGTGTTATGAAAATACATACAGCGTGTGAAATTACAACCAGTTTGTTCATTCTAAGCACAAGAGTCTTAAGGCTTACACAGCTAAAAGAACTCCAGAAAGTCTGTGTTGATCTTAAAAATTTATTTTCTTTTAATTGTTCATCTTTATAAATTTGAAAACCATTCCAGTTGACATCCCAATAGACTTTATATCTGAAAATAAATTAATGACTAGAATTTCAAGGCCTTATTGAGAGATTTACAAAAAAGAAAAACAAGATTAAGAGGAACATGTATGACTTTTGTTTTCTGCTGTTATAGAGTCTTCCTGTCAAGCTTACTTATGGTATTTCAATAAATACTTTGATCCTATCATGGAAATGTTGTCATTCCAGGTATTTTTATCTCAGTTGCATCTAATAATTGCATTTATTTATGTTTGAATAAATAATAATTTATATAAGATGTAACAGACACAGAATATACAGTGTAAGGTTCATTAATTTCTCCCATCTTACCTCGATGCTGAACACCCATTCCTGTTGTGTACAATATAATTTATTTCCTATTTTTCCAGAGGTAGATAATAATATATTCACATATTCATTATATTCTAACTTTAGTCATAACAACTATATACACTTTCTGCAAGTTTATTTTCACTTATTATAAATCTTGGAGATTTCTGATATTAAGATAAAGAGAGCATCCTTTCTGATTTTAGTGACTGTAGATTATTTGTCTATGAGTACATCTCAAAATTTACCTGACCAATATCTGACAGAGGCCATTACAAGTTGTTTCCAGACCTTTTGAATTGTGATAGTCCTCCAACAATTATACTGCTACGTATGATATTTTCTAACTTGGGTAAAACAGCTAAGATAAATTCTTAAATGTAAATTTGCTTGATCAACAATATTTGCAAAATTTAAAATTTTGATGTGTTTCCCCTCTCACTGGAAAATATGAGAAATTTCCAGTTTCCTAAAATTCTCAACAAACTTTTGTCCTATCAAAACTACTTTCTGGATCATCTGAAAGGTGACACAGTTACCTCTTAGTTTTACTTTGCCTATCTTTTCATCTAAAACATATATGTTTATTCTTTTCTTACATGTTTGTCTATTTAGGAATGTGGTTGTTGTTATTTGCTTGCCAGATTCATAAGAGCTCATTTTAGTTTAAGAAGTGATCTCCATGACTAATACAGATTGCCAATGTCTTCATCTAACCACTTGTCCTTTTGCTTTACTAAAACCTCTATCTATGAATAAATCATTATCTTCTAACTTGTTTTCCCATATTTTATTTTATTTTTTTAATTTTATTTTTCCTCACCTAAGGATATTTTTTTCATTGAGTTTCAGAGAAAGTGGGAGAGAGAGAGAATCACCAATGTAGTAGAAACACATTGATTGGTTGCCTCCTGCATTCGACCTGACCAGGGCCCAGGCCAGGGAGGAACCTGTAACCTAGGTATGTGCCCTTAGCAGGAATTGAACCTGGGACCCTTCAGTTGGCAGGCTGACATTGTATCCACTGAGCCAAACCAGCAAAGGTTGTTTTCAATTTTTTTTTCTTTTTAAAGCATTTTATTATTTAAATTTTTACTTCTTCTTTTTTTTAATTAAATCTTTATTGTTCAGATTATTACATTTGTTTCTCTTTTTCCCCCTCCATAGCACCCCTCCACCCAGCTCCCACACTTCCCTCTGCCCTTACCTCCCTCCCATTGACCTCATCCATAGGTGTATGATTTTTGTCCAGGCTCTCCCTGTACACCCCTCACCCCTTTCCCCCTGAGAATGATCAGTCCACTCCCTTTCTGTGCTCCTGATTCTATTATATTCACCAGTTTATTCTGTTGATCAAATTTTTAATTCACTTAATTTTTAGATTCACTTGTTGATAGATATGTATTTGTTGTTCATAATTTTTTGTCTTTTACCTTTTTCTCCTTCCTCTTCTAAAAGAGTACCTTTCAGCATTTCATATAATACTGGTTTGGAGTTGATGAACTCCTTTAGCTTTTTCTTCTCTGTGAAGCTCTGTATCTGCCTTCAATTCTGAATGATAGCTTTGCTGGATAGATTATTTTTGGTTGTAGGTTCTTGCTGTTCATCACGTTGAATATTTCTTGCCACTCCCATCTGGCCTGCATCGTTTCTGTTGAGAAATCAGCTGACAGTAGTATGGGTGCTCCCTTGTAGGTAATGAACTGTTTTTCTCTTGCTGCTTTTAATATTCTCTCTTTGTCTTTTGCTCTTGGTATTTTAATTATGATGTGTCTTGGTGTGGTCCTCTTTGGATTCCTTTTATTTGGGGTTCTGTGTACTTCCTGGACTCATAAGTCTATTTCTTTTACCAGATGTGGGAAGTTTTTAGTCATTATTTCTTTAAATAGGTTTTCAGTATCTTGCGCTCTCTCTTCTTCTGGCACCCCCACAATTCTGATGTTGGTACGCTTGAAGCTGTCCCAGAGTCTCCTTACATTATGTTCATATTTTTGGATTCTTTTCTCTTCTTGCTTTTCCAGTTGAATGTTTTCTGCTTCTTTATATTTCAAATTTTTGACTTGATTCTTGCCTTTCTCTAATTTGCTGTTAGGACTCTGTATATATTTTTTATTTCAGTCAGTGTATGTTTAATTTCTATTTGGTCCTTTATCATCTCTAGTTGGACCTTTTCCATCTCTAGTTGGCTTTTTTTTGCATCTCTAGTTGGTCCTTTTTCATCTCCTCTTGGCTCTCGCTAACTTTATCCATTTTTTCTAGCATATTCTTGAAAAACCTTATAAGTGTGGTTTTGAACTCTATATCCAGTCATTTTTTCCCCTCCATTTCTTTTGTTTGTGATCCCTTCACTTGCCTTGGAATTTTCACTATGCTGGAAGAACTTCTGTTTTGGATTCAGCCTTATGATACCATACTTGCAAAACCGCAGAAGCCTCTGTTGAGCTTGGGATGGGTGGAGTCTCAGGGTTTAAGGGACCGCCTTGCCTTCCAGTCGGCCCTGCCCTCTATGGTCCCTGAGTCTCACGTGACTGGGTAATCGCTGGAATGGTCCTTGTGCGCGCGCCCACAGTGCCTCTAGACCGCTGCCTTTCCAGTTCCCCTGTGCACCAGGACCACACGAGTCTAAGTCTCCAGGGTTTCGCCCGAAACAGGGGCTTGGTGGAGTCAGAAGTGGCACAGTTGGGAGGGTCTGTCTCCTGCCCACTCGCGAAAGCCAGCAGCACAATCAGCAATCTGTCTTCTGCGCAGTGCCATGCGCGCCACCAGCCCTCTGATCTTTTGCGACTCCCCTAAATTTCCATGCACCTCTCCCTTTTCACAGTCCAAACTCCCCCCGTATGAGTTTCGGCTGGATCTGGGGTTTAGTGTCCTAAGATAAGGGCTTCAAAGCTGTTGGGAGAGTCCGTTTCCCTCCCGCCAGAGAAAGCCAGCCAGGTACTCAGGCACCCGCTCTCTCAGCGCGTGTGTCTCCGTACCTCAGCTTTTTGCAGCTCCTCTGGGTTTCTGTGAGCCCCTCTCTTTCCTTCTAGCTGTAGAACTTACACTCAGCCAGCTTTCCTGTGGTTCTGGATGATGTCCGTTCTGTCTTTTAGTTGTAGTTTTGAAATTGTTGTGCAAGGCAGCAGTGTAGGTGTTTACCTATGCCGCCATCTTAGATTCTCCCTCTGTTTTCCACTTTTTAATGATTTAATTCAATCAAAAGAAGGCAGGTGTTTTGAATATCAGACCGTGATATTCATTTAAATCAGTATTATTAAACTTTTCTGAAATGAAACTATAATTTTACACATGTTTTCAAAATGCTCCAGTCTTAAGCTATTAAAACATAAGAAGCCTTTTATAGGATACTTACGAAAAATTCTCACTAGATTTCGTAAAGAAGCTTAATCATTTTTGATGAGCTCAAGTAGTGCTTTAATTACTGCAGGGCTTGCCAGGGTTGATAAATTTGAGAACACTGAAGAGTTGTTTTCATGTTTTTCAATATCTTTTGTTAGTTTATTTACTTGTTCATTTATTTTTTCCAACATCTTCATATTTTGTTTATTTATTTATTTATTGGAGAGAGAGAGAGAGAGAGAGAGAGAGAGAGAGAGAGAGAGAGAGAAGCATCATTTGTGGTTCTACTTATTTATGCATTAATTGGTTGATTCTTCTATGGGCCCTGACTGGGGATCAAACCTGCAACCTTGGCCTTTCAAGATGGCATTCTAAGCAACTGAGCAACCCAACCAAGTCCTCACACATCCCTTTAAATTCTTTAGTGGGTAGTTCTTCTTGGGTCTGTAAAAAGGATAGAGTTCCCTTTGGAAAACCCTCAAGTATCAGCACTTTGTATTTAACAATGCCAGGAACTAAGTACATGTTTTATTTCTCTACTAACTTACATTCTCTATGATGAGTTTGTCAATATTTCCAAATGTTTGGACAAGTGAAGTGAGAATATCTATGATTTACACCTTCCTTTCCATCTTACTGGGATGGGTATGGGTTGGGGCTAGGTTAGGCCTGACAACTCTCCCAGGAATTTTCCCTAGCCCCAATAATGCTATTTATAACTAGATGGGATTTATTTATAACTAGAGGCTCAGTGCATGAATATGTGCATGGGTGGAGTCCTTTGGCTTGGCTGATGGTCAGGGTCAATCAGGGCCAGTTAGCTGATGGGAGGGGCCACTAGAGGTTGGCTGTGGATCAGTGCATTCATAGGGACTGGTCATTCGATCGTTCAGTCGTAACAATTGCTTAGGCATATATATATATAAATTTCTTAGTTCCATTTAAGTAGGATGACAACACATGTAACAACTACAGGGAACTGCTGACTCTAGAGAACACTGGTTATCAAACTTCAGGTTGGGACAAAGAATGCATTGTACTCTAGTTTTATAGAATAAAGCAGGCTGATCTGGAAACTAATGCAGCAAATTTTAGAGCTTTTGTTATTCCATATTTCGTATCATGTACAATCTGATACTTTCAGGACAGATGGATCTATATAAGGTCTTTTTGGTGGGTAAAAGCATCAAACATCCTATGAACTAAAGTACCATTCACTTGAGGGCATAGTGATTCCCTATAATTATTACAAACCTAGCCCAGTAGCCTGGGTCATGACAATTGTACCCGCCAAGCACTAATACCACACAAGGTGCCCCGTCTCAAAGATGTAGGACTTTAGAATGATCCCATTAACTTGAGATTTCACTGAATCATATGCCTTTGCATATCCTTGAGTGTTTATGACTTTAGTTAAAGTTTTGCCCTTCCCTTCATCAGGAGCCAAATTAGTGTCCTTTAGGTTTTGCCCACACCCCACCCAGACTTACCTCCATATTTTGCTTCAGCATTCTTTTCTGATTTCTCAGTTGGCTTTCTATTTCTGTCTTTGTCTTCTTCAGATGGACTAAAGTTTCCTGAAAGATTTTTTCTTGATCCTCCATTTTTTTGTGTCTGTGTTATCAGCTGCTGTTCCTTTTCCACTGCCTGCTTCTTGGCCTGCTCAGCTGTTTCACAATGTTTTCCAAGAGAGAAGAAAATAACCTATATACCTAGCTGTACCCTTCAAAGGTAAGAAACTGACATGACTTTAAAAAGGTTAAGAGAAATCTCTGTATATTCTTACTAAAAATACCAGCAAATTATATTTTAGAATGTGATCAAAAGGCACTGATTGTCTCAATGAACATCGGTTTCTTTTTTGTTTTTTGTTTTTTTAATGCTCATCTGAAGACATGCTTCCATTTATTTTAAAGGGAGAGGAAGGGAAATGAAGAGAGAGGGAGAGAGAAAGACAGACAGAAAGAGACAGAGAAAGATAGATAGATAGATAGATAGATAGATAGATAGATAGATAGAGGAGCATTAATGGGCACTGCAGGAACCTCCCCTCTCATCTTCAAAGATTCATCTGGAACAAAAAAAGACTGCAAATAGCCACAGCAATCCTGAGAAAGAAGAATAAAGTAGGTGGAATCTCAATACCAGATTTCAAGCAATATTACAAAGTAACTGTTCTCAAAACAGCCTGGTACTGGGACAAGAACAGACATATAGACCAATGGAATAGAATAGAGAATCCAGATATCCACTCAAACCACTATGCTCAATTAATACTTGACAAAGGAGGCATGAACATACAATGGAGCCAAGACAGCCTCTTCAATAAATGGTGTTGGAAAAATTGGACAGATACATGCAAAAAAATGAAACTAGACCACCAACTCACACCAAATACAAAAATAAACTCAAAATGGATACAGGACTTAAACATTAGATGGGAAACCATAAAAATACTAGAGGAATCCACAGGCAGCACAATCTCAGACATATGACGAAAGAACTTCTTCACTGACATTACTCCAAGGGCAATGGAAGCTAAAGAAAAGATAAACAAATGGGACTACATCAAAATAAAAAGCTTTCAAAACAACAAGAAAGCCCACTGTATGGGAGAACATATTTGCAAATGTTATCACTGATAAAGGTTTAATCTCCAACATCTACAGCTAACTTATACAACTTAATAAAAGGAAGATAAATGATCCAATAAAAAAATGGGCAATGGACCTAAATAGAACCTTTTCAAAAGATGACAGAAGGCCAAGAGACACATGAAAATATGCTCAAAGTCACTAATTATCCGAGAGATGCAAATCAAAACGACAATGCGATATCATCTTACACCTGTCAGAATGGCAATCATCAACAAATCAACAAAAGATAAGTGTTGGCGAGGATGCAGAGGAAAAGGAACCCTCGTGCGCTGTTGGTGGGTATGCAGACTGGTACAGCCACTGTGAAGAACAGTATGGAGTTTCCTCAAAAAACTAAAAATGGATCTCCCATTTGACCTAGCAATCCCACTCTTAGGAATATATCCTAAGAAATTACAAACACCAATCAGAAAGGATTTATGCACCCCTATGTTCATAGCAGCACAATTTAAAATAGCTACAATTTGGAAACAGCCTAGGTGCCTGTCAGAAGATGAGTAGATCAGAAAACTGTGGTACATCTACACAATGGAATTCTATGCTGCCATTAAAAAGAAGGAATTCTTACCATTTGCAGCAACCTGGATAGAACTGGAGAGCCTTATGCTAAGTGAAATAAACCAGTCAATGAAGGAGAAACACCACATGATCTCACTCATTTGTGGATAATAAAGAACATTATAAACTGGTAAACAAAAGGATAGATACAGAGGCAGTAATGCATCAAACAGACTAAAATTACAGCAGGAAGGTTAAGGAGCGGTGGGGTAGATAAGAGATCAACCAAAGGACTTGTATGCATGCATATAAGCATAACCAATGAACACAAGAAACTGGGGGGTTGGGGTATGCCTGGGACGGGGGGCAATGGGAAGATATGTATACATGTAACACAATAAAAAAATAAAAAAATAAAAAAATAAAAAAAATAAAAAATAGATTTTAAAAAATGAACAGATTTGAAAAATAATATAAAATAATCTATGCATCAACAGAGTCCCAGAAGGAGATGGGAAAAACATATAAAAATAAATTGGTGGAAGCAATATGAAAAAATAAATAAATAAAAATAATATAAAATATTGATATCTTAATTTTGGAAAAGTAGAGGATGTCTTATACATGGGGGTTTCTTATACATGGAAAAATATGGTAGTTCAGTTTGAACAAAGCTCAGTTTTGGTGGGTGTGGTCAACAAGATGTGGCTCTCTTCCCTCTTTCAAGCAGTGTAAGGTATATCACTGGGGGAGGCAGGACACCAGTATTTCTTATCCCCTCCAACACTGAGTTGCAGAAACTAAATTTCTGGAGGTCGAGCTCCCAAACCTCACCCAGCCCCACTCACAGAGTGAAGGTCTAGCTGATGCATAGCAGTCTGAGATTGCCTCCTAATCACCCTCCCTCTGGCTCACTTGTAGGAAGGAGTTTCCAAGCTGGGGAAGATCAGAGGCTACCCCCTCTGCCCAGGGGAGGAGCAGTGGCTCGGAGATATTTGTCCAGGGAGAGAGGCAGTCCATAATCATGGAGATTTCTGAAGTTCTCCCCAAAAGGACTGATTTTATTTGAGGAAACTTTATTGGTAGCAAATTGACTTTACACAAAATATAAAGGGAGGTTGTTAGGCAGGAAGCAAGTGACCTCAGATGGTAATACAACTCCATATAGAAAAACAAAGAAAACTTTGGAAATTGTGAATTTATAAAAGACAGTATAAAAACAGATTTTCTCTCCTTTCTTTTATTAACTGGTTTTAAGAAGCAATTGTATACAGCAATCTCTATATTAAAGAGCCAGGGTGTAACAACCTATCACTACCAAAGGCTGACCATGAGGAAATCAGCCCTGGGTTGCCAGGGTGACCCAGTGCTGACTACTGCGGCTGCAGGCCTGGTTACCCAGCAGTGACTGCTGAAGATGCCTTGAATCAGACCAGGAAAGAGACCTGAAGAGAGAGACAGGGGCTGATCTGTAGTGTCTGAGGCAACTTTTGACCAGCAGTTATCTCTCTGTTTCCCTCATAGCCTGGCCAGCAGCCCTGCATCCATTTCTCTCTAGACCTATACCCGGGCTGCTGATCAGCCCCACCTTTCTCATTAGGCCCAGTTGATAGGCCCAGGGACACTGACTGGCATAGAAACTGGCCAATCAGAACCAAACCTGGATCAACTGTGAGGAGGCAGTGCCATGTAGGAGACAGAGCTTTTGATGCTGCCTGGCATAGAAACTGACCAATTAGAATGAAATTGGACAGCAGTAGAAGGGCAGTTGAGAGCAAGCAGGCCAGCAAGAGGAGGGCAATTAGGGATGAGATCAGGCCAGCAGGGGAGGGCAGTTGGGGGCAACCAGGCTGGCAGGGGAGAGCAAGGGGGGCAAGATCAGGCCAGCAGAGGAGTGAGATCAGGTCAACAGGAAAGGGCAGTTGGGGATGAGATCAGGCTGGCAAGAGAGGGCAGTTAGGGATGATCAGGCAGGCAGGCATGTGAGCAGTTAGGAGCCATCTGTCCCAGATTGTGAGAGGGGTGTCCAGCTGCTGGTTTGGAGAGGGTGCAGGCTGGGCTGAGGGACCCACCCCTTCTATGCATGAATTTCATGCACCAGGCCACTAGTATGTATACAATTGTATTGCAGGGCCTATTTCATACTTAAAAGTAATATGCTTATTACTTTTTATTACAATAGCAGAATAAAGGAGGTAAGTGGTTTCACAGTCTATTGAAATAAAGATATGACACATGATTATAACATGAACTCATAGGAATACAGAGATGCATAGATTGTAAGAAATAAAGTTATTATAAGAAGCCCTCTACATTTATTTTTTCTTATTCATTCTCTTTAAAAAACATAAAATCATATAAATCAATAACTATCAAAATTCAATGTTGGGTTTGTTATGTTAAGATTATAGATGTAATTCATAATATATTTGTAAAAAATAGCACTAACTGGAAGAAAAAGGAAATAGAGTTATAAGAGTAACTGTTATGAATTTCACTGGAATTAATTTAGCATAAATTTGAGGTATATTCTTTTCAATTTTAATTTTATTATATTTATTGGAGTGACATTGATTAATAAAGTTATATGGGTTTCAAGTGTACTATTCTGTAATACATCATCTGTATTGTATGTTTACCACCCAAAGTCAAGTCTCCTTCTGTCCCCATTTAAACCCCCTTTCTCTCTTCTACCTTTCCACCCCCTTTTGCCTCTAGTCATTACCATACTGTTTATATATGTGAGGTTTTTTTGTGTGTTTTGCTGTTATTGTTGTTTTGCTTAATCTCTTCTCCTTTTCCACCCATGCCTTGCTATCATTTCACATATACTGGTAATCCTATCATCTTTGAGTTTTCAAAAGTACCCACAAAATCTCATGACACCAATTGCTGGTCTTCCTCTATCTTTTTATTCCTCACTTTCACTCCTTTCTTTAGCACCAGGTCTTAGGACTGTTCAACCTTGTTAATTTTTTCTGAGTAGAGATTGTATCCTCCAGATACAGAGAAAGCTCCTCTGTAAATTTTTCCATCTGTGACTTTGAAAGCTGTCTAAGCTGAACCCAGCAATATTTGAGAGTCCTCTTCATTCTACAGCAAGAAATCTTTCTTTTTTCCCTTCTATGATGCCTCGCCAGGGAATATTGAGAAATACAAAGGAAAGAGGCTGTTAGAAAGGAAGACCCAAATGTGAAACCCTTGGAAAAAACAGTTTGATGGCATCCAGGTAAACTGGAGCATGGACTCATGAGGATCAAGAATCACATTGTAGCCCCAGTTTAGACCAATTCATTGTGTAACCTGTGGAAAGTTCCTCAGTTCTTTCAGGTTCAGTTTCACCATTTGGGAAGTCATGGTGTTGGTAGACTTGTGATGCATGGTTTCTTTATTTTTTAAACTGAGACATAATTGAGATATCACATTATATTAGTTTCAGATGTACAATGTAATGGTTCGATATTTGTATACATTGCAAAATAACCACCACAGTCTCTAATTATTGTCTGCCACCTTACATAGGTTTTTTTCTTTAATGAGAACTTTTCAATTTAGTTCTCTAATAAATATCAAATATGCAATTCAGTATTATCAAGGTTCCTTTATCAGTCATAAGATTAACAGTGGTCTATCAACCAACAATTAGCAATGGAAAGTTCAATATGATTGGAAGTAGATTTGCCTCTACAAACTTGGATAAAAATATATACAACAATATATATATATATATATATATATATATATATATATATATACAGTAAACCAAGTGCCACTAATGCAGTAAGTGCTCATTGAACAGAGTTTGAACTCCTCATGAATTATTTTAATGAGGTGCAAAAATATAGGGAAAGAAAATTTTTTCTACAACTGAAAAATTATAATCATATTAATTTCCTTCTGTATGAAGTGAGAGTTTTGTAACTTGTAGGATGGTCAAAGATAGACTCAAAGACAAGGTGAAGGTGTTTATATAGGGTAGAATTATGTTGTCCTCAAGAGTTCTCTCTCTTGATGTCCACACATGATAGTCTCTAGGTTTGAGAATATGCTAAATATTAATCTTGTGATTAGATCTATATGGCACCGGTTAACTTTAAGAAATAGAGATTACTCAAGTGTGCTACCTAACCACAGGAGGTCTTTGAAAGTTCTTTTCTTTAGTTGGTAGCAGAGAGGTAGTCAAAGATATTAGAAACCAGAGAAAGATACACTGCACCATGCTGCCTTGAAGATGGGGAAGTGTTCCATGAGACTCCTAATGACATTATATTAGTTTCAAGTGTACAACATAGCAGAGCACCATACATCTTATGCTAGGAACTCACCTGAAAAATTCTGAATTAGTAAATTGTGTTTTTGTGCAAACTGCTATTAATCACATGTTAATTTGCTTTGTCATAATGGAAACAAAGAGCCAATCTTACAGAAAAAAGATGAATAGTAGACTATAGATCCCAGACCTCACCTGAATCCAAACTTCTTTTATAATGGGAAACCCATGAATTATTGATCAAAAAGATGTCTAGGCATCAATCTAGAAGAACAGGAATTAGGAAGGATATATGCTAAGACATCCTATTTAATAAAAGAGTAATATGCAAATTGACCGTACCTCTGCTATATCCACCAACCACACCCACCACCCAATCAGGAGCAAGTATGCAAATTAACTCAACCAAGATAACTGCGCCCACGAAGAGAGCAGGAGGTTTGGCTTTCCCCAGCAATGAAGGAAGCCAAGCTTTCTGCACACCCTGGCTGGCCTTGGCCTCCACTTAAGGCTACAAAGTTTCAATTATAGGAGATAAATAAATCCCAGATACCAGGGTCTCCTCTTGGGTCACTGGGGGTGTAGCCAGCCTGTAAACCATCATAGACCCCTTGCCCAGGCAGCCCCACCTTGATCTGGGGCACCTTTCAGGGAAAACCAGCAGCCCCCACCCATGCACCAGGCCTCTATCCTATTTAATCCTATCTAATAAAAGAGTAATATGCAAGTTGACCATTGCTCCAACACACAAGATCTTTGTCCCCATGTGGACACAAGATAGCCACCAGAAGATGGCTAATGAGGCAGGGCAGTTGGGAGGGACAAGGCCAGCAAGGGAGGGCAGTTTGGGGGCAATCAAGCCTGCAAGGAAGGGCAGTTAGGGGTGACCAGGCCTATAGGAGAAGACAGTTAGGGGCAAACAGGCTGGCAGGGGAGCAGTTACGCCTCAATCAGGCTGTCATGGGAGTGTTGATCAGGCTGGCAGGCAGAAGCATTTAGGGGCAATGAGGAAGGCAGGCAGGTGAGCAGTTGGGAGCCAGCAGTCCTGGATTGTAAGAGGGTTGTCTGACTGCCCGTTTAGGATCAGGCCTAAATCAGGCAGTTGGACATCCCTCAAGAGGTCCCAGATTGGAGAAGATGCAGGCTGGACTGAGGGACATTCCCCATTCCCCCATGCACAGATTTTGTGCACTGTGTCTCTAGTATTACCATAAGTTTCTTTTGGAACTCGCACGTATCATCCTGAAGCAGTGCTCCATGCAAATTGCAATGGCTTCCTTATCACAGGCTGTGTGCAGGCCTAGCAGCTCCTGCAGGGTATCTGTGGGGAAGCTCACACTCTGAGCCATCTGCTCACGGAAGTGTTCGGCTGCCATCTGCATGTCCACTGAGTTCTCATGCTCAGCAAGACTGATGACTGCATTTTCCAAATAAGGCACTGCTCCACTGTTGATGGCATCCACATAGGCCTTTGCCAAATTCTCAGCCCAAAATGACATAAAATATTCAGAAAATGTACAGGAAGTTCTTATTTACTGTATCAGAAGCTTTAGAGATCAGCATTCTAAAAATAAATAAATAAATACACAAAAATTTTATTAAAATGAAGATTTCTGTTTCCTTTCTTCCTTACTCCTCACCATCTTCCTTGTCCTCATTCTTGTCTCCTCCTCCTTTACATACTGTAAACCCATTTCCTTGTAATAACATCATTTTATCTCCTATATACCCTCTCTTTTATGTGTTCTCAAATTCATCTCATAATAAGGTAAACATAATGATTTCAACCAATGTATCCAAAGGATTTCTGGAAGCTTTTACCAAGTGAAATAAAGTTTAAGAGTTTAATTTACTGGTAGGTAAAGAAGATATTTTGTGGTCAAAATTTTCCAAAGAAAATTTGGACCCATATAAAAAATCATTAAAGATTTCAGGTTGGTGACTCAAATATTAGATCAAGCATGGCCTCATCTTAGCCCAAGGCACAGTATGTCTGCTGAAGTGGCATGGATCCATGAATCTAACTATGTACATAAGACTACATGTTAATTTTTCTTCTCAAGCTTTAATGAACTTTCAGTGGCTCATGTTCTGCTATATATTTTTTCTAATTGGTCTTATCAACATCATGATTCTTATTCTTAACAGCAGCTTGTGCTTATGTCATCAGTGTATTAGTTTCATGAGACACAGTGGGCTTCAACAATCCCTCATATTTGGAAATTTTAATGAAAAAACATGCATGTCTATGTGTGGCATGAATCTCTGCTTTCCATATCACTTAGAGCAGGAAACAGAACTACTGACAAACCCTGAGTACAATCACACACAATGAACTGCAGAGAAACATGCTGTAACAAAGGAGACTCACGATTTCCAGTGACAATGATTCCCTCTCTGATAGTCTTGGGTTTTGTACCTGTGAAGATATAGTTACAGAAATGTTTTGATTGCTCCTGGAAATTATAATTTAGTTGGTTTTCTGACATGCACTCCATATGTTGTAACAAGCTTCTTTTCATTTGTAGGCCAGTAAAAAAATAAATAATAATGATAATAAAAAACTCTTCCGCATGGAAAAGAACTTCCTGATATAGTTTTTAGGGATGTTTAGTTGCTGTATTTTAGGATCCTTGCTTGTAGGGAAAAATAATAAATAATAAATAAATAAATAAATAAATAAATAAATAAATAAAAGAGCAGTGATTGCTGATACAGTCTTCAGAAAAAAAAAATATTCATTTCCAAAGGTCTTTTACATCATTGTAATGTGGCGCTTGCATATCTCGTTCTGTTTAGTCATGGATATCAATGTAATGCTCATCTTCACAAAACCACTTTTTTTTTTTTGTGTGTGCAAAGCCTGGAATAAAGAAATACTTCAGAGGAAGAAGAGGAGGCATGGAGACATTCATCCCATCTGAAGAAACTTAAGTTTATTTTCATTAGCCCTTCCATGGTGTTCAATTGTTTCACTGTTAATTAGATATTTGTGAATGATAGATTAATGATAGATTAATGATAGATTAATCCCAAAAGTTGACAGAAATACTTTGGGTATTATAGTCCTCATGTCAGAAATATAATATATGTTCTAAAGTAGGTGACAAATATTTCCTGGTATATATTTGGCAATTTATGACATTGCTAGAACAGACAATATTCAGAATAGTAGAAAACAACTTCTAAAAATCAGAGTAACAAATGCACACCATATAAATATGCAAGATTAACCTAATGTTACTTAAAGACCTCATCTGTTCTGTATATCAGATTATATTGGAGGTGACAATGTCACACTGAGTAATTCTGGGCCTATATCAGCTATTCCATAAATGATTCTTGAATAAGTAAATAAAATATTAAGTAAGCAAAAATGGACATGCTTCCAGGTACCACTCATTTTTCTCCCTGGTAAATCTATTCTGTGTAATTAATTTATTCTAGTAACATCATAACAGATGGTAAAATTATAAGAGTGATGTCATAAGAGAGTGATAACGAATGGTTTGCCAGTCTTACTTTAAGAATATGTTCATTTTGGGGGCTATTAAGATAGACAACATGAAATCTATTTAAAAATTAGTCATTTTATATCTTTATGATCCTATGCTAATCTCCCATAGAGTTGGGCATTTTTCTTCAAAAGAAGAAGAGATCTAAACTTATTCTGAACACAAATATTTGAGCATCTTAGCACTTTAAGATATCTTAACACCAGTTGTTACCCTCAAATTTTTTTCATTGTATCTATTTTGTTAAAATATACTTTGATAAAATGTTGGATATTTCATTTCCTCAGCCAGATTAAATTCTGGTCCCTTGAATTTATTCATTATTAATAATAATTGAAAACATACCCATATCATACTCATATCACCATTGGAATGTGTTTCAATACAATAAAAAATAAAAATTGACCTTAGTGCTAAATGACAGGCTTCAGTTGATTACATAATACATTGGGTTTCATTCCTGCCAGAGTTGATCACCTTAGATGCATTTACTTTGTGATACTTCAACATGTTTCCATGTATATTTACATCCCAACAAATCATCTCTGGAGGTCAGAAATTGCCATATAGAACTTTATATTATAACTAGAGGACTGTTGCATGAAGATTTGTGCAAGAATAGGCCTTCCTTCCCTTGGCTGCTGGCACAGGTTTTCCTTTGGCACACGAGACCCAGGCTTTCACTCTGATTGCCACCTTCTGTCTTTGCTCCAACTGGAGTCTTCACTCTTGCCAGGAGCCATCAGTCTTAGCTCCCAATTGGAGTGCTGCTCCTATAGCTCCCTCTGCTCCTGCCCTCCCCCTCATAGCAGGCGTCTCACCCTGCCTGGCCATTCAGAACCTGCATATGCAAATTAACCTGCCATCTTTGGTGTCTTAATTTGCATACTCACTCCTGATTGGCTGGTGTTCATTGCAAAATTACAGTCAATTTGCATATTTCTCTTTTATTAATGTAGATCCTCTGGTCAAAAATATAATGTGGGAATGACATCAGAGGAATAGTGGCTTAAGGACACGTCTATCTTCTCCCCCTAACATTTCACCAAAATAAACACCTATAATTCAACAACGAAGTTCTTGCTCAACATGGATACATGCCCAAGAGGCCTGCACACTGGAATAACAAAGGTGGGCTCCTTGGAATAGTGGGGAGAAGATATGGGAGAAGAGCAGAAGAGGACTACAGACTGTAGCATGTCTGTGGCACAACTGGGACCGGGAAGAGCAGTTAGGGGTATTTCCCTTAGCTGGTCAGTCTAACGGAGAGCTAACCAGGCAAGTGGCTGGCTGTTGGAGTGGCCACAGGAGTGGCAGCACTGTGTAGTGGTAATGCACACAAACAGTGAGAGTGTGTCTGAACCTTGGGGGAACTTGTGAATGGGATCTGAATTGTATGCATAAGCTGCAAGTCAGCAGATACCTTCCTTAGAGAGTTACTCCCCAGGACTGGGCCTGGTGTTGGAAACCAAACATTGTTCTCACTAAATGGATGTAAACAGGAGACCAGAAGGCTGGTCAACCTTAATTGCTCTGAAATTGCACTGTTTAGTTTAAAACATTGTTAGCTGAAGCATCCTCTACCTGTTTGTTTCATGTTAATTTCTGTTTTTGTTATTTCCTGCCTAAAGGCTAGGGGGGTGTCCAAAAGCCTTAATAAAAGGGAGAAAAAGACCAGAGCAAGTAGTAGTCCTTTCCACTAGAGGAAGGCTCCCACCTGGCCCCAATATCGCCAAATTAATGTTTTCTAGTCTCTCATTTCATTTGCATGCAGCCTCCTCCAGAACCTGAACCCTGAACTGGGAACCCTGAACAGCATGGGATGTAGAAAGGGATTCTCACATCTGGCGCCCAACGTGGGGAGCGGAAAAAGGTGCCCACATCTGGTGCCTGACCGCGGGATGTCTGGAGGAGAAGGTATTATTCACCTAAGAGCACAGGAAGGAAAATTCACCAAGGAAAATGATGAGGGAAGATTCACCTAGGAAAAGGTGAGGGGAATTCAACGTACGCAAAGCCCACGGATTAACTACAGAGTCACGATCTGAAAGTAGGGTGGGAACGTCTTTTGCAGCCAGGCTAATGGGGAAGAATTAGGTTATAAATATACAAGTAAACTTTATTATAGACTTTCAGTTTGTATGCTTAAATAATGTGGTTTCTTGTTCAAATTAAAATCTTAGTTTGCATTTGGAATCTGAAATCTGTAATAAGTGAAACTCCACTGCTGAAACCACCTCTGGTGTGGAGAAATTCAAAGGTGGCAGGAGAGGGCAAAGCTATCTGCTCTCCTGCAACGAGATTAGTTAAGTTTTCATTTAAAAATTATAGAAGAACTTGCAGGGAAATGCAAATCTTGGCCAAATTAGGTGCTAGTTATTACTTTGGAAAGTGAAAAAGAAAGAAAAAATTTAAGATCTATCCTTTAAGCATGAAAAGAAATTCAGCCAGATCTGTTACTGATGCTTTCCCCTGAAGTAAGCAGGATGTGGAGGAAGAGAGACACATGGCAATCCAGTATGAAAGTCCACTCTCCCAGTATACTAATCTAAAGTCTCCTTTCTCACCATGAAAATATTTTAAAAATTTAGAGATGTGTCTGGAATTTCTGTACTCATGAGGAGAGAAGCACAGCTTAAAAAGAAATGCAAGCAGTTGTCCACCTTTTGGACAGGGTTTTAAGCCAGAATCTCTCCACAAAAGCTGCAGAAAAAGAAAAACCCAGAACTGGTCTTTATTTTTTAAGAAAAATGACATAAAGGAACCAAAAGAAGAAGATTTTGTATTATTAATCAATGTTTTCAGCTAAATGCAAATTAAATTGGGAGAAAATAAAATAAAATTTCTCTAATTAGGAATTCAAAATATGTTGTTTATTGGTCTTATTAAAAAAATTTTATGATTTCCAACTAAAAAACTTTAATATAAAAAAACAGTTTAAAGATATAATTGATATATTAAGATAATTATAAAAAGTATTGTAATCTTTAAATCATATATGAATATATATATTTGATGGTTTTTTCCATGTTAAAATTTCAAGGCTTTTACAGAGATGATTCTTAGAAAGCTCCATGGGACCAGAGTAACATAAGAAATTTGTTCTCCATTCTTAAAGGAAATCTTTTTTAAATTTAACCAATCTAATATACTTGAAATTGCATGGAAAACTTTATCAAATAAGAATTAATAACTATATTTTAAATGTTGTAAAGGTTTTGGCCTCTAAGAAGGATATAAGGTAGCACTCTAGGGAGAGGCGTAAACACTCAGCCTCTGAGAGATCCTATTTTCGGTGTCCTAGATGTCAGAGAGGTACCCATTGGACTAGACAGTGTAAATCAAAATTTCATAGAAATGGGCAGCCTATAGATCAACCGCTGGGAAATGGCCAGAGGGGTGCCCCCCCAGCCTCATTATTCAGGATAAAAGTTAAATGGAAAGATCCCGAATCTGGTTTATGGAAGGAACCCGATCCATTACTAACCTTTGAGAGAGGGTATGCTTGTATATTTCCAGAAAATTTTTCCAAACCCGTGTGGATTCCTGCTAGAAATATTAAACTGCCACAGGGATCCAAGAGAGAAAGTAGGCAGACTAATAAGGACCTTGTGCCTGGAGCCACACTATGCAGCTGCAGACAATCAACTACTTCAGTCACAGAGAGCAGTGACTCCAAGCAATCCATTGAAGATGAGGAGCAGGAGGATAAACAGAACAACAAACAGCCTGAAGGCCACTGGGAGCATGGTAAAGAGGATGGTACAGATGTCTAAGAATGTCTTTCTCGCAATGCCAACAGTTACCAGCTATACGGTAATATTACCTGGGGCACATGGGGAAGTATTTTTGACTTATGTTCCTGACCCTTCATGGGTAAGAACCCTTAGGTGTGCTGATTCACCTATGTAGGGTCTAACAGAAAGAAGAAAAACTTAATTTTTTCTCTGAAGATATAATAAAAATATTGAGCTAGAAATCAGATGATATGTAATATGGTCTAAGTGAATAGTACCAAGCTTGGAACCTTAGATAGCTGATGATTTTGCTTAGTCTTAAACTGTGTGTGTGTTTTAAATCTCTATAACAGAGGTAGTAATGAATTTTTTATATATTTTGAAGATAGTGCTGTTCTTTTCAACCAGACATTTCTTTGAATATTAAGATGTACTTTATTGCATCTTTTATGAGTTATACAGATTGCAAAGGCAATTATAGGATGTGGAAAACCCTTCTCACGCCCTGTGTAGTTTAGGGTTCAGGTTCGAGGTTCAGGTTCTGGAGGAGGCTGCACACAAATGAGAGACTAGAAAAATATTAACTTGGGAAATGGGATCAGGCAGAAGCCCAAGAGAGGACTATACCCTGCTCTGGCCTAGCTATCCCTTTTATTAAGGTTTGGGATCCACCCATAGCCAGTAATAGCCAATCAGCAAGGAGTTACATAAGATTGACAGGTGGTAGTTGCTTTAGCTATCATTGTTTCAACCGAACAGTGAGTGTTTACAGAGCTTCCAAGGTTAACCAGCCTTCTAGGTTCCTTGTCCACATATCTATCTCTATTAGTGAGGACAATGGATGGTTTCCAACATCTCCCCCTTTTCTTTTCTTTTTTTTTTTTAAATAATCTTGCATCTGCAGACCAGAAATAAACATATAAGAACAAAAAATGAGACAAGCAATAATAGCCATGATGGGAGGCAAGTGAATATTTTAAGTTCTGTAGTAAGAATTTTTAAGTCTGTAGTAAGTTTCTTTCTGGGCCAACAGTTTTTTGAGTCCCAATTTCAATGTCCAATGGTTCCTTAGGTGTACATGTGAACAATGATATTTCAGTTCTGGATGGTGGACAAATGGTGGTAATGCAGGTCCGACCCTCTCTGGTTTGGTCCTGGGCAACCTGCAGCAACACACAGCTGCTGACTGCTGGTATGGCAAGGCATCATCAGCTTCTTCCATCTCTAAACTGTTTCTCCTCTTGTCTTCATGGCTAGAGCAGTCCTGTCAATTCCTCTGTTTCAGGAATCCACATGACCTTGGAGTTGTTTTCTGAAAATATACAAACATATTCTTGACCAAAAACTAATAAAGAAATATTTTCTATAAATTTGACTTGGGATCCTTTTTATTTTTGCCCAAACAATTTTCCTTTGGCTTATTTTGAGACCATGTGTGTTTTTCATGTGTGTCTTGCTGTTATTACAAATGAAAATTAATTTTCTAAAGTAAAAGTTTTCTAGATGTAATTTACTTACAGTATATTTTTTACTCTAGGCCAATTCAATTTCAAACTGGTTGTCAATTTCTTTTTGTATAGACAAGGTTTTAGTAACTTTCTTAGGATACTTAATCAAATTGCTTACAAAGACATTGGCTTATTCAAAGGGAGGGGTTGGCTTTTATGGTTTCAAGATGGTGGCTCCTAGGTGACCAGCAAGACATGTGGCCATCATGGCAGCTGCCAAAAGCTGGCAGTCCTTTAGAAGTCATGGTGACTTCTAAACTGTTAATCCCTAAAAAAAAAGTCAAAATTATATTGCAGACAAACAGAAATTTTACTAGCGGTTTCTGGTCTTTTGATATGATTTAATTTAATGGCCTTGATTTTATTTTTTAAAAAGCTAATTTATTACGTATAAAATAGGTATCTTCATTTAAGAAACAAAGCAAATTTAGTAAATGTTTATGTCTGATTCACAAGCCACAAGTATTACCCCACCTCTAGCTTAATTAAGAATGCAGGTAGCTATGGGATTTTTGTCACTTTAAATTCTGCTGAAATATTTTGCTACTTATTTTACCCTGTTTACAAGCTAAAACTTTTATAACATTTATAACAAAAATATAGTTATTAATTTTTATTTGATAAAACTTCCCATGCAGCTTCAACTATATTAAATCAATTAAATTCAAAATATTTCCTTTCAGAAGAGAGAACAAATTCTTTGAACCACTTTGGGCTCTTGGAGCTTTCTAAGAATCATCTCTTGGTTAGAATCATCTCTTGGTTACAGTCTTGAAATTTTAACATGGAATACATCAAATATATATATATATATATATATATACATATATATACATATATGTGTGTATATATATTTATATATACATATATATGTAATTTAAAGATTATAATACTTTTTATAATTATCTTAAGATATCAAATTTAAACTTGTCTTTATATTAAAAATTTTCAGTTGGGAATCACAGAATTAATCCTCTTATTTAACTAGACCAATAAGCAACATATTTTGAATTCCTAATTATCAAAGAAAACACATTTTATTTTTTCAAAAATAAATTTTTATACCTTAGGCATTTAATTACCATGTTATGCCCAGAGTTCGGGGTCCCCAGTAATCCACCACTAAGGAGCCTTTTCCTATGCAAAAGCAAAGAGTCTTTATTCAAACCCGGGTTTGGCTCTCAAACTCTTTCTGGCGCAGCATGAGGTGAGAGAGCGAGCCACGAGGGAACAATGAGTTTTATGGGGTAGGATAATTGGGAGGGTTTAGGAAAGTGACAAGGGTTACAGAGATTGGTCACTTGAATTAGGGTCTTTCTGTCGTTTAGCCTTATTAGGACCCTCACTGTGTTCCTGGAACTTCATTGGTCCATTTGGGTGGGGGTCGGGGAAGTTAAGACATTGCTGGCACACCTGTGGCCACTCCCAGAAAAGGGAGGGGGTGTAGGCAGGGGTCCCAGCCCTATAGGACAAGATGGAAGGGAGTTCATTTCCTTTCAACCACACCACATTTTCTCCCAATTTAATTTGCACTTTGAACTTTTAAAGCTGGCAAGTCAAATATTTAGCAGTTCCTAGATTAATAACACAAAATACAAGACATAACCAATTAATAGATTCAGTTTTGTCCTTTAGGTTTTTTATGAGGCAAATTTTAACTTTACTTTTTATTTGCCAGTAGCTCTGGAAAACCCAGTCTATTCAAATGTAAATTACCACATTTTTCAAAGATGACTCCTGGCAGGAAACTGATTTCAAAGATTCTTTAAGAGTTTGCTAAAGCAGGAAAAACTTTTTAGGCTAGCAAAACAGTTATTTTTGGTCTAGCTTGACCTTGACTTTTTCAGGGAAGGGCAACCAGCCTTTTTCCTGCATTTACAAAGGGTGTGGCCAGTCTTTACCTGGGTTATTCAGATTTTGTAATTAATACATTATTTCAACAAATTTTTTGAGATTCTAGAGTCAATTATAATTATTTTAAGCATTTCATTGGCAATTTTTCTTGTAACATAATTTCTTGAAGGCCTTAAAGTAAACTTTGACCAAGGTTCATTAGCATTTTAAAAATGATTCTTTATTATGGAAATGAGAATCATGTTGTTAAACTAACCTGGATTTCTTTTTCTGAGTCAACTTTGCCGTTTTTCTTAGGGAAAACAAAACAAAACAATGTTGGGTTTTTCATTTTCTGTAGCCCTTGTAGGAAGATTCCAGCTTAAAACCCTATCTAATATGTCCAAAAATTTGACTGTGTATGCATTTATTTTTCAGCTGGGCTTTTCTCCCCATAAGTACAGAAATTATGACACATTTCTTAATTTTTAAGACTTTTTCATGGCTATAAAGGAGACTTAAAATTAGCATACTGAGAGAGTGGGCTTCCATATTGGATCACCCTTGTGTCTTTCCCTGCCCCCACATCCTGCTTGCTCTAGGAGAAGTATCAGCAACAGATCTAGCTGAATTTCTTTTCATGCTCACTAGATAAAGACAGATCTTAAATTTTTTCTTTCTTTTTTGCTTTCTGAAGTAATATCTAACACCCAACTTAGCCAAGATTTTCATTTCCCTCTAAATTCTTCTATAATTTTTAAGCAAAAAAATAAGTAATCTCATTGCAGGAGAGCAGATGGCCTTGCCCTCTCCTGCCACCTTTGAATTTCTCCACACCAGAGGCGACTTCAGCAGTGGAGTTTCATTTCTTATTACAGATTTTAAATTCCAACCGCCAATAAAATTTTAAATTTGAACAAGAAACCACATTATTTTATAACCTAATTCTTCCTCATTAGCCTGGCTGAAAAAGACGTTCCAACCTGCTTGTGACTCTGCAGCTGGTCCTGGGCTTTGTGTGCAGTGAATTTCCCTCACTTTTTTTCTGTGATCTTTTCCACACTTTTTCTCAGTGTATTTTTTTCTTCCTTCACTCTAGGTAAAAATATCATCCCCTCCAGAAGCTTGCCATTGATGTTGGTACTTCCAGGGTTCAAGTAGCCCCAGGTTGGGTTGCAAATTGTGGAAAACCCTTTTCATGTCCCGCATGGTTCAGGGTTCAGGTTTGGGATTCTGGTTCTGGAGGAGGCCGCACACAAATGAAAGAGACTAGAAAAATACCAATTTGGCGATATTGGGGGCTAGGAGGGAGCCCAGCTCTAGTGGGAGGACTACACCCCACTCTGGCCTTGCTATCCCTTTTATTAAGATTTTGGTGTTTCTAGCTCTCTATCCCTCTCTCTTCCTCTCTGTGGAAAATCAATAAAATATTTTTTAAAAGAAGATTTTGGGATCTACCCATAGAGGCGGCAATTTCAATAATAGTCAATCAGAAAGGATTTACATAAGATTGATAGGTGGAAGTTGCTTCAGCTACCACTGTCTCAATTAGACAGTGAGTGTTTGGCTCTGACTTTTCAGAGCTTCCAAGTTTAACCAGCCTTCTGTGTTCCCTATTTACATCTTTCTGCTAGTAGGGGCAATGGTCGGTTTCCAAAAATAGAGTATTGTTAAGCAAATGCTCAAGGGAGCATGCTGTGTTCTTTGGTACTTTCTGAAATTCAGTTTAAATCTAGACATACAGTTAAGCACCACTGAGCTCTATTGATATGAGAAGTCAGCATAATAAACCTCTGAGAACAGAAAAAAAGACAGATTAAAATTTACCATTTTCTTTTGTAAATAAGTAAACTATATTTTGAGCAACTAAAAAAGCTTAAGTTTCTATTATATAACTCAATTGGGAAATCCCTTATATAAATAAGAAAGCAATTTAAGGAAAATAAAAATAGAGATTTATGTAATGATTCTATAACTCTTGAAGCCTATTTTACTGGAAATAAAACAAAGAAACAGAAAACAAATAAAAAATGTAATAAAATGTGTTTTATTTCCAGTCTTTAAAGTAATTCTTAATTTCTTTAGGGAAATTCAGGAGGCCTTCCCATAGACTTTTCACAATTGAGGAAACTAAGTTGTATTTAATACTTTTTATGGATGGTTATGTTTAAAAATATGTACAAATATATATGTACTAGATGCCAGATGCACAAAGATTCATGCAGAATGGGCCTTCCTTACACTGGCTGTTGGCATAGCCTTTGTTCTGGCCTGGAGCCACCTTTCCACCTTCCCACACTGCCCAGAGCCTAGAGCAGCTGGGGTGGTACAAAATGCCTTCCTTGTCACCATGGTGATGATCCAATCTCCTGTGCCCAGCCACTGGGTGCCTGTGTATACAAATTAACCGTCATTTTAGTGAGGTTAATTTGCATACTCACTCCTAATTGGCTGTGGGCCTCGAAAAGTTACAGTCATTTGCATCTTTCTCTTTTATTAATGTAGATACAAGTCACAAATATTAAGAAAAATCAGTAGGTTTTCATACATGATTGAATTAAGATTGTTTAACTTTAGCATTATAAGCAAGCATAAAATAAGATATTTTGACACATTATTTAGCATTCCTTAGACCATTTATTTATAGGCTCTAAAGCAGTGGTTCTCAATCTTCCTAATGCGACCCTTTTAATACAGTTCCTCATGTTGTGGTGACACCAACCATAACATTATTTTCGTTGCTACTTCATAACAACTAGTAGTAATTTTGCTACTGTTATGAATTGTAATGTAAATATCTGTTTTCCAATGGTCTTAGGCAACCCCTGTGAAAAGTCGCTCCACCCCCAAAGGAGTCACAACCCACAGGTTAAGAATCGCTGCTCTAAAGGATTATAAAGACATAGCACAAAATCATTTAATTCAGTATAAACTACTTTTTGACATAAAAAGTCCTCTTTAAGTTATGCCCTTGATGAGGATAACATAAAGGAAAGGCTTCTTTAGCTCTTTGGCCTATGACACAATTTCCATACCGGGAGTTCTTTCTAACTTCTAGAGCACCTCTACTCCTTACAGTGCTATTTGCTTACAGTTTGGAATCTCTCTAAGTAAACTCTACTGAGCATGACTAGTAGTCACATCACTTCCCCTAGATTGTCTTCCACACAGTTGAGAACCAAACATTGTCACAGCTAAGAAGCTAGGTAAGTGATGACTTCTTGCAATGGCATACAGCATGTGACCACTTGACAGGAGTGCTGCCCACATGAGGTCAAGATGTTGATCAAGTCCCATTTGACTGAGCCTATTGTGAATCACACACCCCATCAGTCACTTTCAATTCCCTTGAGAAAATTAGAGAGATGGCACTAAGGTAGAAGAGGAAGTTTCCTCTGGGAGAACCAGCCCAATAACTCTACCAAATAAATTCAGTGATCAAATGCCCTCTGTTATACAATTATAATCTTTTCAAGGAAGTAATCATCATTGAAACTACTGAAATGCACATTTTACCAATTATGAGCATCATAACTTCATAACAATACAAAAATTGATATAATTATTATAACTTTTATTTAAATGGTAATTGTCCCACATTTTATACTTTCTTATTTCTTTCTATCTTCAGTGGAAAGTGAACATGAAAAGTTCAGATGTTTAACTTTAGAGTAAGATACAGTCATCATTTCGTGATTTTGCTTGCAGTAGTTGCTGAAACTCATTCTGAAGTCTCCTTCTTTCAGCCTCTTCTCTCTCCCTCTGCTTTGCCACTTCTTCCTGAAGAGTGACACATAAAATGAAAGAACTTAACAAAAAGTAACACACACATCACTGGGAGTGTGGGGTGGGGAGGATAAGTCAAAATCATTGACTATCCTCACTTATTTTTTGAAAACATATTTTTTACTGATTTCAGATAGGGAGGGAAAAGGAGAGAGATATAGAAACATCAATGATGAGAAGCATTGATTGGCTATCTCCTGCATGGCCCTTACTAGGAATCTAGCCACAACCTGGCATGTATCCTTGACCAGAATTGAAACTAGGACCATTCAGTCTGTAGGACAATGCTCTATCCACTGAGCAAAACCGGCTAGGACATATCCTCATTTATTTTAAGCCATCGGTAACACAGGACAGTCCCTAAATTCTCCTTTTTATTCATGCCCATTTTACCTCTCATGTTTGGTTTTCTACCTGAATAATTCTCCCATATCTCTTTTTCTAGCTGCAGAAACGTTACTATCTCTCAATTACTGAATGATTGGTCTTTCAAGAATTACATCCTGAGGTCCCTTCCCCCTTCTTCCTTGACCAATCTGAGTCACATCTTTACTTGAGTTTTCATTTCTACACAGAGGAATTTCAGATCTAATTCTTTGAGGAAAGGCTAATACAACAACTGGATGTCTAAGTGACAACCACAATCAGGTGAGGCGTCTGAGCCTTACATCAGGGAATTCGTTTCCCATCTCCACAATTATAGGGCAGAGTGTATGAAAGACTGAGGAGAGCAAGACCTCTAGGTTGTCCACCATGCCCTTCAGTGTAGATCTATATTCACAAAAATGTCTTGCAGCTTCCAGAAAACTAGGACCTACAGGTAGACTGGTAACCCTGGGGGAAGTGTTCACATAAGAATTCATACTAGGTTTGCAGAAATAAGAATACTGCATTTCTCATTCTTTGGGAAGGCAGTTTGGATAGCTTTCTAGGCTGTGTGATAACAACATTTATCTTTTTGGAACCTAATGTTTTTAAGGAGAAAAATGGAGACATAATGGTTCTGCTTCACAATGAACAGATAGGAGAATGCACATAAAGTACTTTGAATAGTACTTGCTACATAGGAATTACTGCTTATTGAGTGGCGATGATAATAAGGGCATGGATGAAACAAATTCTGCAAATTAAAAGCCTCAGAACCAATGACAATTGAGGCAAAGACAGGGACATAATATGAAATCAAGTTAACAAAATAATCTACAACCAAAGGAAAAAATTGTCTATAGCAATTAACCACTTAACAAAAAAAGACTACTGTGAGTTAGAAATATCCTTATTTAACAAGTACAGTGCTTATTCTGTGCTCGGCACTAATCTAAACACAAATATTTACTCAATTAATTATTAAATTACCCTATAAAAGAAGTGTTAATACTGTCTCCATTTTCAACAAGTAGAAATTAAGGCACAGAAGGAACAGATAACTTGCCTACACCATATATTTAGTAAGATGTGGAGCTGGGATTCTTACCAGGCTGTCTGACTCCAGAGTCCTTGCACTGAGCTATAAAGTTATGCTGTCTCTCACTCTTTGTCACTGTTTCATGCTCTTATCAATACACAGAGAGAGGTATGATTAAAATAATGAGATGAAATAACGGGTAAATACCTGGAGCTGACGTTCCAGAGCCATCTGTTGCTGTGCCAGCTGTTGGGCTCTGTTTATCTCCATTTGTCTCAGTTGTTCCTGATGCTGTCTCTCCCTCTCCTCCATCATTTGCTGGTTCTGCCTTTTAATTTCTTCCAACCTTCGTGCTTCAGCCTTTGCAGCCTCTGCTTTCAAATATGCTTCTGAGAAAGAAGAAAATGTCAAACTCCTCTAGGATTAAAGTGGCCCTTCCTCTGTCTCCTGCTTATTGCTTATCACTGCTTCATAGAGAAAATTCCCTGGGGCCATTTTGCCTTTTCTGATTGACAGTGTGCGCCCTACTCAGATAAAGCTTGAAGAGCTAAAAGTCATCTTTGCCATTCTTGCTCTAGTTTAAAGATCCCAGGTAAACCAGGCCAAATTAATTGAAAATGTACAGAAAGTTCTATCTTGCATTTCTTCCATTTTCTTCTCACCTTTCCTCTCCTTTTCCTTCGCGGTGAGAGCCAGGTCTGTCTGTAGAATAGCATCACTCATAGACTCCTTGGACTGTAAGTAGTTTTGCAGAGCTTCTTTTGCCTAGGAACCCCAAAACCATGCAGTTAAAAGTAGGAAATGGTGACTGGGCATGATGTAAACCTTTTTATTTATTTTTCTTCCCAGCATCTTTTCCTCTCCAGACTGCTCAGCCTGCACTCAGTGGAACTGTCAATCAAACCTCTTCTATCACAGGAGTGGGCACAAACTCTGGGCTGGTTAATCAGAGCACCCCCCAAGTTTACTTGGTACAAAAGGATTTGGTACAGATGAAAAAATGCTCAATATGGATGTTTTAAAGACTGATACGGATGCTGGGGACAATGCTATCTCTCTTCTGAGACTGAGGGCAAAAGATCTAAGTAAGCTTGGAGATGTTGGTGTCCTCTTTGCTGCCATGCCTGAGAATGAAGCCAGTAGAAAAACAGAACAGAAAACTAAATGGGAGTTGGAGAGAAAAAAAGGAAGGGGAAAATTGATGCCATTGTTTAAATTCCTGAATGTAACTGTAGTGGCAACTAAATTTAAATATATATGTATATATATATATTTTTTTAAATATATTTTATTGATTTTTCACAGAGAGGAAGGGAGAGAGATAGAGTTAGAAACATCGATGAGAGAGAGAGACATCATGAGAGAGAGACATCAATCAGCCACGCCCTGCACGCCCCACTGTGGAGATGTGCCCGCAAGCAAGGTACATGCCCCCAACCGGAATCGAACATGGGACCTTTCAGTCCGCAAGCTGACGCTCTGTCCACTAAGCCAAACCGGTCTCGGCTAAATTTAAATACTTTATGTAAGCCAATGAATTACTGTTTTTTCTGGTTCGTTTCAATTACTGCAATTCTGTCGTTTGTTGCAATGAATGTTGATGGTTGTAGTAAAAATCTGGTGATTATGGTGGTAGTTCAGTTTAATTCCACAGCTATCATTAGAGTATAAATACTTTCTTCATGTCTTCACTGGATTTTGAAAGAAGCCCTTCCTCACTCCAAACCCCCAACAATTTCCCACAATTAATACATGAGACAAGGAATACCTGTAATCCTTTCCTGGGCTCCTGATAGTACTTTGCCTTCAGCTCTTCTCTTTTCTGTATGAAGAGGCTGTGCCCTCCAGGCTTTGAATAAACACCCTGTTTCACATATTCTTCCAGAGGACCAAAAATATCTTGAAGTAATGCTGAGCAACGATCTGATGATGCCTCCAAGTTCTGCTTATGAAAGTCATCTTGTTTTGCTTCCAGCAGAGTCTTCAAAGGGGCAAAGGCCCATGGAAAAGAAGGTAGCAATACTTCAATATGTCTACAAGTGATTCTCAGAAAAAATCTCTATTGATTTTCTAGAAACTAGAGAACAACAGCAAGACTATATCCTTCCTACCAAGCCTAGGAAAGGTCCAAGGATGTTATGGTATAGAAAAAATGACTTTAGTTTTGTGTTCCAAATCTCCTGAAACCCATTTTTCTTGATATTTCTGCTGCAGATGTGATCTTCAGACTACAGATACCTAGCCTCAGGCCCTAATTTTGTATAGAACCTACTCATTTACAACCATTCCTTGTTTTTGTATTTTCCTGGGCTTGGATTCCCAACAAGGAGGCGCAGTGGAATAACTGGCTAGAATGATATGAGTAGATGCTATTAAACCTGGAGACATGACATTTTAGTAGAACCATTTAGCAATTCTGTATACTTGATTAATATAAAAAGAAAGTTAATTAATACTTTATGAATGCAATTTTTAAAGAATAAGATTAATTTTAAAAAATTAGTTTATGGGTGTAACATGGTGAGTTGTGTGTGTGTGTGAAAGTATTAAAATCCATATGACCCAGAGTAGTTAAATGTTGTTTGTTTGTTTTCAGAATAAAAATGATACCTTGATCATATAAGTGTCATTATTTTCCAGTCTAGTAAAAATTGCTTTTCTTAAGTCCCATTTTGCATTTCAAAGCAATACTTGTATTGCATGTAAGCCCCAGGAGCTAGAGCAAAGAATATTAATTACCTCCAATTCCTTCTGGAAAGTTTGGTCCACATCCTTGAAGGAATTCTTGATGAAGACTTCGATGGCTTCCTTCTTACTGGTCCTGTGCAGATCCAGCAGCTCTTGGAGGTTTTCCGTGGGCAGTTGCACCTTCTGGCTCATCTGCTTGTCATAGTGGGCAATGGCCTTTTGTACTGCAGTGGAGTTCTTGATTTGGGCCAAGGCCAAGACTGCATTTTCCATGCCGGGCAGGTTCCCACTACTTATGGCATTGACAAAGGACAGCACCAGGCTTTCTAGATCTTCACAGAGGAAAGAGATACTTGCATTATTTGCAGAAAAATTGGGCATCTCTAAAATTGGATAGTTTTGAGAATGTTAATTTAACAATGCATTCCCTGAGCTTTTTCTATATTCTACATAGTGTTCAAGTGGCTCAAATATGTGGTTGTTTTTGTTTGTTTTTTGAAAGCCAGATATTTCTTTGGGAAAAGAAAGTGTTCAAAGGAGAAATATCAAGGTCTATGTAATCATCCTCATGCCACCCTTTTTCTATTGAGAAATGAGGAAATGGTTAAAGTTGTGCCTATTCATTTTGTTAGATTTGATATGGGCCCTTTTTTTGCCTCTTTATTCTTTCCCTCTTCCTCAGGTTTCATTTTCCTTCAGAATTCCCTTTTCTCTGCCACTTCAGTATGTAAAGCTGGTATGCGTATTAGCTGAAAAAACACAACATGAGCAAATTAGACTAGCTTGCTTTTACTCTTTGTTAAAACTTTCCTATTTGTCTTCCTTATCCCTTGCAAACTTTTATATGTATTCACCATCCTTCTAGAACAGTGGTTTTCAACCTTTTTCATCTCATGGCACACATTAACTATTAATAAAATTCTGCTGCACACGAAAATGTTTGTTTTTTATTGTTGATCTGACAAAAAAAATAGGTATAATTTAGAATCATTCATACTGGTTGGCTATTGTTGTGTTGACTATTGTCATATTTTTATTTGACATTCTGAGGGAAAAGAAGTCAGTGTCCCTGACTAAACAGTCAGGTATTGCATGTTTTAAGAATTATTGACCCATGACGGGTTTGGTTCAGTGTGTAGAGCGTCGGCCTGCAGACTGAAGGGCCCCAGGTTCAATTCCGGTCAAGGACATGTACCTTGGTTGAGGGCACATCTTCAGTAGGGGGTGTGCAAGAGACAGCTGATCAATGTTTCTCTCTCATCGATATTTCTATCTCTCTATCCCTCTCCCTTCATCTCTGTAAAAAATCAATAAAATATATTTTTTTAAAAAGAATTATTGAGGCACACCAGTTGAAAATCATTGTTCAAGAGTATATAGCAATAATTCATAGAGTTCTGAGGCATGGTGTCTTTAGAAAAAAATCTGGTCCAAGATCTTTGCTTAGATTTCCTGTAAAGTTCTAGAGTCTAGACAACTTGAACCTCTATTTATTTAATGTTTGTATCAAGTAAGTTTCATTTTTACCGAGAACCTATATGTTATCTTGTGATTATCTAAGGCTGTGACACGTAATAAGTATCCACTATATTCATGGAACAAATATTGCCAACTCATGTGGTTAGCCTCTTCCAACAATGGACCACTTATTAATAGAACTCTTTAACTTGATCTTTTCTTCAGATGATATTGCTATTTTATACTACGTTAGAGGCATTACTAAAAAAATCAGTAGGAATGTTTTAGGTACCCACTGGAACTTAATGTGATTCATATAATTTTATTGGTCTAACTGAAGAAGGATTTTCAACATTGACAGTGAAAAGAGAAACTTTTAACAGTGCCCCAGTCACTATGCTGAGTTGAAGGAAAATCCTAAGAAAGGTACTCACGAGGTCCATTAACCTTGATGCCTCCTGAAAGAGTTTTTGTCTTGGAATGATGAAGGATGTAGGAACAGAAATCTTCCACTTGTTTCAGGAAGTCAGGATCCAGTTCATCGTTATGCAGTGTTGCAAGATGGGCAAGCTTTTTCCGGTGAGTGGGCAAGTCAAAGACAAAGCATTTCTTTTTTGCAAAGAATGTCTGTATACAATGACGGGGCAAATTGAAATTTTGATGATTTTTACTAGTGTCTGGGGAAGAAAAAAATGGCTTTATTCAGTATAGAACTAACATTCATTGTAATGTATTTCCCATGAATAAATTTGCCTGATGTTATCTATTTCAATGTATCTCCACAGACTCTAAGCAAAAAGTTAAAAGGTAACCCATCATAGAAAGGGAGAAAGAAAATAATTTGCTCTAAGAACAGTGAGTAATATAATCTCATATTGAATCTAATAGTTCACTTTAAATTAGTAGTGTTCATTATTTACTTGACAGTTTAACCAAATGATTAATATAGGAAACTATAAATGTAACCACTTACACACAAAGATATTCTTATGTTGTTTTTCTCTCTCTTTCCAAAACTGAAGTCCCCATTACCTTCTTTCAGCTTCAGCGAGTTCTCTAGGTAGTCATCTGCTGTGATGTGCTTCCCATCTGCTTCCAGGGATAGGTAGAAATCTCTAACAATCCACACTAAGTCTGGACAGAAGCTCACAGCATCAGCTGCATCTTCAACCCCATTAAAATTAGATGGAGATACTGCCCTAAGATGAGTTGACAATTCTATTACATAACTGAGATAAAATTAAGGAAAACTGGTTGGAAATAGGACTGCATCTGAGCCCATATTGCATTCCTTACATCCCTATACCATTATGTTCTCATAACATCAGTTAAGTATAAGGACTGTTTTTCTCGTACTTTTAATGTTTATCACTTTTTTATTTTGGGGTTTGATTCAAAAGGTTCATAAACACATCTGGTGCATAGAAGAGTTTTCTCTGGCTTTGGTGCCATCCACTATCATAAAAGGATACTGCAATAGATCAAAAGCCCTCTGGTCAATTTTGTTCATGGTGTTGTAAACAAAGGTACTACTCAATAGTATTGCCAGTGCAAAGATCTGAGCATCATTGTTCTGGTCACCCTAGAAGTTAAAACAAATGTGAGTCATGTCTCATGGCATTCCCAGATGAGAAATCATTAAAAATAAGCCCCTGGGCATAACCAAGATGGTGGCATAAGGTATACACCAGTACATGCTGCCTCTCACAACCACACCAAAACTACAACTAAAAGACAAAATGACTATCCCCTAGAACCACAGGAAAGCTGGAGGAGTGGAAGTTCTACAACTAGAAGGAAAGAAAAAAGTGCATTGAGACCTGGTGGGATGTGCAGAGACTCAGTAAGGCAGAGGTATGGAGACATGTGTGAATAGAGCTGGCATGCACTGTTGTTGTTTTTTTTCAACTGGGAGAGAGTTGCAAGTTCCCGACTGCTCTGAACTCCAGTTTCTGGTGAGGTTCTGGGGAGCCAGACTCATATAGGGAGAAACTGGACTGTCTGCCATCAGGTCGGAAAGAGAGGGTGGTTTTCTTTCAGACGTGTGCACAGGAATCAGTCTTTACTGTGTTGGGGGGTGAGACGTGGAACATGAAACAGAACATGGAAACACGGAGATGCAGAGAGGGCTGACTGGCAGCCATCGCTGTTTGCCATGCCCTAGGGATCTCCTGAGACTCCACCCCTCCCAATTTACAAACCCACCCAAATTTTTGGGCTTTTGCATAGGAATGACCTGCCCTCTCACAGCTTAACCTAACAAATTGCAACTGGGTCAGACAACTCCAAAACTTCCAGACTCCAAGCAAAGAGGGTAAATCTGCAGATCTCTCTGTAGTTACTGCTGTACTCCTTGGAGATCCAGGAACCAGTGTAGCTAGAGGTCAGTGTGAGATGACACCAGATTTCAACTCCTCACATATATAGGTGACACATTCAAGAGGCAGACTCAGTGAGCACCAAAACCCCACTGAAGGGTGTCTCCAGCACAGCAGTTTTTACATTATAGATACAGCTAATCCTCACAGTCAATTGGCCTGAAGGTCAGTTCCCTCCCACTGTACCAATAGCAATCAAGGCTTAACTACAACAAGATTGTGTACCCAGCCCACAAAAAGGTTCACCAAGAGTGTCCACCTCAGGTAATTGAGGAGGAGGAGTTACTGGGCTATAAAGGACAACTAGCACACAAAGCCACTCCATCAACACAGGGAAGCAACCAAAATGCGGAGACAAAGAAACATGTCATGAATGAAAGAAATGCCAGAAAGAGTAATATACAGAAAGCCAACAGCAGACTAGAGGACTGCAAGAATCAAACCAAAGATTTGAAATATGAGGTAGCAAAAAACACCCAACCAGAAAAACAAAAAGAATAAAGAGTCTACAAATGTGAAGATAGTGTAAGGAGCCTTTGGGACAACTTCAAGTGTACCAACATCAGAATTATGGGGGTGCCAGAAGAAGAGAGAGAACAAGATACTGAAAACCTATATGAAGAAATAATGACTGAAAACTTTTCCTACCTGGTGAAAGAAATGGATTTACAAGTCCAGGAAGTACAGAGAACCCCAAACAAAAGGAATCCAAAGAGAACCACATCAAGACATATCATAATTAAATGCCAAGGGTAAAAGACAAAGAGAGAATTTTGAAATCAGAAAAGAAAAACAGTTAGTTACCTACAAGAGAGTACCTATATGACTGTCAGCTGATTTCTCAACTGAAATTATGCAGGCCAGAAGGGAATGGCAGAAAATATTCAAAGTGATGAATAGCAAGAACCTACAACCAAGGTTACTCTACCCACCAAAGCTATCATTCAGAATTGAAGGGCAGATAAAGTACTTCACAGATAAGAAAAAAACTAAAGGAGTTCATTAACACCAAACCAGTATTATATGAAATGCTGAAAGGTATTCTTTAAGAAAAGGAAAAAGAAAACGGTAAAGGTAAAAATTATGAACAACAAATACATATCTATCAACAAGTGAATCTAAAAATCAAGTGAATTAAAAATCTGAAGAATGAAATTACATCCCTGGTTCATGAACTGAAGGGAGAGAAATCCAAATGCTTCAGACAAGAGGAGGAGTTGGTGGGGATGCTAAAGACCCTCAGGTCCCTGGAAAAGGCTGTGAAAATCTTCACTTCACAAGCTGCTGCTCCAAACCCGCCTGGACACCAGGAGCCTAGTCCTAATGATCCCCTCCTCAGTGGTGGACCTGGGTCCTAAAGTAGCACTATTTCCTCCTCTCCACTCGGGCCTCTCCTGCTGCCAGCTGTGCCGCCTGCCTCTGCCTCCACCTGAGGATCCCTGAGACCAGTTGTGCATCCTTGGGCTGAACTCTTCCTCCTCCACATCCTATACACAGTGCTCAGCTCCTGCAGGATAATCCCTCCACATGTAAATAACATAAGACTTGCTGCAGTCACCAAGAAAGGTGGGCTTTGCTATAGTCATGGAATGTTCAATTCTCTCTTAGCAGCAGTGAAAGAAATGCTGTCCATAAGAGTTGTATCTTTGACTCAAATTGTCTTTATCAACCTACATTTCTCAGACTTTTGTCATCATTATATATGGTCATCTAAGTCAACATTAATATTTTATTATCTTCTTAAATGTTCTATTTTAATTTAAAAATACATGCAGCTTTGCAATAAAGATTGTAAAAAAAAGTCACTGAAATTTGGAAGTTTGTACAACATGTAGCATTAATTACCCTATCAGATTTACAAAATGGAAAATATAGTATAGTTTTTTTTCAGACAAGTTATATAAGAAAATTAATTTTTAGGAAAAGTCTACCTACACTAAAAATGAAAGTTTGTTCTGAATAAACTAGCATTTGTTTATAAATATTAATCAATTATAAAACATGCATTAAACTCTACATAAGATAAAATTTCAGAGTTCATGAATTTTATGTACTCTATGACATTCTCCTCAGATTTGGGATGACTTCTTTTTCTGGATCCCAGCTCATTAAATGCTTTTTTTCTTAAAGTTTATTTTTTATTGTTGGCAATATTATATATGTCCCATATTTTTACCCCATTTCCTCCCTCTACCCAGACCCTGCCCCACCACACTATTATCTGTGACTTTGTACTATGCATATCTCTCTATATAAAAGGCTAATATGCTAAGTGTCTGACTCTCTGAATGGTCACTATGATGCACACTGACCACCATGGGGCAGATGCTCAATGCAGGAGCTGCTGTGGTACGCATTAACCATTTACAAAGAAACAGCACCGTGGACCTGGCACCCACAAAGCAACACTTGGCTTCCTCCAAGTGAGACACAGGTCCCACCACCACCCTGGAGCAACAGCTCACCAAATCGCAGCCGATGCTGTTGAGACTCAATGATGCAAAATGTGGCCCATGCTCAGCCTGGAAATGGTGGCTATGGACACTGGGTAATGACTTCATGTAGTGATGCCTGCTTTCTCTCCCTAGAGACTAGCCTCTTTGGAGTTTCTTCAGCCCAGGAACATAACTTGCTTCATAGCCAGGTGCAAACATTTCACATTTTAACCAAATGTCTGTGAAGCATTTTCCCGTGTCTCATCTCATTTGATCCTCATAGAAGTCCTGGAGTAGGTAGATAGGAGCTCATTGAAATCTTATTTTCTTTTCATTAACCAGAAAGCAGAGATTTAGAAAGCTTAGAAACTTGATCCAAGTGAAAACAAGTAAGAAATGGTGGACCTTGAGAATGACTTCAGGTTTTCTTATTGCACAGAATACAAACACTGCCATGGTTAAATATTTTACTCTTTCTTCTCCTTGCATGATCTACAATAATAATCTGCTTTGTGTTGATATTTACTGCTCTGTTGCTGACAATTACCTGAAAGAGAATTTGGGATGCTTCACTGGGCTGTAGAAAGTTTAACTAAAGCAGAAAGCAGATCTAAGTAAGCAAGTTTATTCTATATCTATAAAAGGCTAGATTGACTCACGCATGTGTGATACATATAAAACTCTCCCTGGTGTTAATCGCACTTGTATGTTTTGATCTATCATTGTTGATTGTGGATTTGATTGTTACTTCTATTATAGAGAAAGGGCAAATAGTGATATTAAAATATTTCTTCTAATTAATTTCCTTTCATTGTTCACAAATCTGTTCACCAGACCACTAGTATGCAAATAAGTTCTTTGGTTAATCTCTTTCTATCTTTCCCCTACCCCCACTTCCCTCGTCTCTGAAATTTGTCATTCTGTTCCATGCACCCATGCCTCTGGACCTATTTATTTCATCAATTTACTTTGTTCTTTAGATTCCACATATAAGTAAGATCACGTGATATTTTTCTTTCTCTGACTGGCTTATTTCAGTTTTCATAATGGTCTCCAGGTCCACTCATGCTCTTGCAAAGGGTAAGAGATCCTTCTTTTTTACAGCAGCATAGTATTTCATTGTGTAAATATACCACAGGTTTTTATCCACTAACCTACTGATGGGCACTTGGACTGTTTTCAGATCTTAGCTATTGTAAATAAAGTTACTATGTAAATAGAGTTGCATATATTCTTTCTGATTGGTGTTTTTGCATTCTTAGAATATATTCCCAGAAGTGGGATTGGTGGGTCAAATGGGAGTTCTTTTAATTTCTTGAGGAGACTCCATATTGTTTTCCATAGTGGCTGCACTAGTTTGCATTCCCAAAAAGAGTACACTGGGGTTCCCTTTTCTTCACATTCTTGCCAGCTCTTGTTTGTTGATGGTAACCATTCTGGCAGGTGTGAGGTGGTACCTCACTATAGTTTTAATTTGCATCTCTCTAATGATTAGTGGAGTTGAGCATTTTTTTCATATGTCTTCTGGCCTTCTGCATGTACTCTTTGGAGAAGTGTCTATTCAGATCCTTTGCCCATTTTTTAATTGGATTGTTTTCCTTCTGTTGAGTTGTATAAGTTCTCTATATATTTTGGAAATTAATCCCTAATCAGATGTATTATTAGCAAATTCTTTGATACTTTGGGTTCTCTTTTCATTTAGGTGATGGCTTCTTTTACAGTATCAAAGCTTTATAGTTTGATGTCCCATTTGTTTTATTTTTTCTTTTGTTTCTCTTGCCCTAGAACCGTGGTTGGCAAACTGCAGCTCTCGAGCCACATGCAGCTCTTTGGCTCTTTGATTGTGGCTCTTCCACAAAATACCACAGCCTGGGTGCATCTATTTTGAAGAAGTGGTGTTAGAAGAACTTTAAGTTTAAAAATTTTGGCTCTCAAAAGAAATTTCAATCATTGTAATGTTGATATTTGGCTCTGTTGACTAATGAGTTTGCCGACCATTGCCCTAGAAGATGTAAGAAAATTCTGCTACATGAGATGTCTAATATTTCACTGTCTATGGTTTCTTCTGGAACTTTTATGTTTTTTTTTTTTACTTACATTTAAATCTTTTATGCATTTTGAGTTTATTCTTGTGTATGATATAAATTGGTGTTCTAGTTTCATATTTTTTCATGTATCTATCAAATTTTTCCTAACATCATTTATTGAAGATATTGTCTTTACTCCACTGTATGTTCTTGCCTCCTTTCAAAAATTAACTGACCAGCCCTGGCTGGTGTGCTCAGGGATTAAAGCACTGGCCCAAACACTGAAGGATTTAGGGTTTTATTCCTGGTTAAGGGCACATACCTGGGTTGTGTGTTTGCTCCCTACCCCCAGTGGAGCTCCTGTGGTAGGCAACCAGTCAATGTGTCTCTTTCACATCAATGTTTCTCTGTCTCTGTATGTCTGTATCTCTCTCTCTTTCTCCCTTCTTCCTTCCCTACCCCCATCCCTTCAACTCTCTCTGAAAAGCCATGGAAAAAGATATCCTCAAGTGAGGATTAAAAAAAAAAAACGTAATTGACTATAATAGTGCAGGTTGATTTCTGACTTCTCTGTTCTGTTCTATTGATCTATTTATCTGTCCTTGTGCCAGTTACAGACTGTTTTGATTATAGTGGCTTAATATCCAGTATTGTGATTCCTCCAACTTTGTTCTTCTTTCTCTTTTTATTAAAGACCTGAAAAGATATTAAAAGATAATGCTTCTCTCTTTATATCTTTTCAGGGTTTTGTGTATGTTACTTTTGCAGACAACTTGTAACCTTGAGTACATATCATATCTAACAAACACCTGGCATGAGAATATTATCAGCTCCTTATTTTAGATGGCTAGCTTGTAAGGTCAGATATTACTTAAGCTAAAAACAACAACAACAGTTACTGTAAAGAATAAGAGGCTGTCTAAAAAAGATAGAGTTTATAATGACAGAGTTTATAGAACGCTAATACTGATAATATTCTCATGCCAGGTGTTTGTCAGGTATGATATATACTCAAGGTTATAAGATATCTGTATAGATATGATATGTACTCAAGGTTACAAGTTATCTGCAAAAGTAACATAAAGACCTGAAAAGATATAAAAAGAGAATGCTTCTTTCTTTGTTCAGAATTTGACAGAGATATTTTGCTCTGAACCTGCATGTAATAAAGATGACTTCTAATTAATTGGCTTGTTAAGGTGTCTTGTATCTAGCTCACTGATTTATAATACAACATTTGGAGGCCCCAGCAAGATAAGAGACTGATGCCCACTGGCAGCTGGTCTCAGATACCTGCGATAGACAAACTCCCCTGTCTGGCTTCCAGGCCCTGGGGGTGTCCCCACATCCATTAGGGGAGTTGGGCAGTGTTCCAGTTATCTGCTTAACTCCCAAGAGTGCTTGTCTACTTAAAGCACTCTGTAATTATAAACTCTGTCTTTTTTAGACAGCCTCTTATTCTTTAAAATAACTGGTGGTTGTTTTATTTATAGCTTAAATAGCAGAAAAGATAATCTTATTATCTGACCTTGCAAGCTAGCCATCTAAAATCTCTAAGGGAGGTACTACCTGATGAAGTTCCAGGGTCCCAGAGATGCTTCTCAGTAGTCATGACAGCCAGACAAGGGACACCTTACATGCCCCTGTATTCTTTTGGAGTCATTGGAAAAAGTCTCTGAAGGTAAGTGAATTCAAATTCAATTGAGGAATTTTGAGTTCACTTTTTGTCTGTTTGATTAGTCCTCTTGTATGGAGAGAAGAACTGGATGCAGTCATAACTTCTCTGGTAAGGTTCTGACTGAGACATTGGTTGAAAATTCTGTCCTGGGGCATGGGTGGTGGGGGTGTCCCCACATCCATTAGGGGAGCTGGGCAGTGTTCCAGTTATCTGCTTAACTCCCAAGAGTGCTTGTCTACTGAAAGAGTGTGAGTACAGATGTTTGTCTGTCTGTCTCAGCATAATTATCTGTTCATTAACTGGTCTATAAATATAAGTGTGAGAGCCTGCATAAAAGTGAAAGCTACTTTTTGTGTTATTCCATACTTCTGTTGACTCATCTGGCTAAACCATTTGATTTATTTAAGGCTGAATGCCATGAAAAACTGCAAAAGTCCTAAGCAGTGCTGCTAAGATTTATTTTTCTCAGGGACATTTGCTCTCTGTCAAGGAAGGAATCAGCTCACTTAGCTAATAAAATTTCTGTCTATATTTGTACAGTAGGGGCTTTGGTTTGCTCTTCCCTAATTTATGATTTTGCTGTATTAGGTTGAAATTTTGGAATTCTAGGGTGGATTTAAAGGTATACATTTATAATGGTTGTAGCCCAGAGAAGTTTAAACAAAGGCTAGACCACTACCCTTTTCTCAGCTGCTCAAGTTTGTTAGGTTAAGATTAGTACATTTTCTCATGGCCTGTGTCAAACAAGAGAGAAAGACTGCCAGATTTTTATTACTTTCCTGGGTGATTTCTGCTAACTTTTCATAATAAACTGATTTGTGGGCTGCCTTTTTTAGCCCTTGTAGCAAGCAGAGAATCATGTGGTCCCAAGACTTGTGATCTGACTGCCCTTCCTGATATATTTACAGCGGGTCTCTATTAAAGACAGCATCTGCTCTGACTCGTGGAGGAAAAGAGCTGAAAACTGCTCCAGAGTGGGTGTGAGACAGAGTAGAGGAGATGGGATTCACTAGGTAGGGTAATAGGCTCTCAGCCTGCTGAGATAGAGAAGCCCTAGGATAGGGGACCAGGGAGTGGTCAGAGAGATCAAAAGTAATAAGAAGGAGGATTTGAGACACTCTAGAGTAGTGGTTCTCAACCTTTCGAATGCCACGACCCTTTAATAGAGTTCCTCATGTTGTGGTGACCCCCAACCATAAAATTATTTTCATTGCTACTTCATAACTGTAATTTTGCTACTGTTAATGAATCATAATGTAAATATCTGTGTTTTCCAATGGTCTTAGGCTCTACAGCAGCAGTTCTCAATTTGTGGGCTGAGAACTGCTAGCAGGATCACCTAAGACCATCAGAATACAGCTGCTAAGACATTTTAATACAGCTCCTAGCAATTACTATAAACCTGTACTAGTCTATGGACCTTGGTAGTCTTTGAGAATAACTGGTAAGTGTCCAGTTTCCCACACTAAGTGTCATTATAGTCATACCAAAGGTCGGGTACATGAATTCATGCATGGAGGTGTCCCCTTAGCCCAGCCTGCACCTTCTCCAATCCAGGACCAGGCCTAAACCGGCAGTCGGACATCCCTCTCACAATCCAGGACCACTGGCTCCTAACTGCTCACCTGCTTATATGCCTGATTGCCCCTAACTGACCCTCTGCTGGCACCCCAACTACCCCACCTGCCAGTTTAGTTGCCCTCAACTGCCTCCTCCACCAGCCTGATTGCCCTTTATTGCCCCCCCCCACTTGCTGGCCTGATCACTCCTTACTCCCCCCCCCCTGCTGGCTAGTCACCCTCAAATGCCCCCCCTCCCTGCATCAGCCTGGTTGCCCCTCATTGCCCCCCTCTGCTGGCCTGGTCACCCCTCACTGCCCCCCCCTCCTTGTGGGCCTGGTAGCTCCACGCAGCCTGCTGCTCAGTCATTTCGCCACCCCTCACTAATCCTCCTGCCAGGCAGGTCACCTCATGCAGCCTGATTGTTCAGTGATTTGGTTGTCCCTCACTAACCCCCTGCCAGCCTAGTTTTCCCACGCAGCCTGTTTGGTCATCCGTCCAGTTGTGATAGTTGCTTAGGCTTTTATTATTATAGATATTAGCTATCCTAGAAGGGGGCTACATATTTTAAATTTCTTTTTGTCATTTAAAGACAGTTAATGTTTTATTATAATACATTTAGAAAAAAAATATTACTCTGAAAAGTCCAGAGAAAGAACAAGCAAGGAAAATCAGATCTTAAAGCTGGTCAGTATATTTTTTTCTTATATAATCCCTCCAAATTTAGCAATAAAAAATAAACAAATCATAGCAACGCATTTCTTTGCATAAATTCAATAAGACCGGTTTCCAATAGTGGTTTTATTGACTAAAAACTTTGGCTGGAGTATCATGTTTTAAAGAGCCCTGTCTGAACTCTAAAGACTTGAAACCAGTAAGAGTGCCATGGAGAAAACTTGGTATCCTGCTTGGTAGCCCTGAAAATATATGGACCTGGAGCATCAGGCCCATACCCTACCACCACTGGCGGTTGGTCAGAGTAGAAGGGGAGCAATAAAGGTGCCTCTGTGTCCCTGCAGGACCCCCACACACTCGAGGTTGTGAGGAGTAGGAGATCTACTGATATGGGCCTTTGAAGCCTAGAGAATGGGCCTGGATAGAGCCACTGCAGGTGAGGAATTCACCTAACTCAGCAGATACTGCAGGCAGGCCTGAAGGCAGCTGGATGGCCTGGCTTCCCTGCCCTATGGGGCACATTAAGATTCAATAATAAAATTCTGGCAAAAAATGGTCAGTTACCATTCTTATTATATTTATGCAAACAATCAGGCCAAACTGAATGCAACAGATAAATTGGCCTTAATTTAGCTCTTTTAATATACATAAGGGTAATTTTTAGGAGAAAAATTCTATTTCAATAATAGTTCTAATTTTATTAGAACTGAAATGTTTTCTTTCCCTTCCACCATTTGTTGTAACTCTTGCTATTCTAATTGTTCAATAATACTAAATTTTATAATAGAGTTTGTTTCTGCCAGGTCACAAGCCTACCTCCTTCTGGGCCCAGGCCTCATCATCCCTCTGACAGCAAGGATCTCTTGGCTATGAAAAGAAAACTCCATACTCCTTCAACATGGAATGGAAGTAGTCAGAGGAGCTCAATTGCCATCTATTTTCCCTGAAAGAATTCAGAGCCAGATTCCTTGGAGGGATATATTAGGCAGTAAGGCAGATAAGAGCAGAGCAAGGACGATGGGCCAACTGGCACTACCAGATGTAACTAAATCTTTCCACCTCTATATATATGAGATAAGGACTTAGACCGAACCCTCTGGTCTCAGACACTCATCCATAGGACACCAGCACAGAAGGACAACATAATTAGCCTTATTCAGGTTCTCCAGTGGGCAAAAGACAAATCAGTAACAATTTATACTGATAGCATGTATGCCTTTGCAATGGCTCATGTTCACAGAGTTATTTACAAGGAACAGAGACTTTTGACTTCAGCTGGGAAGGACATCAAAAATGAAGAAATTCTGGCACTACTAGAAGCCATTTGACTACTTATGGTAACAGCATTGGTCCACTGTAAGGGACACTTGAAAGGGGACTCCCCAAAAGCAAGAGGAAACCAAGCTGTGGACGAAGTAACCCCGGAGGCTGCCGTAAAACTAATGGGGCCTCTACAGATTCTAGTGACTCTTCCAGACCCTGAACTACCCACCTCACTAGTTTACATGGAACCATGCTAAGCTTGAGAGCTTCTAACAGATAAGTACTATATTCCTAATCTAGGAAAGCTAAAATACATAACCAATCTTTACTCAAGTTCTTACAGGCTTTACAGTTCACCCAAAGAGCAGTCCAGAAGGATGCCCAAGACGCTCTGCCTATACCAACTTCTGATCCAGTTCATCCCTTCCACCCTGGTGACTCTGGGGTTAGGAAATTTACCATGCAAAGACTAACTCCTACCTAAAGAGGACCACACACTGTCATCTTGACCACCCCTATGGCAGTCAAGGTTGATGGGATCCCGATGTGGCTTCATTATATCAGGCTTAAGGCAGCACTGGCAAAATAGAAAATCCAGGACTCTTCATCAGACCCACTAAAGCTGAGACTCTCTTGCATGTACTCCTGGCCCTTATTCTGGGATCCTGTCTTATAAACTGGTTTACTAACTTTACTCAACAGAAAATTAATTCCATCAAGTCCTCAGGGGTCAATATAACTCTTCTCTCCCCCCACCACAACAATAACCCACAAAAGTCAATGATCTGACTCTTATACATAAAACCAATGGGTAATGAAGCATAATAATACCTCTTTTGGAAAAACTGCTGTTTAAAACTGCTATTTGAAATTCTCTGCTATTGTTAATTAGTTCCTTGTTCTATAAACTGTCATTGTAAAATCTGTCATTTTTATTTTCTTTTTTAATTTAATAAATCTTTATTGTTCAGATTATTACAATTGTTCCTCTTTTTCTCCCCATAGCTCCAGTTCCCACCCCACCCTCTGCCCTTACCTTCCCCCATTGTCCTCATCCATAGGTGTATGATTTTTGTCCAGTCTCTTCCTACACTCCCCACATGCCTTTCCCCTCAAGAATTGTCAGTCTACTCCCTTTCTATGCCCCTGATTCTATTATATTCACCAGTTTATTCTGTTGATCAAATTTTTAATTCACTTGATTTTTAGGTTCACTTGTTGATAGATATGTATTTGTTGTTTCTAATTTTTATCTTTACCTTTTCTTCTTCTTCTTCTTAGAGAGTACTTTTCAGCATTTCATATAATACTGCTTTGCTGTTGATGAAATCCTTTAGCTTTTTCTTATCTGTGAAGCTCTTTATCTGCCCTTCAATTCTGAATGATAGCTTTGCTGGGTAGAATAATCTTGGTTGTAGATTCTTACTATTCACCACTTTGAATATTTCTTGCCATTCCCTTCCTGGACTGCACAGTTTCTGTTGAGAAATCAGCTGACAATCATATAGGTGCTCCCTTGTAGATAATGAACTGTTTTTCTCTTGCTGCTTTTAATATTCTCTCTTTGTCTTTTGCTCTTGGCATTTTAATTCTTATGTTTTTTTTTAATTCTTATGTTTTTTGGTGTGGTCCTCTTTGGATTCCTCTTGTTTGGGGTTCTGTGCATTTCCTGGATTTGTAAGTCTATTACTTTCACTAGGTGGGACAAGTTTTCAGTCATTATTTCTTAAATAGGTTTTCAGTATCTTGTGTTCTCTTCTCTCCTCCCCTCCCTTCCCCCATAATTCTGATGTTGGTATGCTTGAAGTTGTCCCAAGGCTCCTTACACTATTTTCAAATTTTTGGATTCTTTTTTCTTTTTCAGTTGAGTGTGTTCTGCTTCTTTGTATTTCAAATCTTTGACTTGTTTCTTGTGATCCTCTAGTCTGCTATTAGATCCCTGTATAATATCTTTTATTTCAGTCAGTGTATGTTTAATTTCTAGTTGGTCCTTTTTAATTTCCTCAAGGGTCTCACTAAATTTATCAACCTTTTCTAGGAAATTCTTGAAAAACCTTATAACTGTGGTTTTGAACTCTATATCCAGTCATTTGTTTTCCTCCATTTCTTTTGTTTGTAATCTGTTCCTTTGTCTCCACATTTTCACTGCTTCCCTGAGTTGGTAGAGTAGCTTTGTGTGCTCTATGTGTCCTATATGGCTCTGTAGCTCTGACTCCCCAATTACCTGAGTGGACACTCTTTGGTGCACTCTTTGGACACTCTTTGTGGACTGTGTGTACAGCCTTGTTGTAGTTAAAATCTTGATTGTTGTTGGTATCACTGGGGGGAATTGACTTCCAGGTCAATTTGCTGTGAGGATCAGCTGTGACTATGTCAGGAGAACTTCTGTGCTGGAGACAGCCTTATGAGACAAGACTTGCAAAACTGCAAAAGCCTCTGTGCTTGGCTTGGATGGGGCAGATTCTCAGGGCTGAGAAGATAGCCTTGGCTTCCATAAGTCCTGCCCTATGAGGCTCCTGGGTCTCAGTGTCCCTTGGTAATCACTGCAGTCCTCTCTGAGCGCACTTGTGTGTGTGCCTCCAGACCTCTGCCTTTCACAGCTCCCCTGAGTTTCCATGCACTTCTCCCTTTTCCCGACAGTCCAGACTCCCCCCATATGAGTCTCACCCAGAACTGGGGTTCAGTGCAGTTGGAACTGGAGATCAGTGCAGTCAGGAGTTTCTGGCTCTGTCTCACTAGAGCAGTGATTCTCAACCTTCCTAAGGCTGTGACCCTTGCATACAGTTCCTCATGTGGTGGTGACCCCCAACTATGAAATTTTGCTACTGTTATGCATCATGATGTAAATATCTGCATTTTCCGATGGTCTTAGGTGACCCCTGTGAAAGGGTCGTTTGACCCCCAAAGGGGCCTTGACCCACAGGTTGAGAACCACTGTGCTAGAGGAAGCCAGCCTGGCACTCAGCCCCTCATCCTCTCCACATACCTATCTCCATACCTCAGCTTTTTGTACTTCCTCTGAGTCTCCATGAGCCCTTCTCTTTTTTTATAGTTGTAGAATTTCCACTCAACCAGCTTTCCTGTGGTTCTGGATGATGTCCATTACATTTTTTATCTGTAGTTTTGAAATTGTTGTGCGAGGCAGCAGTTTAGGTGTTCATCTATGCTGCCCTTTTGGTTTCTCAAACTCTGTCATTTTTAAACAGTCTCTTATTCTGTAAAATAACTGTTTGTTTGTTTGTTTTTAGTTTAAATAATAGAAAAGATAAACTTAACTGTCTGACCTTGCAAGATAGCCATCTAAAATATGGGGCTAAGACACTAATACTGATAATATTCTCATGCCAGGTGTTTGCTAGGTATAATATGTACTCAAGGTTACAAGTTGTCTGTATTGATATGATATGTTCGCAAGGTTCAAGTTATCTGAAAAAGTAACATACACAAAGACCTGAAAAGATAAAAAAAAAAAAGAGAGAGAGAGAATGCTTCTTCCTTTCTTCAGAATTTGACAGAGATATTCCACTCTGAACCTGCGTGTAATAAAGATGACTCCTAATTAATTGGCTTGTTAAGGTGCCTTGTATCTAGCTCTCTGATTTATGATAAAACAGGATAAGTATAAAAAAATAAAAGATAGAAAAAATGAATAAAATAATAACCTAAAAAGTAATAATAATGAATATAATAAAATATAGAATAAGAAAAGAAACTGGGAAAGAAAAGAGAAAGAAAAAAATAAATTAAAAATTTTATAAAAGTAAAGAGAAAGAGAAAACAAATAGACTGAAATGAAAGATAACAATAAAAGAATATGAGAGACAGAGAGAGAATAAAGAGAAAAACTAAATCCCGCCAAAATAAATAAACTTTTGCATTTGCTGATTGCAGAGCTTGCTGGATTTTACTCCAATGTTGTTGGATCTGGCCACTTGGTGTGTGGGTCTCAGGCCTCCCTGATGGTTCTCTGGTGAGTCACTATGTTGTCTCTACCTGGCTCTGGGCAACCTGACTGAAACCCTATAGGGCAGAACCCCAAGTAATCCGTGGACAAGGCCTCCCTAACCCAGCGGCTGAGTCAGCTTCAGGACTGCTCTCCCTTCCCACAGGGAACTGTACTCTGTGAGGAGGGGTTCTGGTTAGGATGATTTAAACATACTGGTGTTGGGGCACCTTGCCCTTACCTTAGGGAAGAGATAGGCAGGCACTTTCTCTCCTCCTAATGCCTCAGCTCTGCCTGTGTCACTAGCACCCCGTTATCGCCACCTCAAACAGGAGAGAATAGCTTCCACCAAGCCAGATGTCCAGTCTCTGGGGCAGAGTTCCAGCTGAGAGTTATTCCATAAGTAGGGGAAGGGGCGTCTCCTCTTTGTAGGAGGTGGGAAGGATTGCACCTCTTTCCCAGGACACACTGTCTGGCTCCCAAACTGCTCTCTGCTGAAAGTTCTTTCAGAGAATAAGCTGACCCTCAGATTCAATGCTGGGTGACCTGCTCAGACCCCTCTGAGGTCTGGAGTTCTGATGCATGGCCCTCCTGCAGACACCCTCTGGACCAGCTTACAGGCAATCATCAACAAATCAACAAACGACAACTGTTGGTGAGGATTCGGAGATAAAGGAATCCTTGTGCACTGTTGGTGGGAATGCAGATTGGTGCAGCCACTGTGGAGAACAGAATGGAGTTTCCTCAAAAAACTAAGAATGGATCTTCCATTTGACCCAGCAATCCCACTCTTAGGAATATATCCTAAGAAATTACAAACACCAATCAGAAAGGATTTATGCACCCCTATGTTCATAGCAGCACAATTTATAATAGCTACAGTTTGGAAACAGCCTAGGTGCCTGTCAGCAGATGGGTGTCAGAAAACTATGGTACATCTACACAATGGAATTCTATGCTGCCATTAAAAAGAAGGAATTCTTACCATTTGCAGCAACCTGGATGGAACTGGAGAGCCTTATGCTTAGTGAAATAAGCCAGTTAACGAAGGAGAAACACCACATGAACTCACTCATTTGTGGATAATAAAGAACATTATAAACTGATGAACAAAAGGATAGACACAGAAGCAGTAAAGCATCAGACTGTCAAGTTACAGCAGGAAGTTTAAGGAGAGGTGCGGTAGATAAGAGATCAACCAAAGGCCTTGTATGCATGCATATAAGCATAACCAATGAACACAAGACACTGGGGGTTTGGAGTATGCCTGGGTGTTGGGGGGGGCGTGGGGAGGGTGGGGAATGGGGAGATATGTATAAATGTAACACAATAAAAAAGAAAGGGAAAAAAAGCAATGTTGAAATCAAGCACTTGCCCGGGATAGTGTGGTCTGGGTACTTATTATACACAAGGCAGTCTACATTATCTTGTCTAGTACTCAAACAATGCTGTAGGATAGAATTATAATTATCTCCAGGCTACCAATGAGGAAACTAAAGTGTAAATTGAGGTTGACCATATGAATTCATAGTAAATCAAAAGCAAAACAAAAACTAGACAACAGGGAAGGTGAGGGAAAGATCCAGTTGTGTGCTAGAGCCAGCTTACATTAGCCCACAGGAGCTGACTATTAAATTCCAAACCCTGGGTTTCCTGACTTCACTTTGGGAGCTTGGACTCAGCTATGATGGGGAATTTAGATTATTGGCAAGTATTACAAGTCAAGGCTTTTTCAATTTCCCCACCCCCAGGAGGCTGGTCATTAAATAAACAATTACCAGCAAAGAGGTAGGAAAAGTTCATGTATGTTCAAATGATAAGATAGGTAAGAACAAAAGAAAATCAAAGATTTAAGGAGATTTACTCTTGACAAAATCAGAGAGCTACAGCTGCCAGAGCCCCAATTTGAACTCTGAGCCAGAGCTGGGTACTAATCACTATTCTCTGCAGATCAGAGTTGGGACAGTGATTTTATTTGCAGTCTTTCTGCATTTTGGTTAATGGCCTAGCCCCACGTAAGTGGAGTCTCTCCATCATGACTTTGGCTTAGAAATATTTTTCTCACTTCAGGTTTCCAAACTTTGTCTATTAATATGGAAAGGGAAATAAAGATATACTCTATTCAAGTGGAAGTTCAAAAAAAAATCTCTATAAAGAATGTTCAGAGAAGAGAAAGTTGATAGAGAAATCCTTGTTCCTCACCTTCTCTACATCTCCCAGTCCTTCAGTGTCAAGCAGAACCAGGGTGTGGTTTGGCTCCTCAGGATGAGGCACACACCACATCCAGATTCCCTTGGTGTGAGACTGCACAGTGGATCCAACAGAGAAGCCTGCAGGGCGAGTGGAGAGGTTGTAATAGATGAGGGATCTGGAAATAAGAGATGCTCTTGACAAATGAGCGAGGGCTTAAGGAGAGCAAAATGTGGAGATGGAGCAAAGAATAACCAATATTGATCTGAACTGCAATAGAGAAATGGGAAAATAAGAGTATCAGGTATTATAGCTTGAAAACTTGATGATTTTTTAAATCAAGAATACTATGCTACTAATATTTTAATAGTTTATAATTTTATATATGTTATTTATTGATGTCTTCTTCCTTATGATTGGAAAACATTTTGCTGTTTTCAAGGAGCTATTAAGTAAAAGAAGAAGAGGTGATATTTCAGAAACAGACCTCTGTCCTTTACCTCCCCGATGATAACTAGCCAGCTATGGCCCAAACATAACCTTTCAATATTCCTTCCCATCTCTCACTTTCTCTCTTCATATCTCTGTGCTCATGCTGGGAGTGTGGGTGAAAAGAAAGACTTGGCAGAGCTTAGCTAGTGTCACTCACCCTCATTCCTTCCAGCCAGCTTGTTCATCAGGTAGGATTTGCCAGTGCGGTAGAGGCCCACAATAGCCACCACGACAAGAGGCTGGGTGAAGGTAGAGAGGATCTCCAGAGCTTCCTGATTAACTACTAGTTTGTCTTCGGTGTTCTCAATGAGGCACACTGGGCCTGGCATGTGGATCTCTGAGGCCATGTCCACACTGAGACCTTGTCTGCAAGGGAATAGATGGGATGAATTAGAACTTCCAGTCTCTCAGCAGAGAAAGTCATTTTGCTTCTTGAATCTGGGGACAGCATGGCCTAAGTTTCTAAAGAAAGTATGATTATTATATTTTAATGACAGCAAAGCAGGTCATAGGAAAATAAGTCATAAGTCCACCAGAGGTCTATTATAGGGTACTCCACTGCTTCTTAAATATGTAGTGGGCTCATGGAAAACCATTCTCTGAATCTCCTCTATTGCTAGTTTGAATCTGACTCTCCTCCATTGGTTTTTGGCTTGCTTATGTTTCTTAGTTTTTACCTCCCTGAATCCCCATATGGAATCTTTATTAGCACTCTTTATTATGTTACATTTATTTATTTTCCCCCATCTAAACTTGCTTTTCTGGAATGTAGGGGTATGTCCAGACAAAGTGTATTACAAATCCTGACAGGTCATTACATAGCATTATTGAACAAATCATAGTTGTTTAAAATAATTTTTATATAGCTATTGGTGTGCCCTTTTCAATCAAAACTTTTAAAGCATGATCATTTTATGATTGAGAAAATGAGTGAAAATACTTT